>JAODLC010000044.1:21648507-21673908 GCA_026781145.1 Hippopotamyrus pictus | reverse complement strand
CACACACTCACACACACACACACACACACACACACACACACACACACACACACACACACACACACACACACACACACCTGTTCAGCGTGTTCTCCAGCCCCTGCACTTACAGGCTTAAAAACTGACACATCCCTGATTACCATCTGAAAATTCTACACTTTTAAGTGTGATAAAAGGGGCCCCATAACCGATGTGCATTAAAGGGAAAAGCCCTGTGGTTTTCACACAAAATATGGCAGACACCTATGAACACAGGGCATGTGTGTTCATGTGCAAATGCTTGTAAACATATGTGTGCATGCTGACAATCACAGCTGATGTTCTCACTAAAGATGCCAAACTACCTCTCCTAGGGTTGCAAAGTTTTGGGAATTTTCCTGCTAATTCCCATATATTCCTATTAATTCCCATGGAAAGTTTCCAACTTTCAAAAATTACCCAACTTAACTTCCCATGGAATGGAAAGTTTCTGAAATTTTCCTGCCCCTTTGCAACCCTAACCCCTCCACGCACTAAACAGAAGAGAAAGTCGTTTCCTAGGGACCTGTTTACGGTTGCACCTTGAATGTTTACTACAGTAAGGAAGCCATCACCACTGTGCCAAGACACACACAGCAGAAAGCAAACAGGTGCAGACCAAGAGATCAGTGACACAGCCTGCTGGGGGGAGCAGGCTCTCTATCAAGACCTTGTTACTTCTCACAACAGTGTCTCCCAGTGCAGGGCCTTGGTCAAGACGGAGAGGCAAACACTGAATTTTAACCCCCAGGATGTGGTTATGAATGTTTATATCCTGTTCAGTATCTCATTCCATATATACCATTCCCAACAAAAATTCTGCTTTAGAAAAAGTGTGAAACAACACAGGCTAAGGGAACAGTCATCTCCCAAGCATCACTCATCCATACCAATAACTGCTCCTAATCTAATGAAGGCACAAAGACCACCTGGAAATTTAGGGAACTTCATGGTCTCACGAAGCATGTCCCGGAGGATAACCGCAATGCAGCAAGTGGCCCCCAGATCAGTTCTGCTGATTCCACAGTACTGCCATGCGGCTCATTTATCACATCCCAGGCCCAGACAGTGATATAATTAAAGCACTCATTTGGGGGTCTATGAATTTAATGTCTTTACACAACCTAGAACAGGCTGCGGGGATCACTACAGTTAGCAATGATGGAAAGTACCCTATCCTGTTTAAATGTGCCTAAATGATACACGTCACTGCTGCCACTGGTCCCTTAAAAAATCACACATTTAACTACATTTTAAAATAAGTTTCTCGGGTGGATTTTATCAGCAAACTGAAGCCTCCACCTGTAATCTGACCGTGGGTTTCAGGGATTTAACACAGACGGACAAGTTAACAGAGAGAAAGGAAGTTCGAGAGGGTGACGGGATGACATCCTGACAGGTAGATATACAGCAACGGACAATGGGCGAAACAGCCATACTGACACGAGCACTCAGACGGATTAACAAACTGGTGACCATTTAGGCTTAATGGTACAATAATAATAATAATAATAATAATAATAATAATAATAATAATAATAATAATAATAATAACTACACAGGGATAAGTCGTTCACTTCAAACGTAACAAATTAAAAGCAACAGGAGATACACTGTAACGATGCGGACGGCACGTACTGACACCGGGAGAAAGCGGGCGAAAGCTCGCCCTAGCTAAGCGGGAGCGGGGCGCTTACCGAGAACAGCATGGAGTAAACGTTGAGCGTGAATTTAATGCAGTAATAGTACCGGGTGCTGCTTCTCCATTCATAACACGGCGACATTTCGGTGCCGGTGACAAAATAAAAGTACAAGTAGACAGCCGCGGAACGGACTTCCACATCCCTCCCCGGGGATACCGCCGGTTAGCGTGCTAGCGTGTTAGCCTATTATAGTACTAGCGGGTTAGCTTGCTAGCGTGTTAGCCTCTCTCTGCTTCCCTGACCTAATGGCCAAATCGCCTGAATTAAACTATCCGTCGTATTAAAGTTCTGTCGCATCTCTTCGGATTCCATTCATGTTGTCTTGAAGGGTTGTTTTATAATGTTCATTTTTTTCTTTTAATTAAACCCTGTCGGCTGCGTGGGGACATGAGACCGCTATTGCTACGATCTGCGTCCAGCTATCCAGATAATCCTAGTGCCTAGAGTTCTGCTACAATATTTTAAATACTACTCTATTGCAATGAACGTAATATTGACATAAAACTAACTGCGCGGTTGAGTGTGACTGTTTAGTTAATCTGGTATCATTCAGAAAAAGACACGAATTAATAGAAGCCAAATATGTGCCCCATACACAGGGGGAGACAAAGAGAGATATGAGCTGAGGTCAGCCGCTTTCCTAATGCATGAGTGTGTGGTCAGTAGGGACAATCAAATTACCGAAATGCATGTCCCTGTACTGCACTCTGTAAGATATGGGGTTCCATTAGTAAGTTACCCTGAGTACCCAGAGTAAACTGATGCAACATGCAAACTACACACACACCCGAACGAGCAACTGTGTCACTTTCCCGTGAAGTGCGATCCACTATAATGTGATAATATGCAGTCATTTTATAGTCTCACCTTTCCAGTTTCTCCTTTACCTTCTTATGCATTAAAAATATAATAATAATAATAATAATAATTAAAATAAGAAATACTATTATACAATAAGTAGTAATGTTTTATAAACACAGCTAGATCTCTTAATGTCTCTTAAAAATCATATGAGGCTTAGTATTCCTGTTCATTGTTCCCCAGTCTGCCTACATGAATGTGAGGCAAAATACATAAACACATATTGGGTTTGGGGGGTGGGGGGATCCCTCAGACACCTCTCATTTACAGAACCTTCCATCATTTGTGATAGGCAGTTAAATTGCTACTTTGTCAAGGTTTAATTACTTGATTTGAGGACAGATTGAGATTGGCGCAGTCTCACAGAATCTGTTAGAAAAACTCAGAATAGCAAAGTCCTTTGTTGAGATTGTCATGAATAACAGGAAACTCCTTCAAAACGGTCAAGGCGCTCATTATGTGGCATAAGGTTTACATCTAAATTGCAAAATAATGCACAGATGTACATTTTTGTAGTTCAAACTGCTGGGTAAATAACTGCACTCTCAGAAAAAAAGGAAAAAATTACTACCTTTGCTTGCTACTGGAGCTATACTCCAGAAACGGATTCTGAGGAACATCTCAAAGGTACAAACAGAATTTATGTGCCATCAATGGTACAGAAACGTTCCTCAGAATCCATTTCTGTACCTTCAAAGGTTACCCTTTTTTCTGAGAGTGGGCATGGTTAAAAACAGCTAAACTCATATTTAATAATGTCTGTCTTCTTCTCGTTTTTCAGGTCCCAAGCAGCGACAGCTGCTGAATCCCTGTTGTTTTTGTACTGATTACTATATTTTTAATTGTCTTAATTTCTAATGAGAGTTGTGAATTTGGCAGACCTAGCTACACTGTCAGAAAAATAGTATCAATTTGTACTTTTGCTTGTCACTGGGGCTGTACCCTCCATGGTCTGCCAATTGTACATAATAGCTTTAGGTAAATGTACTTTTAGTCTAATTTAAGGTGCAGAAATTGACTCTGAGGAACATCCGCAAGGTACAAACAACATTAATGTACCCACAATGGTACAAAAATGATCCTCATAGTCCATTTCTGTACTTTAAAAGCTACAATTGGCAGACCCTTGCGGGTACAGCCCCAGTGACAAGCAAAGGTACAAATGCCTTTGAGGGTACAGCCCCGTCTTTGGAGCGGCATGCTATCGCAGCCCACACAGAGCAAAGCCAGAGCTTCAGATGGGAGGATTTTGTCTTCGATTAAAGATGGCAGTGTGGAAGCATGCAGCAGCCACTAGGTTCACTGAACTGTGCTAGGTTTTGTTTGTTTTTGTAGTTCTGTCTTGGGATGACCTCATTTTATTGTGCCAGAGCACAGTGACAATAAAGTTGACTTTGACTTTTGAGCTGACCTCGCTTTGCATAAAATTATACGTGTAAACATGTCCTGAATTTCTGAAGTGCCATAATATTCAATAATGCATCACCATGAATAATGGATCTTTTTAATGGGAAGCCTAGGTTACCGTAAAAAGGTCATCTTGGAGATGACCAGAGGAAGCAGGCAGGTACTGACTGAGAGAGGAGGGAGACAGACAGGATGTCAGATAAATGCCTGTTGGAGGCCATCCGTCTAGCGTTCTTGCTTCCAGCCCCCGTCATGGAGTCAGGCCCTCACTAGACCACAGGCAACAAGATCGATAGAAGAGTGTCTGCTTTGCACGCAATTGCCCTGTGTTCTGTTTATCAACATTCATTTTTCTTAGAGGGAAGGTGATTTCTTTGGTGAAGTCGCCTAATTACTGCCAGACAAGACCTTTTGAGGATCTCTGTTTTACCTGTAAGAAAAGCACCACTATGGGTTTTAGTTCTGACGTAGATTAAACATCGGTTGGTAGCATTTGCAACAACAAAATAAAAAAAATGAACGCAGTACTGCTAAAAACGTACCGAATGCGGTGATTTAGGCCTTTTTCTGTGCGCATCAGTTTGAAGAATAAATATCAATGTCAGTGATGGGGGCTTCCTCCCGAAAGCTTCACATGCCATGTCTGCTTCAGTCCTGTCTGTTTTCCTTGGGACCATGATTTTTCCACACTTCTCAGTCCCTTAGCATGCCTGATTCTGTTTTTGTCTGCATCTTTTTGTATACGTGGCTTCAGTTCGGCTCAGTATCTCTGACCTTTCCTCAGCTGGACTGCGCTGACATTGATACCTGTCACCATGAATTGCTCCTCTTCCTTCCGTTCTGTATGCAGCAATATTGACAATTTATTCTCCTAAATAGCAAGGAACTCATCACATATTGAAACTGGACAAAGTAATTACAAAGCCCAAATAATCCATTGCCCATCCGATTGTTGTCGCCAGCAACACCTGAAGCCATCATTTTCAAGCTGTTGATTCAGTTCCTTATACAGCTTAATCTTCAGCTTTGAAACTTGACTAACATACCACCTTCTTCAATTTGGATGTGTTTATCATTCCTGCAGCCTGTCCAGTGTCTATGTTAGAAGAGCACCAGGACTGGGCTGTTTCAGAGGAACCGGCGCTGAGTGAAAATTTAATCAAAAACATCATGACATTAGGCTGGAAAATTCCACTAATTTGTCTCCACGTGTCTGGGGCCACATTTATCCAGCACTTTGGCAATAACACAGTGATGTTTTATAGTTATATAATGATTCATTTGGAATACGTGGCGTGCCGGGATCTACTTTACAGAGATGGCACGTGTTGATTCCTCCTGCAAGATGAAAGTTCAGTTTAATAACCGATTAGTGTCTATCTTAAATCTATGCACACTGAACGGCAGACTGAACACTTAGGGATTAGGTGACGACATCTGTGAGACGATTAGCGAAGAGATAGCAAAGAACCGGCACGGCCAGATCCTCAGATTGGCAAAATTTACGTAAGGCTGCTAGCAATGAGCTCTAGGAGACGGAGCGCCGAGCACAGACGGGGATCGGAGAGCATTCTGCTGTGGCTCTGCTGAAATCAGAGCTGATCTGCAGGTGTGCCTCCCCCCCAGGACGGTGATCCTCATCTAAAAGCCCTCAGAGAAAACAAGGAGGCGCACACAGAAATGAGTACCGCACGAGCTTCTTCACCTGATTCTCACCACAGGACCAAAGGAAGGCGAGGCACTGAGATCAGCAGCCTCTTGATGTAAGTAAGGGGAGCCACTGAGCTTTACACAGCAGCAATATAATCAGCACCCATTAACTCTGGGCATGTTTCACGGCCTGACATGGACAGGTAATCAGCATGATCAGAATTCACGGCATCCGAGCCGGGCAGGGAGCCCAAATCCCACTTAACATCATGCCTGAGAGCGCCCTTAGGTCCAGTCCTGTTGCGGCCATGCACGGCCTCACAGGATGTGCTGCTCGGCTTAACAAGGAAGCTATTTAAAATCTTTAAGGACCACATCATAAGTGAACCACATTATTATTCAGCCCTAAGTGTGCAGAATGCAAAAATTAAACAAATGTAAGCAAGCCTGCTGCCCACGGCCCATTCTACAGCTGGAACCATTCAAGATAATTTTTCACTTTACCTTAGCTAATGACTACAAGGGCAGGGGGCCTGCAGGACGTGGGTATCCTTAAGCAACCTGTTGACCAGCCTAGCTGACCTGATCCATTTACCTGTCTAAGTACAAACACCATGGAATAAACTCACAAGCACATCAACGGGAGTCACTTTTTGTGAGTGAATACAGCTCGCAGATCTTCATAGCAGCCGCATATCTGTAATTTATTTATTAAATTCCTCTGTTACTGAATTGAGATCAGGCTATCATCCAGGCGTCTGAGGATTTGACTGATGGGCTGATGCCGGCTCCCCCCTTCCTCCTCAGTCCTGTGGCAGATTGTGTTACGGCTGGGGGACAACATTTGATGTGTGAAATTGGATTTTCGGCTCCACGCTGTCCACTCTGGGCTCCTGCGCCGGTTGTGGGGCTACGGTAACCATGCGGAATGCACATATTTTCAGGCCGTCAGAGGCCTGCATATCTCGTCAGCAGTGAAACTGAAGGCCTCCCTTTAAGTAAACCCATTCCTTTTCCTTCAATAATAATAAATATTTCAAATATAACGGACATATTTTCCCTCGGTTAAAATAATTCAGTTTCCTCTGTAGAAAAGTCAGAAGAGTGTTGCTGATATGTACTGAATGGAAGGCGGCTTCATCCTGTATGGCACTGGGGAATATCAGTTTGTATTACCTCAATGTTTAAAACAGGTTTGTGGCATCTATGACTGGTGTGACGTCTTCCATACCCGACATTGTTTAGAGAGCCTCAGATTTATGTTATCAGATTGCCTGGGTCTTTGTGCTTCAGACTGCAGCTGCCCAAAATGCTCTGAGGCCCTTGCTTGCTGGGTAAGCCTTCTTCTACCAGGCAGCAGGTCAGCGAGAAGGCCTGCCACCCAAAGCTGGTTCCTGTGTGCTGTGACGGTGTGCACATCCACCCAGAGCTCCAGCTATGGGCACAGGCCTGCCTCAGCCAGACCCACGAGCGGGGGAATGTTTCAAAAGGGTATATGCTGATCTATCCAAGTAATGATGGAAAAAGAAACATTCAACATAAAGAGAGTGATTTTGGTTTAGGATGGAATTCCTCCCCATAGCACAGCGGTATCAGTGTTCAAACCTCCTTTAGAGGGGAGAACTGGGAGGGGGGGAACTAATGTCCACAGGAAGAAGGTGGTCAGGGAAGCAGCTGAGGAGCAGACGGGAGGAGTGGCTGTGGTCGTCTCCCCCACACAGGTTATGTGTGACTCACTTTCAAGAGGAAGCGGTGAGGTTTTCACTGTGAGCAGCCATGTCAGCAGAGCTGGGGAAGGCAGCCGCTTAATTGCAGCCCGGCAAGAGCACAGTACCTGTGTAACACAAGGAGAAGGTTTGTTTTTGTAGGTCAAACAGAGAAACCCGCACGTCTCCGCGGTCACACGAGACCTCTGTGGAACGTAACTCATGGGCTCCTCTACCCATGCCAGACATGCTCGGTTTAGAATTCTCTAGAAAAACAGTAGTCATAATTATGTATCTGAATTAAGGCTGTGAATCGATTTTTTTTAAAATTAACTAATTGCAGTTTTCTGTGATTAATTGTGATTAATCAGACCTGAAGTTAACATTTATAATCATAACCATTTATAACCTGAACCCCCCCAAATTAATGTAGTAACACAAAGGGGAGTAAATGGGTCATTGTCATGAACACATTACTGTAACATATTATTTTCCTTATTGTACAAATTGATTGTTTATTGTGGGTTACAAGCAATGAAGTTGAAAGATTCAAAATCATTTTATGTAGTTTTGTGTTACTTTGGCTATCTTTTTGGGGAAAATGGATTTAAAAATCACCAATATGCAACAACAAATGACATAATTTTAACATACCTCAGAAATTCACGTAATGTCAATTGTTTTACACAAAAAACAAACTCCATATTTCACCATAACAGTTTTCTTGCAAAAATATTCTCAAGTTCATGAGGATGACCCATATTTCTACATTTGTTTAACTTAAAACTTCTTATATACAGATTATTCATTTTCAGCAAAAATTCTACTGCAAGCTGAATTTCAATGCTTTCAGAAGAGCTCAATGAACAGATGGCAACCAGAAATGAGAGGGCATTGTATTATAAATAGGATTTTTTTTTAAAATCACACACTTTTGCAATTAATGAAGTATAGCACGTGTACATCCATTGCCTGGCCAAAAAAGTCACACATTTTAATATTTTGTTGGACCACCTTTCGCTCTGATTGTAGTGCACATTCATCAATGCATTGTTTCCAATTGCTTATACAACATCTCAACATTTTTTCTCTGTCCAGATTTGCAGAATTTCTTGGTACGATCTTGTATTGATGATAGGTGAGTTGAACCACTCTATAAAGTTTTCTTCAGCGCATCTAAGAGACTTTCGTTAGTGTTTAGGTCAAGGCTCTGTTATTATTATTATTCGTTCCTTTGCTTGTTCAATGGGCCATTTCTCGCTGCCACGGAGGAGACTGGGTTTCCATTCCCTTCTTGTGAATTGATTTGGATAAAAGCATCTGCCAAATGAATTAATGTAAATTATTATATTCGCATTCTTTCTCGAAGACTAGTGATATAAATACAAGAACAGAATTAAACCAGGGAGCAAACATAAGGAACTGTAACTGGAATGTATACACTTATTAACCAGGAGAACGTAAAATAACGAATAGCAGAAAAAAACAACAAAAAGGGGAGTCGGTAACAAGAGGCAACCACTTAGCTCGTTAAGCCACACAGTGGCCTGGAGACTACACACCAGGGACTAAGGTGCTACAAGTCAGAGGAGCAAACAGAATGGCCAGCAACACCTGCTGGCCAAAAAGGGACAGACACATAGTACAGGAGCAGATGGGCACCGATCCCGACACTGTAATATTGATCCAATCATTGGTTCTTAGGTATTTGCAGATTTAAATTCAAACAGTGACTTTTTTGGCCAGGCAGTATTTAATTGCATGTACTCAACACGCAGATCAAAACTCCATTTAATCCAGACTGCGTGATCGATCTAAAGTCTTACACCTAATTGGCAAATGGTTTTAAAAACAGAAACCTGACAATCATTGAAAGCACACTTTATAACATGAAAGATCTTAAAATTTTGCTATAAGCCTTCAATAAATAAAGCAAATGTTGCAAATTACAATATTTTCATCCTATGTATGCTTCCATTGGTTTTTAAAACGAAATGAACCAGGTAATATCTGTCACATTCTGTCACAAGCGCTAGGCGAGCTGGGAACGGGGAATCAGGATCCAGGCAATGGAGATTCGAGAACAAAGGGTTTATTAGGCAACATAGGCAGACAAGGCACAACACAGTCGAGACGTCAGTGACGGAACTGGGGATACATACTCTGACATGGACTTAAATACATAGGACTTAATGAAACAACAAGAAACAGCTGGTAACTTTAGGATTTCACATGAGGTTAACGAGGGGAGCGTGGCACACGGAAGGATCAGACGATTGGGCGTGACAATATCAGCTTCACTGTGAGACACTAACTGAATGTTTTAATTTTAGCAATGAACTATGAGATTTTGTGTGACATCAGAACATAAAGTTTCGCACTATTTTTAACCAGGAAGGAATATTATAGGTCTCTATTAAAATTCTCATATTCCTTTCCAGCAATTTCCAGAATACGTAATGTAAGAATACCGACTCTTCATAGCAGTAGCAAAATTCAGTCTTTACCTCTGCACATGATGGGGCATGAAAGCCCTGAGATGGGTTCCATCATCACCCTCATCACCATCATCACATTCATTACCATCATCACCCTCGTCACCTTCATCACACTCATCACCCTCGTCACCTTCATCACTCTCATCTCCATCACACTCATCACCTTCATCACCATCATCACTCTCATCACCTTCATCACCGTCATCACACTCATCACCCTCATCACCTTCATCACTCTCATCACCATCATCACACTCATCACCTTCATCACCATCATCACACTCATCACCTTCATCACTCTCATCACCTTCATCACCATCATCACCATCAACTTCATAATCAAAGATAGTATTTCAGTACAGTGCTTCAATTAACTTCAGTAATGAAATGTGAACAAGCCATATGTTTGTGTTCCAATGAGAAATTAAAAAGTGAATAAACTCCTAAAGTAGGAAAGATGACATGGCATTATTTACTTAACAGGAACCCATATCTGTATGTACTTATCAGGGTCCGTATCCATTTTTACTTAACGGGACCCATACTCATATTTACTTAACGGGGTCCATACCCATTTTTACTTAACAGGGACTCATACTCATACTTGTATTTACTTAACTGGGACCCATACCCAAATTAACTTAAAAGTGACTGTACCCAATTCTATTTCACAGGTAAAAATACCCATATTTACTTAATGGGGACTCATACCCATTCTTACTTATAGTTTTTTTTTCTGATTGCTTAAACACTAAAAGAAAAAGTCTCCCACATTTGGCATAACATTACACTCAGTTAGCAAAACATCGGCCCAGATTTGCACAACACTAAGCACATCTTAAGCTTCACACTTCTTCCAAAACTCAACACACAGTGATTTGCAAATCACTAAACACTTCAAAAAGCACTTTTTAAAGCACTGGCTTTCAAATAACCACACCCATGAACCATTTGGTTAAACACAACCACCAGGGGTACAAACACTTAGGTGCTTAATTATAGACACACCAATCAGGTTTAGGCACTATAAAAGGGAACGGGTGAGTTAATCTGTCATCAACAAACATAAAGGACATGAAAGGAAGGACAAGAGTGAAAATGAGAGGAGGCATCCATGGTGGAGAAGCAGGTGGAGGCAGAGGTAAATGGTAGAGGTCAAGGAAGAGGCTGAGGTAAAGGTAGAGTTGGTGGAGGGAGAGAACAAAGAAGAAGACCAAATTTGTCCAACGAAATTCGTGCAACCCTTGTCGCCCATGTAGTATATCATGGGTTGACATTGAGGGACTTACAGTCCAGCCAAGCCTCAGCAGATATACAGTGGCATCTGTAATCCGGACATTTCGTCAACAGCATAGGTGAAAAACATCTCTTTTTACAGTAAATTGGTAGCTTACAGTATATACTTCATCATTACTTTCTGGTATCCATGCCTAATCATGTGATATTTTACTGTATATGCTACATGTATTTTGTTTTGTCAACACAGGATTGAGGGTCGAGACCACCAGGGATGAAGGGGCCCCATATTCACAGAAGACCAAGAAAGAGCTATTACAGTTTTTTCTGATTGCTTAAACATTAAAGGAAAAAGAAACGCGGGGGGGACATTACCCTCTGTGCAGAAATCACCGTCCTCCACCACCATGCCACCTTAGGTCCGTACAATACAGCTCTCACTCTGGCATTTTTAGACCAACTCAATAATATTGTTATTGCTGCAAATCAAATTGATGAGATGCGATATATTGTCACCTGGGACAATGTATCATTCGAACGATCTTCTCTAGTCCAAAACTGGTTTCATGATCATACACAATGTCTTTATCTTCCACCATGCTAATCCTTCCTAAACCCAATAGAAGACTTGGTGATGAGGCAGAATGAATATCCTTCCTTGACTCTGACTTGGCAGTGGCACAACATTTTACTGTAATATGCCTCTCATTTGGATTTTTTTTACATTGTTTTTGGAATACTGAACACTGCAAAGATTATATACCAGTTTACAGTCCTTTCTGAATTGTTAAAACACATTTTCTGAAATCTTGCATCTTTTTCCCATATGAGTAAACACAACCCCCCATTCTCAAACTACATTCACAAAACCTATGAGTCTTCTTGCAAAATCAATCGCCTCAAAACAATTTTACCTATGCTCAAAAAAATAAATACCGGTAAATAAAAAATGGAAAACACTGAATTCATGGCATATAACTCCAGGAGAAATGTTGATTTACAATACAGTAAATGCATTTTGGATCTCCAAAGAAAAAAAAACAATAAGAAAAAAAGATTTCATAACTCCGGGGCGACATGGTGGTGCAGTGGTTAGCACTGTTGCCTCACGCCTCTGGGGCCCGGGTTCGAGTCTCCGCCTGGGTCACATGTGTGTGGAGTTTGCATGTTCTCCCCATGTCGTCGTGGGGTTTCCTCCGGGTACTCCGGTTTCCCCCAACAGTCCAAAGACATGCTGAAGCTGATTGGAGTTCCTAAATTGCCCATAGGTGTGCATGTGTGAGTAAATGGTGAGTGTGCCCTGCGATAGGCTGGCCCCCTGTCCGGGGTTGTTCCCTGCCTCATGCCCATTGCTTCCGGGATAGGCTCCAGACCCCCCGCGACCCAGTAGGATAAGCGGCTTGGAGAATGGATGGATGGATGGATGGATTTCATAACTCAGTGGATTCAGCATTTACTGTAAATAGAGTAAAAATAAGTAACCGGAAAAAACTGAATTTGCCATACTGTAAATGAGAAATATAGAACATCACAGTCCACAGCCTATAATACACTGTAAATGGGTCAAAATCAAATGACTGTAAACAAATGATTAGTCATTGGGTTTCATCACGTCTTTGGATTGGGTCAGGCCACAGCACTACATTTACATTTATAGCATTTGGCCGATGCCCTTAGCCAGAGCGACTTACAGAAGTGCTTAGAAGTCCCATCAGTGAATACATTCTGATACTGGTTCAACAGAACCTGGCTAAGAATATTATCACTCTAAAAAACTCTGTTGGCAAGTAATGCATTTTTTTAATAAGAGTTTAATCTTGAAAATGCTAATATATGTACTTCTGAAAGAAACAGGTGTTTAGTCGTTGTTTGAAGACACCCAATGACTGTTTGGACATCTAGGGGAAGTTCATTCCACCGGTTAGGTGCCAAAACAGAGTCTAGGTGCATATCTTCCTTGCACCTTGAGAGAAGGCGGGACCAGTTGAATGGTGCTGGATGATAGTCGAGCGGTGCTGGAGGATAGTCAAGCAGTGCTGGATGATAGTTTAACGGTGCTGGATGACAGTTGAGCAGTGCTGGAGGATAGTCGAACGGTGCTGAATGATAGTCGAGCAGTGCTGAATGATAGTCGAGCAGTGCTGGAGGACAGTCGGGCGGTGCTGGAGGATAGTCAGGTGGTGCTGGATGATAGTCGAATGGTGCTGGAGGATAGTCAAGCAGTGCTGGATGATAGTTGAACGGTGCTGGATGATAGTTGAGCAGTGCTGGAGGATAGTCGAACGGTGCTGAATTATAGTCGAGCAGTGCTGAATGATAGTCGAGCAGTGCTGGAGGACAGTCGGGCGGTGCTGGAGGATAGTCAGGTGGTGCTGGATGATAGTCGAATGGTGCTGGGTGATAGTCGAGCAGTGCTGGATGATAGTAAAGCACTGCTGGAGGATAGTTGAGTACTGCTGGAGGATAATCAGGCGGTGCTGGATGCTTCATCAACATCACATGCTATATTCTCCCTCGCCAGCTAACAGGGAAAGATTCCTCTCCTGTGCCTAATCCACTCTTGACACAACTCCACACCTATGTCACTACAGGCTAATTCCTTGGCCTGTAGGAGATTTACCCTGGTATAGGGTTGTTTGTCATATACCTTCCATTGCCATGTACAGAAAACTCCTCTATCAGGTTGTGGGAAGGGCAGTATGGTGGCAGGTACACATTGGTAAATTGCTTGTTGACTATTCTCTTATCTCATCAGCATGGTGAAAACTGACATTGTCCCAAACTATAACATAAGTAGGACGCTCATTCAGCTCATGATCCTGCTGCTCAAGTCCAAACAAGACATCTCGAAGACCACCAAGAAATGTAACAAGATGCTGGGTGTTATATGACCCCAGTCTGACATGGGGTGTAGTGTCACGCCCACAGGGGCGGGGCAGCACAGCGGCAGGCAGTCCCCACCTAATTAAGGGCTCTATTTAAAACAGACCCAATCTCTTTGAAATTGTTATCAGATCCATGATGCGTACTGAGCATTTCTTTGTCTATTTTCTCTCCCGCTTGCCCTGCCTGTCTTATCCTGCCCTGCTGTCTCGCCTGCCCTACCTGCTTCCTTGACCCTGCTAACCTGCCTGCCTCCTCGACCCTGCCTACCTGCCTGCCTCCCCTCTTCGCCGTGCCTTCCCGGTCCACTCTCATCGTGTTCCCCGTCCCTTTGTCTCATCGTCCCGTCTCTCAACTTAGGAAATTCCCGGCTTCTGACCTTCTGCGACTGACCTAACCATTCTCTTCGATTCTTCCTTTTTGTTTTGGTGTACCTGATCATTCCATTAAAGCTTGCTCCTGCATATGGGGGTTTTCATCTTCCCTGACAGCTAAGCGTGACAGAATACTTTGCGAGAATAACATGGACCCCGCAAAGAACCAGAGGCTGCAGCAGCAGGTCGACCATCTGACTAACCTTGACTCAGCTAATGGAAGGATGGGCTGCTCAGGCTGATCTGCCTGCTTCTCCACCCAGAGCGTCTGCCCCAGTGCCAGTTGCCATGCCTGAGAAGTACAACGGCAACCCAAACCAGTGCCAAGCGTTTCTCATGCAGTGTGGGCTGTTTATTAAGGAACACCCTGAGTGGTTTCCTGATGAGACAGCTGGAGTTCAGTTCGTCATCTCGCTCTTCACAGGACGTGCACGAGATTGGGCCACTGCCCTATGGTGACAAATGCTCCTGCGCCATCGGCTGCCCCTGAAGAACCTGCTGAACCCATGCAGCTCCGACGCACCCCACTTTCCACCACCGAACGACGCAAACGTGCTGCCCAGGGATTGTGCCTGTACTGTGAGGTGGCAGGACATCTCTTATGCTCCTGCCCTATTCGACCACCGTGGACTGACGCCCAGACAAAGGCACTGACAAGCACTCTCCAACCCCATCCCGGTTCTGAGTGTCAGTGGAGAGCCTCTTCAAGGGGGACAGGTGAGCTACTGTATTGCACAGAACCAATCAAGCTTCAGGTGGGGGTTTTTCATATGGGGTCCCTTAGCTTTTTAGTGCTTCTCAAGATTAAGGACCCAGTGATCCTCGGACATCCCTGGCTAAAAGAGCATAACCCCTGAATCGACTGGAGCACGGGTGAGCTAACTGCATGGTCGAATCAGTGTCTTCTTCGATGCATGGCTCTGCCTTGCTGGGTCTCTTCAGTGGAGAGTACCAAGCATAAGGACCTATCTTTGATTCCAGCCAAATATACGGTCTTCAGTAAGTATATAATGTCTTCAGTAAGACCCTCTTGTTCCAGCTACCTCCCCATCAAGAGTGTGATTGTGCCATAGACCTCCTGGAGGGGGCACTGCTTCTGAAAGGCCGCCTGTCCAAGAGGAGAACCCATGGAAATGTATATACATGAGGGACTACAACAAGGTATCATTCGCCCTTCCACCTCCCCAGTGTCGGCTGGGTTCTTTTTTGTGAAGAAGAAGGATGGTGGACTCCGTCCTTGCATCAACTACTGAGCCCTCAACGCCATCTCAGTGAAAAGAGGGGAACCACTGCCGCTGATCCCATCTGCACTCGAGCAGCTAAGCTAAGCCACCGTTTTCACTAAAATGGACCTCCGTAGCACCTACAATTTAGTACAGATTCGTGTCAGATGAGTGGAAGACCTCCTTCATCACAAATACAGGCCAGTATGAATATCTAGTGATGCCTTATGGGTTGGCTAACAGCCCCTCAATCTTCAAGGCCTTCATGTACACCGTGTTTTGGGACATGGTAAACTGGTTTGTTGTTGTCTACATTGATGACATCCTGATTGATTCACCTTCCCTTTCTCAGCATATCTGTCATGTACGCCAGGTCCTCCAGAGGCTATGGAAGTACCATCTCTTTGCTGAAGCCGAAAACTGCAGGTCCACAAGACCCAGGTGCAGTTTTTGGGTTATGTTATTCGTCCAGGAGAGGTGGCCATGGACGAGCAAAAAGTAACCGCCATCCAACAATGGCCACTCATTTGCACTGTAAAGGAATTACAGCAGCTCTTGGGCTTCGCTAATTTTTATCGACGCTTTTCATTTGAAATTTTAGCCAGGTTGCCGCACCCCTCACCTCACTCACAACGGGGTGCTGGTTCCCGTCTGAAATGGAACCCTGAAGCTGACAACTCCTTTCAGCATTTAAAACAAGCCTTTTGCCCCTGTCCTCCAACAGCTATGCCCAGACAACGCCTTCGAAATCGAAATGGATGCCTCGGAATCCAGGGTTGGCGCAGTGCTCGTCCAATGTCACCTGGTAACTGGTCGCCAACACCCATGTGCTTTCTTTTTGAAGAAACTTACATCCACAGAACGCAAGTACGATGTGGGTGACCAAGAGCTGCTGGCAATCAAGTTGGCATTAGAAGAATGGAGGCACTGGCTCGAGGGATCTCATCAGCCCTTCCTGGTGTTCACTGATCATCAGAACCTCGAGCATCTGCAGAAGGCCAAAGGCTTGAATCCACGTCAAGCCCGTTGGGCCATGTTCTTTGCCCGGTTTAATTTTAAGGTGACTTACCTTCCAGGTAAGAAAAACATGAAAGCCGATGACATGATGACATGTAGAACCCGACGGTTGCTTATGGCAGCACATGGTATCACATTCCCACCACACTGGCCGGGGACTTCAACAATGGCACACTGGCTAATTATGTTCTAGACTCTCCTTCTCTTTGTGAGATTGAACTCTGCTTCATCCACAAAAATGTACTCATGAGGTCTGTCCATGGAGTCAAATTCAAACATTCTCTATATGTAGAAATAGATATAGTTTTATAAATGCTACTATGCTGAATGGTACGTTCCTGTATAAACACTCTTGATTTATATTGTACATACCATGATGCCACTGAGCTTGACAGTAGTATGGATACAGTAATATTATACTGTACAAATCTGGACTGCTATATCTGAATGTGTCTGAATGTACACTTACTTGCACATACTAAAACCTCAACTCTTTCATACTTTCTGAGTTGCGCTCAAAGGGCACTTTGTACATTTGTTTCATGCACACCCTGTTACGTTGGAGGACACGGTCGATGGTGGAAAGGCTGACACTGTTGATTCCTACAAAATTTGTGTTGTCTTCCATAACTCGTTGCTGTATTTCTCACAGTCTAATGGTATTGTTTTGACAGACCATGTCAACTATAATGGCTTCTTGCTGCTGAGTGAACATAGCTGTCCTTCCACCCTCATGTGGCAGTCTTGCAATTCTACAAAAAATAAATGTGCAGTTGCGAAAATATTCTTGTAGTACAGTAAAATACTGATGGACTTTCCTCCCAGTTTACTGAAACATCTGTAAACAGTGTGCTGTGAACTTTCAATGAATGTACCTGAGAATCTGCTGATATTTTGTTGCACTCTTTGTCCTGCTTCCTTCATTGTCATTCCATGGACAAGAACATGGTCTACAACAGTAGCTTGAATTTCAGCAGAAACTACTACTCTTTGTGTTTCTCTCCCTCAGTCCCCTCTTCCTCCTTCTTGCCCTCCTCCTCTTCCTCCTTGTACCCCACGTCTTACACACACTTGTCCTCTGCATCACTGATAATTTCTGTCCATTGTTGATAAGAACCTTCAACAACCTGTGTGCACTCTGAACTGGCTTGTATTGGTTGTGTCATCATTTGAAACAAGTGTGATCGATTTTGAGTCATAGTCTTTAATTTATGACAGCTGTGCTTTATTTGAGTTTACCTTTTGCCACTTCAGGTCACCATTATGCATCACAAGCGCGATGTAGTGAAAAATGTCTTTTATTGCATGGGAATATGTTTAGAGTTTTGCAAATTCTGTTTCACTAGGTGAACATTGTTTATGGTTCTGCCAAAAGATTGAATGATTCAATAAATGAGTTCAGGTCACCGAGCTTTTGGTTCAGAGAACAGGGTTTATTGTTTTAGCAATTCAGAAATACTGTACTATAGTCTTGTGGTTTCCAATTTTGCAGCTCAATATGCAAAAAAAAAAAAAAAACACATCCACAGTAAGAATTTTTCTACATACCAGCAGCAGTTTTCACTGGTAGTGTTTTCAGTTTTTTGCTATAGTATGTAATGACTACTCAGTAGTGTTTATTTAACTGACTGGCATGATGTGTGATCTGAAAGCACGGTTTGCATTGGAGCAAAGATAATATAGTTTTGAGAAGATTTTTGATTTTGCAAAACTTGTCAAAGGTTTTGTGAGTGTCGCTTGAATTTTAGGATTTCTGCTTAGTGTTTTGAGAAAAAGAGAGGAGAGAGATTTTAGGAAATGTGTTTTAGCAATTCAGAAAAACTGTTAACAGGGACCCGTACCTGTATTTATTTAACAAGGATCTGTACCCGTTTTTACTTAATGGGGGCCCGTACCTCTACTTACTTAACAGGGACCTACAATGGTTGTTAATTAAAGTAAGTAGGAAGTACAGTAAACAGAGCCAGAGTTTTCACACAGATGACAGGACCCCTTAAAAGTGAAGTGGAGGACTGGGAGATAATGGGAACCTATTCCGTGCATGAGAGAGAAAGAGTGAGAGAGAGAGGGATGAGGCGAGAGGGGGAGAGACAGACAGAGGGGTTGTGGAAGAGTGGGGCAGACAGTAGCAGTGGGTGTGGGAGGCAGCTGCACTAAGAGGTTGTGGGCTGAGAAGCCCAGCTTATTGTCTGAGGTAAATCAATAGTGAGCTGCGGTCCTGTACTAACAGTAATGGGTGACATTCAGGGGACACGTCTGCTAATGAACTACGCTTAAGAGAGACAGGAGGGCAGTGCAGGGCAGTAAGGAAAGAAGACAACATGAAGGAGGGTGAGGAGGGATGGGGATCAAGCTGGAGGCCGGCCTCATGGTCTCAGTAAATCGATCACGGGCTTCACTTCCTGAGGCGTCTCCCATTTAAGAGGTGCCACAGGCTAAAGCTTACCAGGAAAACAGAGGCTTCCCACTATCGCTAGTCTGTCCATCCTAAACTGCTTGCCTAGTGTTTACAGTGGTCTGTTTACATTTTGCAGGACGTAGTCATGTGACACGGAACACCTGATTTCATCTGTTTCATAAGATACTAAAATGCTGAATAGAGACTCCGGGTCTTTCCCCCAGCCCTGGTGCTCCACGCACGCGCTCTACGCCGGCTCTCCCACCCAAAAGCAGCCGGGTGTCAGAGGCAGGGCAAAGTGCTCACGGGGAGGTAATTACCGCCCATCACGGGTCCCTGCCTCTGGCTCTGCTCCAGCCCCTCACCAGCCCGCAGCCAAATTTGCACATGTCATGTCCTTGGTTTATCTAAGCTTTCCTTTATTTCTGGATCTCATTTTGAGCCCTGATGCCAATAAGAAGATAACAGCGGTGGCTATATTAATTCAATAAGTTCAGCAGTGGTGCAGCAAAAACTCCTCAAACCAGAATCACTTTAACCAACTTAGTTTACACCGACCCGAGTGAACGAATTACCGTGAGCACAACAGTGACTACCGACAGACTAAAGATTGTATTTACAGCTCGGGAAATAAATTAGGCAGTGCAGACCTCTATCTAACACTTTATGAATTTATGTTAATCCATCCATCCAAGCGTTCACTTTTTAATAACCACCCATCAAACGGGGCTGTGAAGAGATATCTCGCCTTTACATAATGTAAAATATATCTTTTTGTATTCCATAATGGCTATAAAATAAATTCAAGATTTGTAATCAGAAAATGAATTTAACCTTGGCCAAGGGGCAATATCTGAAAGAGCATTTTCGTGACTCATAGTTCTGGTGACCAGACTGGTCCTGGGTATCGGGGTATTGGCAGAAATATACTTTCATCCATGACGAGCAAAGCAGAGGCACCTATAAGCACACGCATGTGATGAATGCTTTTAGCACAATGCATGATGGAGACAGACCATTTCCTGCAAGTGATATTCCAGTTCTCCGCTGTCTGAGGGCTGCTGCGAATATTCATAAGCAGGGGCATGAGTGACAGTTGGCGTCTCTCTGCGGCAAACATGATCGTTAACTTTCGATCACCAGCCAACCCAGAGGTTCTTTGGAGACAGATAACACCCCGCGCAGAATCCCAGCTGGCTAAAGACGTCATTTTGCATTTTGATTTCTTGCTTGGAAATGACAGATTTGTCCCGGGTTTAATAGATTAGCTGCTTGCAAATCTCAGGCCGCTAACAGACACAGAGGTCACTAGCTGATTAAGTGATAAGGCGAAATCATTCTGTTAGTCACAAATAGAGCCAATCACATGTAGAACCACAATGACCCATGCTGTCCTGTGTACTAGGCAGATTAATGTGACAACACTGGGTCCTGAAACTATGAACCCATTGATATTCAGTTGGGTCAGTTTCTGGGTTTGGGTTCTGTGCCCATGTTCAGCAGGCTGGGCAGTGACATCACCATTGGCCCCCAGCGCAAGGACCTTAACCTTAATTGCTCCAGGAACTGTGGAACTGGTTTCTCAATTGGATGTTGCTTTAGATAAAAATTATATGTTAAATAAATGTATATTTGTGATTCTTTGAGATGTTGGGTAGCTATTATGGTGCAGACAAGTCTAAAGAAGCTGAGGATGTTTTTGGGCTCTGAGGGAATGTCTGTGTCTCTGTACGTGGGAGACAGGACCGTTTGATCAGTTCCTCATTATTATGCTCCCTGACACTCTGAAGAGCAGAGCTTTTAGAATGAAAAAGTCTCAACGGCAGAAAGGAACATGAGAAACCTTTGATGGATCGACTGGAATACAAATAGTGAATAACCAATCACCGCTCAACATTTTGGCAACATTGGGACTTTTGTATAAATCTGACTCGAGCAAAGTGTGTTTGTGCACAAGCCATTGGATGGTATTCAGAAATCATCCGCATTTCTCTAGTTGAAGAGCACCTCCATGATGATGACGGTGCTATTTTCAAAGTCTCCACTAGAGGAAGTAAGTGGGTTTCACGTTGGATAAGGAGTCGTTTATTCGGAGATTATTCCCCTTATTTATTCGGATTTGTACCCGCGCCACATTTCATTTTGACGAAGTCCACAAATGTGTCCTTTAGGCGCCAGGCTAAGGCACTGAAATCCGTCTTTCTGTTTTTACTTTTTTAAAATCCAAATAGCAGGTTTGTTCACTTTTAATGTGTGTGCCAAATGAGTTTATTTGTGGAACTTCTGCATTCGTCTTGGAGGCAGCAATGTGTAGACCTGAAGAGCGGGCACCTGTATCATAGGCGGAATGTAATAACTAGTAGTTTAAACGGACTGGAAAATGCGTACGAAGACCACATCCTGACCCAAACGAAAAATAATATTAAAAAAAATCTGACGTGAAAAAATGAAAACCAGCAAACCTGCTGGAATAATCAAAACATCTTTGCAAAATTTTAGTGGGTTTCACCTCAAGGCTGCTATATCGATTAAAGGGTGAGGTCACGTTCTGCTCCACTCCGATCATTTTACCATGCGTTTATCTTGTCTTGATGTCACTTGTCATCTCGCCTATCCTGCAGCTTCAGACCGGACACATCATCCCCAGTTTCTAATTAATGTGTATGTGTGTGTGTGTATATATATATATATATATATATATATATATATATATATAGGCCTAGTACTGATATCTGCGCGCAGGAATCACTCAGTGAAGGTTTTTCTCTGTTGTAGATAGCGTCACACTCTAAAGTGAGATCGTTTACGACTGACTGGCTAATAAAAAGTACACAGAAAGATACGCAGAAATGTCTGTAACACAATCGCACACGCGCGCGCGCGCACACACACACACACACACATACAAATATACAGGGAAGGCTGTAAAACTCAAAGGAGGCTGTAACACACTCAGAAGTACTCACAAAAGAGTATATTACATGCACGCAATACGCACAAAAGCCTGTACTCTCTCTCTCTCTCACACACACACACACACACACATACCTACATACATACGCACACAACTACATACAGGAGGCTGTAACACACATATGAGGTTGTAACACTCAGAAATACACATATGAACGCTCGAACACATAGAAGTACTTACAAAGGAGTCTGTTAGATGCACGCAATACACACAAAAGGCTGTAACTCTCTCTCTCTCACACACACACACACACACACACACACACACAACTACATACAGGAGGATGTAACACACATACACAGACGCACACACACACACACACACATATATACACACACAGAGACACAAGTACTCACACACTGGTGTATAACGCGCTGAAGGCTGCATCTGTGTTTCTGCGGGAATCATGCGTGTATACACGCAAACCGACACTATGTCTTCCCCTCATTCATAATTAGGCTACTCATTGATCCAATGAAGGAGACGGGGACCCGTGGGGGCAGAGATGGGGGAGACGGGGGAAGTGAAACACGGGGACGGGGGTGTGGTTGGCAAGCTGCTTATGCTAAATAACGGGAGTGACTCTTATTTTACAGCGAACGTCTGAAATCCTTACATTTAAACAATGGAAACTCGAGCGCCTACAACGACATATATTTTTACCCCAGATTAAAGGTAAACGGTACAATCTGGTAAATCGGACCTAGATTTTCCTCACAAGGATTTAAGAAGAGAATCATCATCTCAGTGCGGTCCCGTCCAGTTTTAGCTTTCCGGGCGCTGCGCAAATTAAAGCTCCAGGGTCCTCCTCTTTACTAATGTGACAGGGGCAGAAACCCTCCACCATCCACAGATTCACCCAGAAAACGCCCAGAGACTGACTAGCTGGACCGGGCACCCGGACCGAGGAGGACACTGCAGTGCCGGAATCCGTGCACCTGGACACATGCGCTTTTTTCTCTGTCGCTTTTAATGTGTTTTCACAACTTGAACCTTCCCATAAACATTAGGCATCTTCATATATTAATGTTCTTAAAAGCTACTGTTTTATTGACTGAAACACCAGACTTTTTAAGTAAAAGTTTCAAATCTGCTGAAGCAAATTAACCACATAAAGCATACGGTAAATGGATCCCATGTTCCCCACGACGGACCCTCCAGGCAACTGGAGCAACATGTCCGATCTCAACGGCACCGATGAGTACTGGAACCAGTTCGTCCAGCCGGCGTGGAGGATAGCGCTGTGGGCGATCGCGTACAGCAGCATCGTCATCGTGTCCGTGGTGGGCAACGTGGTGGTCATATGGATCATCCTGGCGCACAAACGCATGCGGACGGTGACCAACTATTTTCTTGTTAACCTGGCTTTCGCCGAAGCGTCCATGTCTGCCTTTAACACCGTGATCAACTTCACCTATGCCGTGCACAACGAGTGGTACTTCGGGCTGGTGTACTGCCGCTTCCACAACTTCTTCCCCATCGCGGCTGTCTTCGCCAGCATCTACTCAATGACGGCTATAGCGCTGGACAGGTGACCATCTCTGCACGTTTCTACTCGTTCCCATGCAGATCTTTGCCGGTTGACGTCTCTGCTGTCCGTGTCGTGCGGTCTCAGTTTGCCGGGGCTCCGTGCTGCTAACCCCTCCATGCGTGGGCACAAGGCGGTCTGCCCTCTCCTGCTCCTGATCGGCGCACATCCGCTCATTCATGTGGTCATGAAAAGGTTACGATTTAACGGTGTTTTCTTCTGCATTCGATAATAAATTATAAATCTAATAATACATTTCTTACTTACTTACTGATAATCCCACTAATCGAGACATAAGGCACTTCATTGTCCATAGCGTCAGTTTCCAAATTTACAGACCAGTACAGAAAATTTATATTTCTAGAAGCCAAACACATAATCCAAATATAATAAGTAACTCGGAAAGCTAAATATATATTAAAAAGTCGGGTTTGTTGGTTTTTCTAAATGTTTTGCAGTCTTCTCCAAAAAACAGACCAAGATGCGGATAGAATGTGAAGTTCTTCGCCATGAAACTCGTGTGATAAGACAGCAGTGTTTGTGATGATAATTAATTCTTCCACTCCGCTATTACGAATTGCTGTAAAAAGCTCAAGTATAGCGGTACATAGAATAAAAAAAATATAACGGTGAATAAAAAATAAACTGTTTAACACCTCTTATGCATCAGGTAGAATGAAGTAAAATATCAAATAGGGTGCCTGCACAGTAGGGTTTTGGCTAGCCCGTTGTTATATGTGTTAATATTAATGACTCAAATGTGAATCTGTACTGGTTTAATATGCATTTTAAGAGACGGATTCGGGCAGGATGTTTCTTTGTTATTGATAATTTTGTATGAGCTAGTCGGAAGGGCCAGTAATTTAGCGTTTTTTATAAAGGCAATGATGGTTGTTCCTCTGAGCAAATTAGTCTGCCGTTGTCTGTTTCTGCGTGTTTGTGTCTATGCGTGCCCGCATCTATGCGTGTGTTCGCTAGCGTGTAGGCGTGCATGCATGCGTGCGTGTGAGTTTATTTTGACGCGCGGCACACGCACTGAAAAAGTTACAGTAAAGCCCTAAATTCGGGTCACAGTCAATGCAAGTGTCATAATTAGTCGTCGTGAAAAGTCCATTAGATGTGTCACGGTTTAAAGGAGACTGTAGGTTGGGAAAGACGGGAATAAACTTGTAAACAGAACTATACAGAATCAGCACAGTAGTGCGTTTATGTTTAATCTTAGAGCCTGCCATATATAACAGTAAGTGAAATGGTACATTGTTTCCCCAACCTTAACCCACAAAAGAAGCCTTTATTTTCACAAAGGAAACACGATAAGAATGGAAAGTGTTTTTGTTCACTCTGCTGATTTCTAATCTCGAGGCACAGACATGACCTTCGCAGTATTACAGTTTAAAAGAGCTAAGAAGAGTGAAAATAATAATAAAAGATTATATATAAAATAAAATAAAATAAAAGATCTACGGCTGGCGATGGTCCTGGGTTCGACGTGCTCATCTCCGCATCCTGTTGCTGTCCATGAAAATACAGCCTGCCCCCCCAGGGGGCTGTTGGTGGCCTTTTAATAGTCACCTGAGTAGAACAATGGGGGAGCGGGGGTGGCGTGAGACTGCCCCCATTGAGGCGCATGGTGCTTCAGCAGCCTTTACCTTAAGCTTTGCGCTCTTGCCCCAGCGGCCTTCGTGCCACACGCTCTGAGCTATGAATACACGCGAGAATGTCGAGCCGCCAGCCCCGAGAGGCCGCCAGCTGTTCTCAGATCAGCCGCACCTTACACCCGGAGGCGGCTCGTGGCGGCGCCTGCATGCCACTCAGCTCCAGGGAAACAGCTTATTCTTCTGTCCTTCCCCCCGAGACAGTCTGTCTTCTGTTCGATACCCCTATATGGTCCTTCTTCTGTCCTTCACCCCGAGACAGTCTGTCTT
>JAODLC010000044.1:21605608-21627512 GCA_026781145.1 Hippopotamyrus pictus | reverse complement strand
TTAAGGCCGGGCCGTGAAAATAGTTTCTGATATTAAACCGGTCCGTGACGAAATAAAGGTTGGGGACCACTGCCCTACTGGACCAATACCCCCACTCTACTTACATCCCCCATTCAGACTGCACCCCCCCACTTGGCCTACATCCCCTGCTCAACCTACACCCACCACTCTGTCCACACCTGCATTCTGCCTACACCCTCTACTTGGTCTATACCCTCCGCTCAGCCTACACCCCTGCTCTACATACACCCTTCGGCCAGCCGATACCCTCTTCTTGGCATACACGCTCTGCTCGCATCCTGTCCAAAAACTCTCCCTGGGCTGTGACGTCATTGATTACAATAACCTGAATGTGCTGCAGATTCTGGTGTGGTAGCTACGTGGCACCGGTCCAGGATGGACATCTGCACGGTGAGCGTCACTCCTGAATACAAATAGGCATGTTACCGTTGGGATACGCCCAGCAAGCAGACCCTGTTGTACATTATGAATGCATCACAAATTATGAAGGAGGCTCTGGATTTCTGAGAACTCACTGTGTTACCCCTGCCAGGCCTAGCAACGCCGTAATTAATCAGGCTTGATTGGGTTCCTAAAGCTCTCATCTACATAATGCCTCACTGATGGTTGCAACTCACCTGATCTGCAGTATGAGACATGTGCTTGCATGGCATGTAGATTATGTTTATTATGCTTAAAGGGGTGTATTTGTATCCTTCAAACCAAACAATTCTAATGACAGTCAAGATGCTTACCACCATTTTCATGCTAATTAGCAATTAGCAGCTGTTCACTAAATTACCAGAAAGTTTATCAATGATTTACTTATTAAGCAGCGCAACTACAAGAAAATAACACAAGCTGTTCACCTGTCAAACACCATGGGAACCCAGGCGACAGTGAAATTTAGTAGTGGTACCATGGCACAACAGTAAGAGTGTACTCACACTCACGGCCAATCAGATGTGTGTATTTAGCCACCTCAGAGGTCACTGCTCACCCGGCCAGAACGACGTCACCTTCAGAGCTGGCTGGTACAGACAAGGGAATGTTCCCACTGGGCTGCGATGCCAGCAGCGCCATCTGCTCCCTGTCACTCTCCGTGTTCATTCTGAAGGCCTGGCCAGCATGCATAGACTTATAACATCCCACAGCCGGTCTGAGCGGGACATCGGGATGGGCCAAATTCTTCTGCTTCCAGACACTGGAGCAAAGGTGACAGGCTGGTGTTTCGTTTGGCCGAGTCCCAGCGTGTTCCAGCGTATCCCAGGGGAGCGACGGCGGTGGCCAGTCAGTCCGACGAGTTAGGAAGCCGTCCAGCACTGGGCAGGCAGGATACCCTAGCCCGTGATTCCCTCCATTCCGCACGAATCGATTCCAATTTCCTTCTGAGAGCTTCAGGGCCCGATCATCTCTCAGACATGATGCCATGCTCACCTGGGACGCGATCTGTGCAGTTTCACTCTGACCCCAGAGAGACGTGCCAAGGACAGAAAGGCACCAGACTCTCTATCAAGCCCAAATTTCCTACTATAACAGGGGCCACAGCTTGCAGGACAGAAGACGCGAGGGCCGCTGTTAGAGGCAGGTGCTGTTAGGGAAGATTATGTTCCTGGGGAAAGGGTACCAAGACGGAGCGCTCAGTTGCGTGCCTCAGGGATACATGTCCTCCTGGCTTCGTTGGCCTTCACGGTCAGAGAGAGGCTGCAGGCTGTCTGCCTGAGTTGCTTACTGGAATATTTAGAATTTGGTGATCAGTGGTCATTGCTGACACACCACAGCACAGCAACGAAATGTGTCCTCTGCATTTACCCAAAAGGGACAATGTGACATAGCAGGGGGCAGCTTATTCAGCGCCCGGGGAGCAGTGCTTGGGGGCGGTACCTTGCTCAGGGTACCTCAGTAATGCCTTGCTGGTCAGGGATTCGAACCAGCAATCTTTCAATTACACGCACACTTCCATGACCATTAAGCCACCACTTGCTGGCGCCTGCAAAAACAAATACGGGGCCTCAGCTAAAAGCTGATTGGCCTATGGGGAGCCCACTCCCCCGTCGATCACTGAATAAAAACATATCATTGGCTGCTGATAAGACTGGCCCCACTGTATGAACTATGACCCCTCTTATTCTGTCTAGCTTTAAAAAATCCACAAATGGCCCCTATCCGCAGTGCCACTGACTCCCCAGAAAAGGCAGAAACAGACTATAGTGCTCAGTGACGGGAGCTCTCTGAACAGGAACACGACCTCACACCTCAGGAAGCTGCTCACCATTCGGTGTCCAGGGGAGACCTTTACCCTGTTTTCCCTACAAAGACAAATGCGCCATTTGGCGCCATTCCGAGAGGCTGACACCGTGAAAGAAGGAGCGTGGAGGCAGCCCTAGCCAGGCGGGGCTCACCCACACTCCAGTCCTGCTGCCAGAGATGTCACTGACAAACTTTCCTCACACTTCCCATTAGGGATGTGAGAGCGAAAGCTTCAGCAAGACTGACACAGAGAAAAGGCGTGAGGAAGGACAAGTGCTAACAAAACCCAAAAATGAAACCTGCGAAAATATTTATTTCTGTCATTAATTAAGCGAGAGGAGATTTTACCCACAGCCGATGACTGTAAATCTGGGGTGCTGTGGCGTGCATTCACCGCCTATTGGGGACGCTTTTTTCCTAATCCCCCAACACCAATGATTGTTCGGTGTTTCTGGGAAGCCCAATGTTTCCGCCGTCTTCGTAGAATACCCTGAGCTGCACACAGATCCTCTCTTTATGCATAACAGCTAACTTATGAGCTCAAGCTGTATGAAGCATCGTTCCCTTGGGCAGATGGTGGACCTTCTCGCTCCCTCCCCACCCCAGCCCCAAAAGAAGGTGATTTGTTTCAGCTGACAGTGCCGCTGTCAGCTGCTTCGGCCTTCTGGAGGAGAGGGGTCTGATTGGCCCCCTGGAACTCTGATGCTGTTCCACGTCGGAAGAAGGTGGCCCCCCTGCCTCCTCAACGATCAGCGCCGATGGCAGGGATGTCAGGGAGATCGGGAGGAAGAGAAGAAATCGCTGCCACGGAACAATGCAACTGTACAAGGATGAGAGGTGTTTGTGTTCATTCCAGACACGGACGGCGTCGTCTCAAATATGAGGTGTCAGCTGACAACGACTTAGACCAGAAAACAAAGGCCTATGACTGAGACACTGGCAACAGGAGGGTAAGAAACCAATTCCTGACAAATACTTGGGAAGCTCACAACGGCTGGAAACCGTGTTGCGGTGTGAAAGGAGCAAGGACCCAGGTTCAAGCCTGTGCCAATTCTGTAATTTAGAGACGATATATGACTTTACGGGTTAAGACTATGCTCATGATTGGAAGGTCACTAGTTCAAGTTCTGTGGCAGATGGAGTGATTTCACTGTTGGGCTCATAAGCGAAGCCCTTAACCCCAATTACTCCAGGGACTGGCTGACCCTGCCTTCTCAAATGTATGTCACATTGGACAAAGGTGTCAGCCAAATTAATGTAAGATGTAGGGAAAACCTGCTGTTGTAAATAGTCTAGTGAATCACAGCCGAAAGTCTACAAATAAACAAAAGCACAACACTTAAGTAAACTTTATTTATTAAGTGCCTTTTGCAGACAAAAGTCATAAAGCGCTATACAAAACATAATACACAGAAAATGCATAAAACCTATTAAAAATAGACAATACATAGCAAAACATGATTTCACAGGGTCACTTACCATGCTCCAAACATCCATCCTTCCATTAACTGTACCCACCTGTCATATTTGGGGATGTTTGGGGTCTGGAGCCTTTCCTGGAAGCTACAGGTGCAAATACACTACACAGCACATAGAAATGGGGGAATCGCTGTCATAGTCCAACACCGAAAGAGCAATTAACAGCTACACGCTGAATGTCCGCCAGCCAGAGGAATGCATCATTTTCACTGTGATCAACAGGCTCCTATCACAGCTCCGTCTTTTATTCTTCAATTCTACCACAAATGTCTATATCTGACTATGTCCTGGACACCAGATTAGCAGGAACTTGGAGACAATCTGTTAACGGCACACTTTAAACGGATGGTTTAATGCATCTATGTGTATAACACCCTCCCTACCTGGTGAAGTGGGTGGGAACACGTCCTCTCTCTCAAACCTTAAATAAACATTGAATAAATTTCTTGACAATCAGTTCTGGCAACTGTTTGCTACTCTGTGCGATAGGACTCATTTTGCATCACAAAGGAGCTATTTGAAGTGAAAGGTGGAGACACAGCTGGAGAAGCAGAGATTCCACTACCAGGAAAATAGAATTCACTGATAGAATAATTTAATCACAAAGAGATCATCTCTCCGATCGGCCTTATCAGTAAAGGAGAGTAGTCTACCGAATGGACCGTCAACTGATGTCATAGTGTGGTTTTTACATCCTCCATCTCTGTCTGGTTTGGCTTTGCACCATCGCACTCAAAGCGGAGATTACAGAGAATTGAGTGATGTGTGGAGAAGATCATTGGCTGTCAGCTCCCCCTGCATGAAGTCCTAAACTCATCAAGGATAAAGAACAGAGCTAGGAAGATACTATCCGACGCTCCGCACCCGGGTCTCCTCCTCTTCCCATGTCTCCCTTCTCTGGATACCTGAGAGTAAGAGCCCTGAGCACAAGGACCAATCAGCACCCGGAGCTTCCTCCAGGCCATTGCCCTCTTAAATAAGAACCCAGGAGAAGCACACTGCTTCATATCCAGTCACCCACTGTCCGAGTTTCATACTCATATTGTCTTCATAAGCTCGTTTGCACATAACCCAAAACTATCTGCACCACACATTTGGATGTACCCCTCAATTTATTTGTGCCTCATTATTTCTATTTTACTTTTATTCTATTTATTGTTTTTTTTTGTCTTGATTAAATGTTTAGTTGTACTGGACGTTCAATTGTTTAGGTCATGCCACCACCTGCACCATAAATATACCCATTTAGTAAAGTTCTGCAGCGAAAACAGTATGCTGCAATGGTTTACCAGATGTCACGGGTATTATATTGAATAAGCCTTATATGATATTTAATTGGACTCTACTATTCGACTGCAGGGATGCCAACTCCCACGCATCTGGTGTGACACTCACGCTTTCAGACTCTCGCGTTCACATCAAGAAATCTTACGGCAAATCTATATATATTATTCTATTATAAACTTAAATTTACCTACAAATCCTACATACTATTTACAACGTAATAAAACTGTTACATGCATGTGTGTGCAGAATGGTCACGTACTGAAAATCTTACTCCTGCCAGCTGACCAAATTTGGAATTGGCAACCCTGCGACTGGCGTAAACTTCGACCATATATTTGAAATGGTGCTGCCACCTACTGGGAAACTGTGATAATCGCGCTTCCTTCCTTAACACATTTGATTTGGATTTTATAAATCCGGCATCCTTCACCAAAATTTCAACATGCAACGATAAACTGACACAAATTCAATAAAAAAGATAACGGTTTTCATCAAGATGAACCATTAAAAGAACTCAAACCGAGAAAACGGATACATTGGGAAACAGCGCGTTGTGCAACGTAATGAAACAGGCGGCGTCGTGCGTAGCGTGATGACGCATAGTAACGTCCTGCGTCACATGCGTAAACCGTTCGGCGCAAATTTTCAAATGGTGGTGAGCGTGAAGAGAAGAGGTCATTATATCTGATATATGAGAAGGTTTATGTTTTGAGTGCCCGTCCAGAAGACCGTAAGTATATCCAGAATAGTGGCCTTCTGGTTATTTGACGAGAATGGTGGTGCTGTACGGCGCGAACGGTTTAGACAATATCCGAAAGGATGTTTTCCTGCAGCCGATCCTTGTATGAAATGGCTGTAAACAAACGCTTGCTGATGTTGATATGATTTCTAGTATCCTAGCGCTAACTTCCGTATTTCACCAGGAGACCCGTACATTTTTATGTGTCGACAGGATTGTGTTGTCTGTCCGCTTAACGCTTTTCCGTGTCTAGAAAAACACCAGCTTGATTATGAGGGCGTACATCTGACTGTTATATGTTTTCATATCTGGGTACTTGGCTGTACAAGGCGCATACTGACCCAGTCTGAATGCGAGCAAAGCCGCTGCTGTATAATTTCTTTAATTTGTTTTATAACTTGACTATGTAAAAATAAACCTGCTGCCTCATCCTTCCAGTCTGTCTCCATAACCACTGCACCACCTGCTGTTTATAACGTTGCTGGCTTAACCACAGCGTCACACTGCATTGGTGTTCATCTGGGATAAAATCACTCAGAATACCATGTGGGTGTCACCACTGAGGTAGCAGACCTGTGTTGTCACCGCAGGCAGTGATGAGTACCACGTCCACCCCGCAATCGCGCCACCATCAGTGGGCCTCGCCGTCCTTGTCACTGAAGGGCCCGGCTGCCGCAACCAGCACCCCCATCCTAGCTGCCTTTCCCGGCAACGATGATGAGAAGGAGCGGCGCCAAAGGCGGAGGTCCAGAGTCATGGACCTCCATACGGCGTCGGACGTCTCAGTTTCTGAGTCCCCCATGCACAGGTTGGAGAAATGCATCCACAGTATGATTGACGGTGGCAACAGTGCCCTTTGATGACACCTTCTTGTATTCTCAGTGCCACAGGGACCCCTGCGGCTGTACCCAAGCTGTCCAGCGCTCAGATATCGGAGCACTACTCTACCTGCATCAAGCTGTCCACTGAGAATGTGAGTATGGTTGGAGGCTCCCTCAGTCTCTCTTGAAACCTACTTATCTGAATTTTTAATTTAACTTATAATTTCATTATTTTTCCCATGCCTAACTATAAAGACTATTTAGTTTTGAGCTGTATGATACATACTTGTGGTTGTTTGCTTTTTTTTTGCTATTTTTTTTTTGTTTGTTTCTAATTGCCTGTACTGTAACTATATCCGTCTACAAATCACACTTTAGTGTTTCCTCCTTCTGTTTAGAAAATTACCACCAAGAATGCCTTTGGTCTTCACCTGATCGATTACATGGCTGACATCCTTAAGCAGAAGGACTCAGAGCTGACCAACTTCAAGGTGTGTTTACACTTCACTTCTCTATGGCAGTGTTTAATGTCCCACTTGGCTTTGGTTAGCTTTTTAGCAGTTAGTTGCTGAATTTTTAGAGATAACGAAAAGGGATAATGGGGAATCAGAGATCCAGCGCTGGCTGATGAGGATTCCTATGGGTCAAAGCCGTGTGCTTCTGTGACTCTGCTTATGCCGGCTGTGACTCACGACCAGGTGGCTGCTGGAACCCTGGATGCCAGCACCAAAATCTACGCAGTCAGGGTCGATGCAGTCCATGCGGACGCCTACAGAGTGCTGGGTGGTCTGGGCTCAGAAACCAAGCCTGGAGAAGGTGAGCACTGGGGGCCATCCGCGTGTCGGTCACGGCAAACTGACTGCGGTGTGACAGCCACCCTCACTTTGTCCTCAAAGAGAGGGATGCGGAGGAAGCAGATGGCCAGGCCGACGACGCTGCTGGAGAGATGGCGGTGAAGCAGGTGGTGAAGAAGAAGAGGGCACCGAAGAGGACCGTGGAGGCGAACCTGAGCAACATCAACAGCTCAGAGTCTGAAAGGAAGTGTGAGGTACGAGCGGGGGCTCGGCGTGGGGTGGGGTGAGGTGCTTTACCTACCTTCAGAAGAACATGGAATAAAACTCCCATACCTGGATAATCTATGGATGCCTTCATTTAATTATTGTCTAGTGGAAGTGTTTTGTGATGATGATGAATCTCTGATACTATGAGCCCGGAGGACCCTCACGAGTTTCAGCGGCCTGCCCACTCTTTCTCCAGGTGGATCCCATGTTCCAGCGCATGGCTGCCTCCTTCGACGAGAGCAGCACGGCTGGTGTCTTCCTGTCCGTCCTCTTCAGCGAGGACAGCCGTTGTGAGCTGCTCTTCCCCTCTCACCTGAAGCTGCTGCGTTCTGAGCCCCCCTGCCCCGCCCCACCGCCAATGCACGTCCCAGCACAGCCCTTTAAAGGTGAGCCTGCCCCCGTCCCCCGTGCCCCCCCACCTGCGCTGCATTCCTGCCTTGTTCCTCCTTGCCACCCGTTCTGTGTGTCCACAGGCAGTCTTCAGCAGGCGCAGGAGCGCAGCTCCATCTGCCCATCGCTGAAGGACTTCTCCTTCACCAGGTGGAATCCCGACCAGGTCAGTCCCCTGCATGTCCCCTGGTTACGCAGCTGACTGATGTGGCCCAGTTCCTCATCCAGTCTCGTTTGTACTTCCCTGCAAATTAATTCACACTGATTCAACTGACATAGCTCATCGCCGCATTAATCACTCAAAGCAGAGTTGAAGCAGACCCCGGTGGTCTCACGTGCTCCCTCTCTCTGGCGGGTTAGACGATGAACCAGCTGCTGGAGAAGATGAAGCAGGGAGAGCACGTGTTTGACGTGAATGCGGAGGTGGAGCCGGAGGATGAGCACTGCCACGACTTTGGGGACGACTTTGACGGGGACGACTGCGACGGGGGCCAGGGTGTGGAGGAGCCCAGAGAGCACAAGGCGACCTGCGCCATGACGCCACGGGGACGGGGACGGTGAGGGACCCGGAAGCGAGCAGCTCTACATGACGAGGGGAGGGATTGCAACTAGAGGGTAGCGGCGAGGGTCTCGGTGCTCCGATCTGAGTGGCACCACTCTGCCCCCAGGGACGTGATTGAGATCAGCAAGGGAGACATCGGCACCATGTGCCTTCAGTTGTCCTCCCAGCCCAGGGAGTACTCCTACTTCAGCCCCAGGACCATGGCCACGTGGGCCGGGCCGGGCTTCTGGCGGTTCAAACCGCGCCACAAGCGTAAGTGTGTGCTCTGTCGGACCGCTTTCTTTCAAGACTTTTATAGATGCCCCCTCAGTTAGTACTCTGCATCCCGAAGTCTTACATGAGCCTACTCCAATCTCTGTGTGTGATTAGAGGATCACATCCCTGACAAGGACACCCAGAAACGAAAACCCAAGAAGACCTTCGAGCTCAACTTCAGCGACGACATCAACTTCGACACCTACTTCCGCACCACGAGAGTAAGTGCCCTCTTCTCTTGTGAAACCAATCGACCTTCCTGAAGTATTTGTCTAGCGGTACAGGTTTATTTATTGACCCATGCTGACTGTCCCTGTGTCTGGATCTCCAGGCAGCCACCACAACCAGCAAGTCCGCCCTACACACCAGCAATAAGAAGACCACCCTGCCGGCAGACTTCCACTACCCCCCCAATAAACTGTCCCAGCTCAGCCTCAAGCCCTCCAGCACAGTAGGTTCCACGGCGCCCCCCCCATCACGGACAGAAGATGATGCCTGTGTTGTGCTGACGGCCTTGTCGTTCTTGTGTGTTCTGCAGCTGTGTAAGCAGGGTCCGAAGATGGTGTCCGGAGCACTTGGCGAAGACATCGGGGACTATGACTACGACAACGCCAATGACACGGCCAACTTCTGTCCGGTCCCTCAGGTATGACAGCATTTCTCCCTATCGCATAGATGAGCATCTCCCTCAGTGAGCAGTGTCACTGTCAGCTATGGCTTTGGAGCATCTCACCATGACATGCTTCCGTAGGGCGGCTCGAGCGACGACGAGGCCGACTGTTTTGGAGGGCCGGATGACGGCGAGGTCTCGTCTAACGTCGGTATCGAAGGCTTTCCTGGAGCATCTCAAGATGATAACATCTCCACCTACGGGGGAGACAACTTGGTGCCAGAGCCTCAGAGGGTAGGGGACACTCGGAAGTCTGGCCCATGGCGAGATGGACGGGAGCCGCCCGTTCTGTTACCGCGAGTACTCCAACCGGCATGGCTGCAAGCCTTCACAGTGTTTTTGGCGGGAATCTGTTCCAGGTGAATAAAATTGAGATAAACTATGCCAAGACAGCGAAGAAGATGGACATGAAGAAGCTGAAGACCACCATGTGGAGCCTCCTGACCAACTGTCAGAAGGATCCACAGAAGCTGGTCAAGGTCAGCTTTGCCTCACATGGCATTTCTCCTTCTGCATCTCCTCGCTTTCCCTATTCCTGCCGCTGCCCCACCTCCACTTTGATCCTCTCTGCCACCAGCTCATCATATCTTTCCCCAGCAGGAACCGGAGAATGTGAAGGAGGTGGTATCTGGCGAGAAGGCTTTCAGCGAGACCACAAAGACCCTCCTTCAAAGGTACCCAATGCTGTCTTTTCAGGGGTCCATTTCATGTGTGATTCATCGTTGATCTTTCCTCAGAGCATGTTTCTTTGTGGACTATAGTATCTCTGTACTCCCAAACCATCACCCCCATGAAGACTCAGATCTGCTCTGTCTCTCTACAGGCTGCCCTCCACCATGGCTCAGAACCTCTCAGTCCCGCTGGCGTTTGTGGCCCTGTTGCACTTAGCCAATGAGAAGGTGGGTTGGGGTTTGGGTTCTGGGTAGGGCCGGGCGATATCATATCGATATTATGTCTTGCATGCGCAATAATCACCAGGGATTCAGATGACAGGCAAAATATTTGGCCGAAGCCAGCTTTTTGGTACTATACGGATGTTTATTTACGTCCACAATTTGTTAAGCAGATTAATAGTATGACTAAAATGTTAAAGAGGCATTTTATGATGCCCAAAATTTAGTAAGTTTGGCATATCCTTATGTTTAATAAACGCGTCAGACTTTAAACTGCAAAAAGTACCACCACACGACCAACGTCTTTTTACTTGTTTGTTCTTTGTTTATCCACAAGATCTCCTCTTTTAAAGATATCGTGGCTGCTGAGCTGTTCCTTTCTTCACTGACGTTGCAGTGCAAATCGCACTAAAGAATATCACACATAGTATAGCACACATAGTATAGCACACATAGTATACCCAAACAGCATGATGTGGGGTGCTCCGCTAACCAAATTTAATAAAGATTACTACGTTTTGGCTGTCACAAAACGCATCTCATTAAAATTCTAGCTGTACTACTAATCTGCTTACCAGATATTGGGCGTAAAGAAATGCCTGTACAATATCAAATAGCTGACGTCTGGCCAAATGCTTGGCCTTTGATCTGAAGCCATGGTGATTATTGCGCATGCCCCATATTATATGGATGTGATATTGCCCAGCCGTAGTTCTGGGGATGCTTAGGATTTGCGGGTATTTGCTTTTGTGGTATCAGCTCACACGTATCATAGAGACCAGACATGTCAGCTACTGGCTTCCAGGAACTGGTCAGGCTAGATGGACATTCCGTCCATGATTCACTGCATCAGCAGTTGAGGGACGCATGCTGGCAGCTTCTAGAATGGCCTGAGCAGAAGGCCATTGTGCCCCACGCTAACTTGGCCTGCCTGCCTGCCGTGTCGCAGTGTTCTGGAAGTGGAATACACAGTCCTGCCTGCCCCCTGGTGGCCGAGGTGTCTTTTGCGGTATTTGATGTCTGGCCTCTTCCTGTTTCAGAACCTGGAGCTCCTCAAAGTGGACGACATGTCAGATATCATCATCAAGCAAGGTTCCTGAGGCCCTGCCTTTTACAGGGTGTAACACACTGGCATCGTGCTGTTAGAACATTCTGTGTTTTTACGCTCTCTTCCTAAGATTTTTATTTAAACTCTTGTGTTTTAATTAGTTTTAATTATTTCCCTGATTTAATTTCTTAACACTGAAGTCACTCTCCTCTGGTTGCTTCTGTATATCTTTTCTCTGGTTCAGTCCCTCTTGTCTATGTGTTTTCTGCCCTTCCCCCATCTCATCACTTTGTACATATGAAATAAAGCATATGTTTTGTTTTGTTTTTTTTAAAAAAAAAAAAAAAAAACTCCTGCTTACTTTTGAGTGTGACATGCTTCAGCTATTTAATGTATCTTCGGGGTGGGGGGGTGGTTGTGTCAGGCTCTCGTGAGCTGGGTGTTCTCCTGACGTCTGACTTGGGTGAGAAGTCAGACTGGTTTGGAGGTGTTAACGTGGCCTGGTATGGCTGGGTGGAGTGGAACAAGAATGGAGACTACGTCAATTACCTCAGTCCTGGCTCAAGATGTGAGTCTCTGACGCCCTCACCAGCTGTGATTTCAGTCATGTGTGATTGCCTGTTAGACCCAGAGAATAATGTTCTTATGTACTGAGTTTGCATTTATTAAAAGTTTGACAGTCTTGAAGGAACACCACCATGTCACTGAAAATTTTAAATCACTGAAAAAGTTATTGCTTTCAGAGGCAATAGCACTCTAATACCTCTGACTCTAAACTCTAATTTGTGCCCCTTTGATGAATTGTCGTGCAATTTAAGACATACAACATGGAATTTAGTTTACATTAAGTTATTTTTAGCAACATTGCGTCAGTTCCCATCATCAGCCACGTAAGAAATGCAGCTGGGAAGCAAACTTCCCGGTCGCTCAAAGACAGCTGCAGGGTCGCCTGGCATCCGACGGCCACCGAGACGTGCCCCGTGCTCGGTCAGATATTAATGCAGCACGAACCATGCATTATTCCAAAATCACGGTGATCGTATAGCTTGTTGCACCTCTACTTCACCTGTTCCCAGGTGAGCGAGCCGCGTGGCGATGCGCCCCCTAGTGGACGCAGGAGGTGGCGACACCCGGCAGAGGCGGGCCGGAGCGAAGGAATTCACTTAGAAATAAAAGCAGGAAGCGGAGAAAAAAGCACACGGACGTCGGCCGGACAAGTTGCCGACGATCTCTCTTGTTTCGGCTTGTTCGGGGCTAGTGGTCGTTTCTCGATTTGGCTTTTCTGACGGATCTGTTGTAACTTTTGGATTTAAAAACATGGAGTCTAACATGGTAAGTGGCACGATCACCGTCCGCGTCCCCCTGCAGTGCTCGGAAACTTCACCACCATCGCTCCGCTTGTTTCTCGGTCCCATTTGACGATTTACTTGTTTGGCCTGTTTTGTGAAACCGAGTTTAACGAGATTCCCCCGGGAATCAGCTGTTACGGGCCGCCCGATTTCGGCAACTTTAAGGCGAAAGAAATGAGCGATGAAAGACGGAGCAGGAGCTACAGGTTGTTTTTCCGAACCTGCGTTATTCGCTGGAGCTGCGGACAGACATCGCCGGTTATTCTGAGCAGATCTGCATAGAAATGACTGAGAGAAATAACCCAAAGTGTGTTTTGTGTAAATACGACACTTCTCACTGTACCCGAATACCGGAAAAGCCATTTAAGTTAATAATCGGTCTCCATCGAGCACGAACAAAAACGACCGAAGGCAATCGAACTTTAAGTCTCTTTTCCGCTCTCGGTGGTTTTACTCAATAGACTGAATTTCCTCATATCTCAGCTTCCCCTGTCCGAGCCCGCGGGCCATTTCTGCACACATGCCCATGTTTCTTCTCTGTACGGAGCATCGCCCCTGGTTTTGGCCCAGATGATACCCGTGAAGACCCCATACCCCCCCTGCTTCATTCCTGACCCAAAGACCCACCGAGTGGTGATGGTCAGAGACACTAAAGAAGGTCCCGCAGACTGACCCTGATCTCACAGCAATGGGCGCTTATTATTAAACACCACAGAGAGTATTTACATTTACTGACATCAGCTCTACTTAAACAACAAAGTTGCGCAGCGGTTATGACAAAAGTCCAGACAGCTGGTTCACGGTTACCAACTGGTCAGCTGGCTGCTGTGAGACAAGTCCGCCACACATACACATGAATTTATGTGTTTGTAACAGTTTTATTACCTTGTAAATAGTTTGTAGGGTTTGTAAACTACCCCAAGGCTTTTGATGTGTCTAATTTTAGGTTTATAATGGAATAATAGAGATTTCCCGTGAGATTTCTTGCGTGAGTCAGAGTCTGAAAGCGTAAGTGTCACGCCAGATGCGTTTCTTAATATTTGGGTACATGAAGATCAGAGTAGGTAGAGAGAAGGTACCACAAGGGGCGGCTCTTTGATGTTGACTAAAAAAATGAAAATCAATCCCTCTGCAGGATTTTCAGTGTGATTCCTAACTCCTAGCTCTTTGATGTTGGGGAGAGCATTTTCTACTAGAATGACCTAAAACCTCATTCTGTTGTTGTTACTTCGCAGTGCATTGGGATAGAACTGGCCATTAGGCTCTTCAGAGTCTCTCAATCTGTACTGTCAGGAAAGCTCAGGAAAAAGTACAACTCTATGAAAAATAAATAACAGGGCCCTTCATGATGTAAATACTGTAACTGTGGTGCATATGAGCTTACGGCTGCCTTTACTTGCTACTACTGCTGGTTTGGGTGACTGTGGTACCCTGAAATCAGTACGACATGGACTGACAGTTCCAGTTTGGGCAGATAACCAAGTTGCTGGCCTGTGTACTGGCTATGCTGTGTGAGTGTGTGTGTGTCATGGTTCTTACTGAACATGGAGACGCGGCTCTTGTTTGTTGCCTTGGAGCAGCTTGTCACCTGACATCCGTCAGCCATTTGGCAGAGCAGGGAAAGTCAGGGGTGGGGCCACTGCCGGCAGCAATGACGCAGCAGCTCTCGGTCTCCTAGCAACCGAGAGAGTCACCTCACTGGAGCTGGGCGTGCCGTCCTTACCTGTACACACACGCAAACGCATCATTGATTCCTCACATTGTTTCTCAAAGTACCTGGGAGAGATGGAGACTGATTGTATGAGACCTAGTTCTTTGTTTTGTGATTCTCTCCTATCTGCGATCCATCTATGAATATTTTGCACTAGTGTGATATCAGCAGACTTTTCCATCCAGCTAAACAGCCCTTCAGCGTGGCAGTGAAATGCAGTGAAACCAACCTAAACTTGGCTGGCTGAGGCACTGCGGCGTCAATGCTGTAAAATCTTCAACTGTTTTTGCACCATCAGGCCTATAGGGAGTATTTTTTTAATAGCTGGTGTTATATTTCACACTTTTTTTTTGTTTTGAAAAGCTTCTGTCTTCCAACACATTTTAAATGTGGGCTTCAGACTCCGCACTTGGGCTGGTGGTGAAGTGTTGGGTGAATGAAAATTAAACTTTTTTTTTTTTTTTTTTAAACCTCAGGAAAGACAGATTCTGACTGCACAGTTATCAATTCTGTTCCTGGTGCCCCCTGCCCCCCCCCCCCCCCTCCAGAATATTTTCATTCCAGTCCTGCCTTAATCAGGCTTGCATGGTTCTTAATAGGCTAATAATGAATGTGGAAGGTTGAAAGTGAGGTGGGGTGGAATGAAAACATTCTGGCGGTGGGGGGGCAGGATTGAGCACCACTGAGTTACAGTGACTCTGAGGAAGCCGCAGTTGTGTGTGTCTGTGGTTAATTGCATAATTCAGCCCCCATATCTCCTAATCCAAAGTGTATCAGCGATTACATTTTTTTTTTCTTTGGTAGTTAAACACCCCAGATCGGTTTCACGTTTTCTGGTAGCATTCAACTACTCCTACCACGCTTGATAGACCTTGATGGACTCCTAGATGGTCTTAAGAAGCCTCTTCCAAGTGAAACTGACAAAGAAGCACTTTGGGTACCACGGACCTCAAGGTCCCTTTGCACGTCCCCATTCTCTTACTTAATCTCTGAATATTAACTCTTTCTGCATCGTCTATGCGCTGCGTCGGCATGTAATGTGGAGTCAGCCAAGATCTATTTCCCAGAGGTCAGTGTTACAAACGAAAGCAATCCTGGGCTTTTTTCCCTCCGTCCGTGCCCCAGTCGGTTGGTCGCTCTTATCCGTCGCTGGCAGACCCCCGGCGGAGGGGATGGTGTGGTTCTGGCCGTACGCTCATCCTCCATTCGGGCCGCTCGTGCGGAAATCTCTCCCACACCCTGCTCCTCTCGCCTGCTCGTGGCGACTTCCTCTTTCTCTCGTCTTTCTCCGTCCGCAGGAGCAGGGCGAAGCGGCCGTGCAGCAGGACCGTGTCAAAACCCTGCAGTCTCAGGTGGAAGGGGTCAAAGACATCATGACCCAGAACGTAGACCGCATCCTGGCCCGGGGAGAGCGTCTGGACGACCTGATGGGCAAGACTGAGGACCTGCAGGCCGGGGTCCGTAAGCTCGCCCTTCTCCGCTCCTCCACCTTCCGGAAAATTCTGGTGCCACCTGTAGATCAGTGCGTGTTGGATGACGTTTAAATGAGGCCAAGGAGGCAAAAGTATGCGGTACTGCGCAGAAGTCTTAGGCAGTCATAAGAAATATTTAAAGCTATTTATCTGGGTTGTAATGCACTTTTGCTCAGAGCAAAAAGCCACAATTTAGCATTATAACATATGCAAATTAAGAGTAACACTATAAAAACTAGTAAGAATCTCTTCTGTCCTCCACAAAATTACTGATATCTTGTTGGACGGCTAGATGAACACCGCTTCAGTTCCAAACCTCTCCTCAGGGGCACCACACACATTCCATGTATTTATTAAATTTCACCACCAGCTCTATTAATGAATTAAACTGGCTATTCCATATCCCACTGACTTGTTAGACTATGTGAGGTGGGCAGCACTTCCTCTAACCCCATCCCTGACCCCTCTCCAGGCGCAGAACTTCAAACACACCTCACAGAAGGTGGCGCGATCCTACTGGTGGAAGAACGTGAAGTTGGGGGTGCTGATCGCGGTCATTGTCGTCGTCATCATCCTCATCATCGTACTACTGGCCACCGGGGTCATTCCAACGGGCAAAACCAACCCATAACTGCTCCCTCACACCAGAGCTTACAGAGAAAACCCGACACACACACACACACACACACACTCTCTCTCTCTATCTCTCTCTCTCTATCACACACACGTGTACATTACATTGGTGTGGCCCTGGATCTCAAGGTCTCCTAGTTTAGATTTAAGCATTTCAGACCAGTCAAAGCTGGCTGCCGCCCACCTCAAACACCTTAATAAAAACAGGACTGAGTGCCGGAACCTTCCTCCCCTCCCCACCTCATTTCCAGGCCTGATTCATTGATGGAGTGAATGAGGTCTGAGGTTCTGTGATCTGTACTGTGTGCTGGAGGCTGTAATTGTTCACATGAATATGCATTATAAAAAAAGAGGGGATTTAAACTGGTACTGCATGGCTTGGATAAGCTGTTATTGCTGTAATGTGTAAATTATTGTCATGTTGGTATATCTATTATTTGTATGTTTTTATAGCACAGATAATCTCTTTATTCATGAGTTGTGAGGATTATTTTCCCTGTGCTTTTTGTGTCGCTCCACAGGGAGAGAAACATTTTTACAATTATCCTTAAAATTGGTGCCATCCTTTAGGCGTTAAGCGAATCCTGGACTAGTGAGTGGCTCTGGGCTGCTACCAGAGGGCCCAGTCTGATAATGGGACACAAACTGGGTCATGGGGATGATATAGTAACGACTAAAGTGTGTTACCAGTGTAACAGAACCCGGACTGTCTTTGTAAACCAGTTAATGAGTCAAATTAGTGAAATGGCTTTATGTCAGTCAAATAAATTAACTTGTTTCCTGCTGACCGCTCTATAATATGTGTAAACATTTAAAATTTTACCTGAGGAGCCGTAATATATGTATATTCTGTAGGTGTGCGTGTGTTTGTGTGTGTGTATGTATGTATGTATGTATGTATGTATGTATGTATGTGTGAGTATATATTACATGCAGACAAATGTTAAACATAATGAGGTTAAAAGTGATATTTTCCTAAAAATTTATAGCACATGTAAATGTATTTTTATTGGGGCTTTATGGATTAACTTCATAAACATTAGATTATAAATACCCTACTTCACCTGTATTTATATATAGTTTAGTCATTTTGGTGACTTTTATTATAGTCTCAGATGCAGATGCCTGTATAACTAATCCTGCAATACAGCCCTGCTGTGGAAAGCTTTTGAACTGGAACATAGCGCACCCTGTAGGCAGGGAGGACTACAAATTTGCGCAGTAGATACATTGATTGTTTTGAGATACTCTCCTTTGCTGGTGGGGGGACAGCAGCCTTGGTCTTGCTTGTTAGTCATATGGCCCATGGATGAGCAGTTTACTTCAGCTGTAGCCTGTTTCACCTGCACTGGGGTTGTGTACACGTACCATACAGTCTTGTGGGACAGGAAAGCAGGAGTGTGTGTACACCTAATTTAGCTTACTAAGCTTCACCGTCATGTTGTATATATGCTTATGTTTGTAACATTTGTAAACAGACAACCGTTGAGTTCTTCCTCATCGTGTTCATATGTCATGCCTTTGTTACAGAACCCTTAATTATTGTTTTCTAGGAAAGATCAGCCTCTCCCTGCCGTGAAGAAGCAGGGTGTGCAGGGGATTATAGCTCTGTCTCGACTTTCCTGTTACACAGTCCTGCAGTCAGGACTCGTACTTTCCATTAACCACCCATAAAACATTTAAAGTGTTACTTGTGATTTTCTGCATCTGTTCTGCCCTTGAAGATCATGCCTTTCCTTCCCTTTGTGACGCTGATCATGCTGCCGTCCTCTGACAGCTGTCCCCCAGTCCCCCTGCCTGCAAGCAGGTTTCAGCAAAGCGGGGGATGAACTTTGTGAACTTTGGGTGTGGTTACTTCTGGGATATCGGGCCAGTTGATTTACATATGTATGTTATGCTGCTTATAGAGCACGTGAATGGAAATGGCTGATGATATCTCTTATGTTACAATAAACAGCTCCTGCTAATTCAACCAGCAACTGAAATGTCCTCTGTATTAGTATAAATACACTTCCCATAGGGGGCGATAAAGAGCCTATATGGACATAACGAGCCGATATGCATCGACATCCAGCAGAGGGTGATATTGGGCCTTTATGGAAATACTGGGTCAGTCACAGATGATATTTAAAGTTTCACATGAGTGCAGTGTCAACTGTATGTTTGGTACGAAGTTGATTCTCCAATGCAATAGTAATAAGTATTGTTTTATTGTTTTCTAAGCTTCTTTTACATGCCACCCTAGCATAGCATTCCCTCATAAGGGGCTTATCACTGAACCTCTATATAAAGAAAACATATGGGCCCTATTAAACTAACCTCCCCTCCTTCTGGAAACCTTGGCCCATACATCTGCCTGCAGAAAGAATCCGGCCCCATAGCTGCCAGATCGCAAATTCTTAAAGTAACAGAGCTAACTTTCCTAAGTGTGCATGCCCCCGTCCACGGTCTGCCCCCTCCCAAAACGCTGTCAGTGTTGTATAAATGACAGGACGCCAGAACACAGGAGACACAATTCGTATTACGGACATTACAGCAGATGGAGATAAAGGGGTGCATTCAAAGAACAGCGCCACGAGCGATGCCTCCCAAAAGTCGTGACGTCATGGGCGGAGGCCCATACACACTCAGGCTAAATGGATTTACAAGAATATGAATCGACACTGCTTCCAGGATACAAGTTTTCTTTGTGCTAGTGCAGCCCTTCTGAAAAGTGACTCAAGGCTCTGAATGCTGATGGGGGGGGGTCACATGCTCTCTTTGGCAGCCCTTTATGTGAGAGAGGGACAGAGCTAGGCAGAGCCGTGACCCTACGGCACGACCACAGGGATAAAGCTCTCGAAGATATAGCTTGGGAAGAACTGCCGACCCTGGGCTCTGAGGAGGAGTGCTGAGGTCCTGGGGTCTGGCACCGTGTCGCCCCCCCAGGGGAAACTGCACCCCGAGAGTCACGCAGCCGTCTGGCCAGACCTGCAGGGGAACTCCTTGCGTGGAGTCGTGGACTCAGGCACCTGCACTTCGCATTGCGTTGTCACTTCTAGGATGTCTGAGAATATCGTGACACAGGTTCCTCAGCTCGCCAATATTTGGGATTAGGGGAGACTATCAACAAAGAACCGGTAACAATGAGGAAGGATTTACTCCCCTTTGAAATATTCACTTCTGTATCAGACAGTCACCAAAGATGCCAGCCATGTCAGGTTCAGCTGAAGCACTAAGGTGAGGGAGTTTCCTGGACAACCCATAAACCAGGGCCAAAATTCCAGCCCTGGAGGGCCAGCCTGCTCAGAAACACTGTATTCAGCTCACTAGCTAAATGCCAGGTTTAGTAGGGGTGTTTGAGCTGGGAAATTTGCAAACTGCGTCACTGACTGGCCCTCCAGGATCAGAATGGGGGAACCTGCCATAAACATTCAGCCAAAAATAAGGCCACATCAAAAGCAAAATGAATCAATGCCGCAACTTTAACCTACTTAACTTGCTGTATAAATGGGCATCATTGTTTATCATTGCAGATCAATATCCTTTATTTGCCTTTTGTACATCAGTACATAGGAAATCTTACTGCTATCATCCAGTCAGTAACATATAACATGTAAAAGAATTAGACAGCACAAAACATGGGTACTCAAAACATCAACGTAACTGCATAAGTGCATTTTTATGGAATAAATGTAAAACAAAAGAAATTGCTGAAATCGGAAATATGGTAAAGTGCAATGTGTATCACAGCATCCAGGGAAATGTACTGTGTTGGGGTATCATTGCTCTGTATTGAGATTGATTCATGTAAACATCCCAGATTTCCAATTTTCTAAAAAAATTTCCAGGTCAGGGCTGTAGCCAGGATTTTCAAAATACCCAGGTTAAAAGTGGTAACTCTTAAGGGGAACAGGGGAGATGCAGGAAAAACAAAAAACTTGATTATCAGTGTGCACAATTATTAAGCAATCAGAAACTAAGTGGATTTTCTCTCATTCATTGTTATTGTTATTTCTCAACAGAAATAATAATTTTAGTTATTCAGTCTATTTAAGGAATAACAATCAGCCATTCTATGCAGTCCAGTTTACAAAATCTATTTCTTCTCAATAACCATCAGCCACCATTTCTCCACTAAACCAATCAAGTTGTTGATTTGATCACAAGCAGCTAGGACCATCACCCAGAACTGCTTGCTACCTTAGTAAATCTCACACTTCAATAAGGCCCAGTAATTCTCAATGGGGGTTAAGTCAGGTGATGATGCGGGCCAGGTCATAATTTAATCACCTTTCTTGGCCAATCTATGAAATATGAATACTTTGATGCGTGGGCATTGTCCGGCATGAATTTCACGGGAAGGGGCATTGTCCGGCATGAATATCACAGGAAGGGGCATTGTCCCGCAGGAATATCACCGGAAGGGGCATTGTCCGGCATGAATATCACCGGAAGGGGTATTGTCTCGCAGGAATATCACTGGAAGGGGTATTGTCCGGCATGAATATCACTGGAAGGGGCATTGTCCCGCAGGAATATCACCGGAAGGGGCATTGTCCCGCATGAATATTGTAACCTTTTTGAAAGCTGTCGACTTCTTCTTGTACCCATGTTTGAAGAATGTATCTGCTAGTAATTGGCAGTAGATCATTTAGCTAATTTTTTATTTCATTTTAGCTAATCAAATAGTGAGCATGCTCTATTTTAAAACATCCAATTCTTAAGTGCAGACTAATTTAGAGATCAGTGGCAATTGTTGACACACCACAACACACAACAACAAAACATGGAGCAGCCATAAAAACAGAGTTTAGTAATCAAAAGAGAACACAAAGGGGAAAACCACAAAATAAAGGGACCACGGTTGATTAAGGACAAAACAGGACAAATAAGAACTAACTAAACAAACTACAAAGCAACACTAGGAAACGGGGCAAGGAAGCAAGACTGGGAAGCAATTACTGCTAAAAACTCACAGTACCATCTACAAAGACTGACTGAGGAAAAGAACAAAGACAGACACTTAAGTACATCGAGACCAAGGACTAACAAGGGGGAGGCGTGGGCTATAAAGAACTAAGGGCAATGAGGAGCAGGTGAGGTCAGTTAACGGGTACAACAGGTTCAAACACTAAGGGAAACAAAACAAGGAAAACCAAATATAATAAGCCAGGGAACAAACACAAGGCAGTGTTGGGTGTAACGCGTTACTAAGTAACGCATTACTGTAATTAAATTACTTTTCCACTGAAAAAGTAGAGTAACTGATTACTGTTCATTTTTAGGTATTTTAATTACAGTT
>JAODLC010000044.1:21554635-21595638 GCA_026781145.1 Hippopotamyrus pictus | reverse complement strand
AAGAACATTACAGTAATATGTAATGTTTACAGCTGTAACATGTTTAAAGTAAGTTTCATGTTTACAGCTTGATACATATGTCATGTTTGACATTTCTTAAGTTAAGCTTTTTTGTTATTCAGATATGTTGCGGAATAATATTTTTTTGCTATTCAGGAATTGTGTTTCTTACCTAAAGAAGGTCACATTTCCTAGTAAAAAATTTAATTATTATAGAATGTTTTATAGAATGTAATAAAGATGATTCAGAAAGCTAAAAGGTTAAACTATTTCATGTTTGACTTGTATGTTTCTTTTTTTTAAATTAATTATTATTTAAAAAGTTTCATTTCTATTGTTTGTCCATAAAGGTTTATAGGGATTTTAAGAACTATTCAGTTAAATTACTTCTTGAGTAATTAAGTTACTTTTCAGACACAGTAACTAGATAAGTATTTTAAATACAACATTGGTTAAGTAATTAGCAATTAGTTACTTTTTTAAAGTAACTTACCCAACACTGACACAAGGGACTGTAACTGGAATATATACACAAATAAACCAAGACAACATAAAATAACAAACGTTAAACAAACAAACAAAAAAACAACTAGTTGAGACTGATCTCTGGCCAGCCTCAAACCCAGAATCAAAAGGGAGTTTAGAATAGTGGCTGACAGTTTAGCCTGTTAACCCACAAGGTGGCCCAGCAAGTTAGCAAACACAGTAGGGACCAAAGGCCACAAGACAGATGGGGGAACAGGATGGTATGCGACACCTGCTGGCCAAACAAAGGCAAGACACATGGGACCGGGTCAGACGTATACCAATCCTGACGATACAAGCAAAATGCATACTTGCCTAATAATTCTTCATGCCTTGTACAGTGTAAATTATGATTTTTAAAAACTTTTTCTGAGTACAGCAATAAGTTTGGAGAACGTTTGGACAGGACTTTGGTGTTCCCAATGGTAGATATGAGCATGCGCCTGGTTTTGTATGTTGCAAGATGACACGTACCATGTTTGTTGCTGGTGTTATGCATATCAAGGTTGCATTCTTTTTAAAAGTACAAGGCACATTTGAGTTGTGGGTTCTGTTTTATTAGTTACAGGGGATTTCTTACTTGGTTTTTCATCTGGTTTCATTTTCATTTACTTTTACAGACCTTCATCCAGACGTTCTGGCAGACTTTCATCATACAGCCTGCCCAGTGTCGGTGCAATCGTGGGAAGCACAGCCCCAAAAGGCACTTTAAATGAATAAGAGTAATCCCCAAATTTCCATATATCCCACACTTAGCACGTATCCCACAATCATACGGAAAGTGAGAGCAGAAGCTGACTGGAGTAAGTGGGTGGATTTTAAGAGCTCCGCTGCTGAAACCGCATCTCGATCGGTACGTTTCATTTTCTTAGTTTCATTTCCGCGGCGTGTTTTGCCGGGTTATAATCTAGGTGCCTAACGCTAAAATAGGCAGTCGCAATAAAAACAATCAACATTTATACACGAATACAAAGTAAACGATCATTCATTTATACAAGATTTTCAGTGTTCACCAGGAATCAACGGCAAAATGTATACTGTAATTAATCAAGGAGGAATTAATCAGACTAACAAATCAGCGATAGAAAGGAATACTAATATAAAGAGCAAACCATGTCCTAAAGTAATGCTATTGCATTTTTGGTTATTGATTTATAAAAAATATTTTTAAGTAACAAAAGTATCTATGTAGCTGAAAGTAGATTCGTTTGTACTGTCTCAAATACGAAAATGGGTAAACCGTGTGGAAGTGGAAAACTTTTCATAACTATATATAGTAATCGGGGTTGGTTTAGAAAGGAAAAGGAGTGGACACATTTATTCTATTAGAAAATTGTAGATAGTAGACTTAAAGTAGTGCCAGGTCCTATAAATAAAGTGTAACTTGAGATAAAATGTTTTTTTGCGCACATATCTCTCCTTCGTCATGTCCCCCGTTGTGTCTGCTAGCAATCACTCTGAGATAAACTGAGTGGGTGGTTTGAGTCCGGACGGAGCAGCTTTTAAAGGGGGGGAGTGACAGGCGGCAGACACAGCTGCCACAGCGGCGGAGGAGGCGCGGCTTCTGACTCCGGCGAACGGCGGCTCCTGTCGAGCTGTGCTCTCGGATGACAGCTCAGAACGGACAGTGACGCCGCTGGTCCCGAAAAATGGTGAGTAGGCAAACACGGATACATGCAAATGCTTGTATTTTGTTTTTAAAGCTCTTCCACTTCCCAGAGTCACACCGTTAGAGCCTGAACACTGATGTTAGTTATATAAGTATACAGTACCTCACCATTAACAGTCAGTGTATTTGATGTAAGAACACGCTGGGTTAATCAACTTAGTTACTATCGATTGCCTTGTGCCTTGTGCTTACCGTGGAGATATTCTTGATCATTCACTTTGTTGTAACTAGCAGGAACATCCAAGTTAAACAATAAACACTAAACTGAGGTAAGTGTTTAAAGACTTTTAGGGGCATCAGCCCACGTCTGACAGTGAGATGAAACTCTACATCTGCAGGACTTAACTATTCTGCTGTTTAAGGGGCAGCTGCTCAGTTCGTACTTTGCTGTCATCTGGACGTTTTTCCTTGGAAGAAGCGAGACTTACACTGCCGGAGTTTCCTTTTGGCGCCAGAGGCATCCAGCTGACAGTCGCATCCTCAGTCCTGGAGTGAGCACTGCTTAGCTGGCAGGAAACACCAGGTACAAACAGGCAGGGAAGAGGCACGGAGGTCGAGAAAGAAGGAAGCTAGAAAGGAAGGAAAAGAAAAGCGAAGTGTGGGGCTTCCTGAGTCTACGGCATCTCACTGCTCGACCCCGGGTGGAACAACACTCAGATTTACAGCAGGGTCACTGAGGTGGTCTATTATCTGGTGTCGCGTGACTCGGAAGCCGGGAGGATTCAGTTTTTAAATTTCCAGACAGGTCCACAGTCAGAGAGCAGTCGCTAAGAAATGCTTAGCGCACAGACGACCACGTGAAAGCAAGGGGGCTGCTCTGTGAGGAGACGCGACAAAAGCTCCCTCACTTGGAGAGCGGCAGCCAGACAGGAGCTGTTCAAGAAAGCCGGCAGCAGTGATTAGGGTGTTCATTGGTTAACAGCAAATGTTTCCTGCCAGTGAATAGCCCCCATTGTGTATAACTTTGTTACCAAGATGAGTGCTGCTCAGCTCAGCCTTAGTCACTGGTTCCCTAATTTCCCCCCATTTTTAATTGTGGAGATTTCCCTTCTCTTCTGGGGTAGTAACACTTAGCTTGCGTCAGACAAATATTTGGAGCTTTCCTGTGTCAGAGATGTACAGAAACACATCGTTTACAGTGGATGTAAAGGTACTTGTTGTTCCCAGTTCCAGATTAAAGTATGATTTACAAATCAGCTAATTTCTCAACTAAAACAGAATGATACAGAAGCGCCTTTCTGTCTTCATTCTTGCCATGTTACATTTGCACCTTTATTTTGCAATAATGGCAGCAACGTTATGTGGACTGTAGCCTGTACCTCACAATGGACACCGGACCAGGTCTTCTTCTCCAGATGGTTCCAGTGGTTCTCATCCCGGCCCTCAGGAACCCCCAAAAAGTCCACATTTTTGCTCCCTCCCAGCTCCCGGTAGGACTGGTTTGAGAAACACTGCTGAGATGTATGAACATGAGTACAATAATGTCAACGTTTGAATGATCAAGAATTACTCCGCGGTTCTGCTGGCCAGGGACATGTCAGGCACGGTGGGAAGAGGAGGTGGAGGAGACAGAAAGGACCCCAGTAGCATTTCCCAGTAGGAACCGGTGGGAAAAGGTGCCCCAAGATGAAGGGTTGTTGACAGGGTGTTGATTAACAGTCTTGTATTAGAGGTTGATTAGAGGGGACCTTATTGATTAGTTTGTTGAAGCGTCTGGAAATGATCTGGATCTCAGAGCTCAGACAATTGCACTGATCTAACTGGCATGTAACCATAGTTTATCTTTGGCTGTTGTGAAAATTAGACATTGAACAGGAGATGCAGGCTGTGCATTTGAAGACCCACCCCCACTCTTTGCTCTTTGTGGGTTTGCATGTTCTCTCTGTATTCTCTGGGTTTTCATCTAGTTATTGTGGTTTCTGCCTGCAATCAGTTGCATTCAATTAGGCTGTATGGTGTCTCTACATTACACAGTGTGTGAATGTGTACTCTGTGATGATCTGGCATCCCCGGTGGTTCTCTAGGCCCCCCACACCCCGGTACTGGCTAAGTCTTTATGGAAAATGGAGGAATTAATAGATGCAGTGGTGCCATAAAGCGTGACAGGGGCTCTAAAAAATGTGGAACAGAATTGGATTGGTCTGAGTTGAGGGAACTGTATGATATGCTTTCATGGGCCCCAAAATCTCTTTGGGGGTGAAAATATCAGCAAGTCTTTTCAGGACGGCCATTTGTTTATCCTTAGAACATGCATTCAGACCATTATTCTGCTTGCTATAGCTGCCGGACAGGACACATAAAAAAAAAAAAAAGAACATGCATTCTAGAGTATTCCCTGAATATTGTCTCTGTTACTGTACAATTGAAGTTGAAAGATCTCTATAAAATCAGCTAAAGACTAAGATTCAGAGCTTGCTGTACCTTGAATGGGTGGAGCCCCCCAAGGCTATGCTCTACACTGGCATGCACAGCCAACATTGCTTAAATGATCTATGCCCCATCTAGCCATGGCCTTGCTGAGAAATTGAGCCCCCCCACCATCCAAGGCCCCGCCGCTTTAGCTCAGTCTCCCTGACACCCGCTGGAGCTCATGACCGGTCTCTCCACATCTCCTCCCTCTAGGAGAACGGGCAGAGCCGCCTGCAGCAGGTCCAGGACGACGCAGAGGAGGTGAAGGGCATCATGCTGGAAAACCTGCAGAAGGTCGAGGACCGGTCGGGCAAACTGGGGGAGCTGGAGGTTCGGGCCGACCAGCTGCTGGTGCAGGTGCGCACGGCAAAAGGCCGAAAACACAACCGTCATTAGCACGTCTCCTGGTGTGACAGCAATGGAGTTCTGCCAGGGTCTATCCCAAGGTCCTCATAGTGGCAGCTATTAATACACCATGGGTGGGGTGGAGGTAAAAAAGAATGTACGATTTGCATCCTGATTGTAGTTTATGTAGGTATTTTTAGAAAGGTATTTCCTTTTTCGCTAGATGAATGAGCTGAACGCAAGTTTCTCTGTGTCTGAATGTCAGACTGACCTGGCGTGTATATCTGCACGGTGGCGGCCATGTTGCAGTACATGAGGAGCACGTCAGTGAAAACACGTCCATTCTGGGATCGGTCCACGTGGTCACACAGTTCCTCTGTAATATCACAAGCCTTCCCGACTTCCCGAAGTCACAAGCTTGTGGCTTGAATGGCCCATTGTCACAAGGAGATCGAGAAAAACCTGTGTCATCACAGGAAGAATTTCAGTCTAGACATGTGCACATATCATTAGTGATGCTTCCTTACTCACCTGATTACAAATCAAATGGAACCGACTGGCCGAGACAATATCAGGAAATATTAGTCACAGCTAAGCCTATAGATCAGCCTTTGTTCCAGAAAAAAAAAGGTCTTGCATGTCAGCTACTTGTTAAGCGTCTTTCACAGTCTCTCTCAGCTGATGATGTTCGGTTTGTGCCTTTCCAGAGCAAGGCCTTCCAAAAGACCACAGCGACCGTGAAGCGACGGACCTGTTTGCAGGCCATGAAGATGAAGCTGCTGTTAGGGGGTCTGGGGGCAGTGCTTCTGGTGATCATCATCGTGGTCATCATTATATTTGCAGTACCCAGCAGCAAGACAAACAACACCAACCCAGAAAATGAGGGGAGGAGATAGACCAGAACGGGGAATTGTATGATATGCCCTTGGGAATGTGAGGTTTGGAGGGACACTTTTTTCAATGCCCAGATTAGTGTTTTTGTCACATGCAGACTTGCAGGATCCTGACAGCTTACCTGTGCGTGGACCATTGGACGTAATGGAACACTGACTGGAACACTGAGTTCCGCTGCTGCTTTTGTCCATATCCCAGAAGAAAAGCTGACCTTGTGTGAATATTTGCGCCATTTCGAAAGAATGGAGCAATTCCCTATACTCAGAAGGCGTCCGGTCTCAAACATCTGGCCTTGTTTGTCCTCAACAGAAATGAAGAACAAACATTGACATCTGGCATATTTGTTCATTTTTCTGTAATCCTGATCATAAATTGTTTATGAAACTGCAATATGCATAGAACGAAGTTTTGGTTTCAATAAACTTATTCAATAATAATTCAATAGTCTTATACAGGAAACTGCAACACTGGTTTAGGTGGTGATGTAAACTTTTGTTTAGGAAACGATAAAAGATATGATCATATGGACAGTATTAGCATTAAGCTGTAAGAAGCTCAGAAATGTTTGTTACTCTGTAAATATTAGTGGCATGATTTGAATGTTTGCGAAAGTAGTTAAACAATAATACTAATGTATAAAAACGTGGTTTAATACATCATGGTACAGGTAAGATGTACAGTGATCTTTGACATGCTAATGTCAAGTTTAGGAGAGAGAAAATTACCACACAAGTGTGACTTCCGCATTTCAAGGCTCACATCGGTAAAGCTTTGGGTTTTGAAATAGAGTATTATACAGTTTTTCTCATTTGCTTAAGAATTTTGTCTCTTAAGAAGTCTATTTCAAAATGATGTACACACAGTATTTTGCTGGCCAAAGTGATACATTTTCTTTGAGAATGTTTTAACCATCACAAAACATTATGTTTTACACAGTCATCCAATGATTTTTTAAAAACTTTTTTTTCTCTGTACTAATTGCTTTGGTTTATAAGCAAAAGCAGTGGGAAAGTATTCATATATTTACTGGATAAAATCTCTGTTGCACTAAAGATAAGAGAGTGAAGATTAAGTGGATCTTATTTTCATCATTAGCTGTGTTTTAGAAGTCAAGAAAAACACAGAGAAAAAAAGAAGCGGCCAGAAGGCAGAGCAGGATGGAAAGCTTAGCAGAAGGAGTCGTGAAAGTGAGAGAGGAAGTTACCCCACTGCAGAAATAACGGCACTTAGTAAAGATGAAATGCAAGATGAAAGCAGCTCAGAGGAACTGAATCTGTGGAGTCCAAGGTGGGGGCAATGTGTGAAACTACTGAAGGTGTATAGTATGAGACTAGGGTCGTGTGGGAAAATGCATCTGGAAATGACTACATCACACTAAAATGGTACAATAAAAAAAAAACACAAGTGAGTTTGGTGAATGACAAATATGGTTTTCACAAACTGAAAAATGTCAGGCAGTGCAGCTAAAAATATTATACGTTGAATAAATATATTATTTTTTCCAAATGACGACCCCCTAAAGTAACCAATTTAAGTGTCTACAATACATCAGACATAGTTAATTCCTACTTATTTTTTGCATTTATGATTAGTAGTAATATCAAGTTTATGCATACAGTTTTAAAAACAAATAAAGACTTTTATCATATTACAGTACTTTCAAGGTTTTCCATCGGTTGTACCAGCCTAACCATGAGTTGAAGTTGAAAATGGTTATTTTTGTCAGTGTTGGAGATAGACTAACTCAAGAATGAAAATCACTTGGGTTCTTCTTTATGATGTAACATCTGGAGCCTTGTTTTCTAAAACTACATTAAAAAAAAGCCCTTTTCCCAGTTGTATAGCCTGACATTTGACGTAATGTGAATTTGCGGACATGTTTTTCAGATATTGTAATGGTTTTAAAAACACAGTTGTTTTGCAACTTTTTAAAAGTTTCATCCTTAGAATTATGCCTAATTATTACATTTTAAAATAACTGTTCATTCATTGTTCTCTTACACCTTACATTTCTTCTGACAGTTACAATTACATTTAAAATAGACTCCACACAATCATACAATTACGTTAAAAATGGACTCCACGCAAAAACATGCCTGTCATGGGTTAGAATAATGCCCATATTCTTGCAGGTCACACAGAAATGAAGCGCTGAGTATTGGCACTCCACCCCACACTGTATCCACCAAGTTGTTTGCATCCTGGCTGCTAATTGGACTTGCCATTCACATAATGGTTATTTACATACCAAATGATGGGCTGTTGTCAGTTTGAAATAAACCTCCCTCCGGCTCTTTTGCCAGGGGGTATTTACGGCACTGAGCTGAGGGTGAGCAAACACAGCACAGTGAAAGTGCAGCGCTGTCTTCCCAGACTGGTGGGCCCTTCCCGGAAAGCCCCCATGCGCATCACGTGCATTCTCCTGCAAATGGTTCCTCATGACGTCCTCTGAACCTCAGGACACAATCCCTTTACGACTGCCGGCCGCCTGCACCTGAAGGGGCGTTTTTTGGTTTACCATACTCACAGTGTACATTATGCTAATGCTTAAAACGAATAGTGTGTATTACAAATATGAATGTTCTCTTTTTTTCTGTTGAGACAAATCCTGTATTTTAGCTCATTGAGACTTCTTTCATTAAAATATACATTTTTTTTTTTAGAAAAAATAAGTCGCATTTGTGTGATTCTTACAAGATCCCTGATTCCAAATGTGCACCATGACTAAGTGAAAAACAATGTTTTTATTTTTATTTATGTTGTATTAACAATTACCGTATAACCCAGGAAATCCTTTTCCCTGATTAATGTTTATTTAATAAATTTGTTTCTTCACTCGTCTGACATTCTCAAGAAAGAAACGTACAGCGCTGATAAACAGGAAGGGGATTTGGGGAGCTTTGTAACATGATCTTGAGCTAAAACAAAACGGGCACCCCGCAGAGCTGGCCAAGCCTCCCCCTAGTTCCCTGGATGTCGGACACATACAGCACCTCCACACTACCTGTCACTTCTGGGTGAGCAAGACCGTCACACGCTGCCAGCTAACGGCACACAGGTGACCTGAGGGAGCGGTCATACTTCTTTATGGATCATACCTAACGTTAACCAAATCAGTTTACATTGTAATCCTGTTGAGCTGCAGCTCAGACCCACCATCCGCGCACACTCCGTATAATCACTGACAGCATCTACGCCAATCACAATTCAGTAGTCTCACGCAAACTACCGTCACGTGCTCAAAAAGTACCCGCCTCCCTCCACTCTCATTGGTTTCCTTCGCGCAGCAATTTTTATTTTTTGCACCGATTGGCTTTCTTCGAGCAAACCCCACGTTGAATGGTCGAAAGAAACGCTGCCACTGGATCTTAGAGGAGTTTGTTTATTCCGGAAGTATGACTGTGCTCTGGTGAAAATCGGCACATTATACAGACGAAACTGGTATTCATATCAGGTAAATTGAATTTAAATTTAGTTAAATAATGTTGAAAACAGCGTGTTTCTCTTGGTGAGATGAGATATTAATAAGCGAGATAAATTACTCATTATCGTATATTGTAATTTCGCTTTCCGGGCAACCATGGGACAGCGATCAGTCTGTCCTGTGTGTACGCGGGCACAGGGTCCCTGACAGCTTCTGTCCGTTCCTGGAGCCGCTGCACAGAAGGAAGGATGGCGTCCTACTTTGACGAGCACAACTGCGAGCCCACCAACCCGGAGGAGCAGTACCGCCAGAATGCTTTGCTGGAGCTGGCCAGGTGAACCTGCGCCTGGGGGCCGGTGAAAACGGGACACATATTGCCAGGACACGTGTAAGTAACCCTTGATTGACATGCCTACAGGTCTCTGATGCAGGGCATGGACATTGACCTGGGTCCATTTGACATATCAGAGTGGGACCAGCGCCTACCGCCTCCTGCCGCCCAAGCCGTGGTACAGAACCTCCCCACGGTCGTTATCACCTTTGAGCAAGCAGGTACGCCTGGCCCAGGAGCACAGTGGCAGGTTTCTAGCCTGCTTTATCTCTGCACTACCTGCTTGTGTCGTCCTACTGACTTCCTGTCCTCCTCTACCTAGACAGAGGTCTGAAATGCCCTGTGTGCTTGCTGGAGTTTGAGGAAGATGAGACTGTGAGGAAGATGCCTTGTGAACACCTTTTTCATTCCGGCTGCATCCTACCCTGGCTAGGAAAGGTAGGAACTAAATTGGCGGAGTCGGCAGTCGAAGTATTGAGTTTCATCTCGTCCCTCTGGTTTTAGTAATGAGGGTTACGTGTCAGTGTCCATCATGTGGGCCTCAGGATATAGTCAGTCCAAATATATCTGAGCCAGCCTCCTGCTTGTTTTTCTTAGACGAACTCCTGTCCTCTCTGTCGTCTCGAGCTGCCGACAGACAACCAGGAGTATGAGGAGTTCCGGAAAGACAAGGTGAGCGCACCAGACACCCGGAGGTGCAGGATGCATACTTAGCATGTCTGTCTGTTTACTACTGGGGTTTGGATGAACAACTTAGCCCCCTGGTTCTGCATATCTCTCTTTGTGATCTCTCTGGTGCTTTAGGAGCGAAGAAAGCAGATGGAGCACAGACTGGAGAATTTGCACGGAGCCATGTACACTTAGGGAGAGTCCCAGTGACGATGAGATACAGTGTCTTTATGATCTAGTATTTTGGTGATCTCTGTTTTTTTTTAATCGTGGGATTCCAGCTGGGGTTTGGGAATATTTTTGTTGCGTTTGTGATGCTCATAACGATATTTTAAAATTCTTTTAGAAGGACCAAATAAACTGAATATCAGGACTACTTCTGTCAATACTTTTACAAAAAATGAGTTCTGCAGGAAATCTTGACTTAAAATAAATGAATGTATAGTGTATATAACCTATTAAATAACATTTTGATATTAAGTAAGTTTGCAGTAAGTTAGAGGAACAGGATATTTATTACCATGTGAAGTGATGTATAATCTGAGCTTTGCTTCAATCCCTTTCCATCAAATGCTGCACAGTTCTTTGGGTATTTGTAGGAATAAATTATTTTTTTGGTATGTTTTATATGAACTGTTGATTTGGGGGCAGTGTGTGGCCTGGGGGGGGGAGGGTCAGGACTCAGAAGGTCACTTGTTTGAATCCTGGGGCTGGCAGACTGATGCCTTTGTTGGGACCCTGATTAAGGCCCCAGTTGCTCCAGGGGCACTGCACACTGGCTGAATCTGTGCTGTGACCCCCCCCCCCAGCTTGCTCTCAACTGTAAATGTGTCACGCAGAGAGCAAGATGTGATAGGTGAAGAGAGAATTCCTCCATGAGTGTGAATAAAGTATCACTATTCTGTTGTATTATGTTAAAACAGTATTGCAGTATATACACCAGTGTAACCATTCAAGTGGTCACACTGTGCCAGTTCACTGTCATCTGCGTAGTTTGTTGACTAGGCTGCATGCTGGGGTAAGGGGCGGTGGGGGGGGGGGGATGCATTTCCTTATTCACTGCCTGTTTTAGCCTATTGCCTGTCAGTTGCGTTACTAGTTCTCACATAGTAAAAGCAGGCAGCGATGAACCACCCAAGGTAACTAACTGCCCCAGGGTTTTAAAGGGTTTTAAGGGTTAAGGGTTTTAAAGGCTCATTCCTGCCAGCTAAGGAGCTCCGTTTGGATCCTGGAGCTCACCAAACACAGGTGGGGAGGAAGGGAGAGCTGAGAGAGCAGAGTATGGTTTTGGGGACAGCATGTACAGTGATAATGGGCAGTGGGGTTAGGGTGGTTATTTGCCACAGTCACCAATTGGCTGTTGCTCTCTACAGATTCCAAACGCAGGTCAGCATGTGAACTATCCACCTCTGCTCTTATGTATGAGTCCGATCCCTTGATATGTTTGGACGAGATTAAAATCATGGAGTACCGGAAGGTTTCCCAGTCGGTAATGTCACCCATTTTCTGTTGTAAACAAGTGGGTGTAAAAACAACAGAATAAAACTCGGCAACTGTAAACAACCCATTTATTTGTGTTCATAAGCTTGGAGTCGATCCCAGAAGACACATGACGGCTGCAAATGGTAGGAGGATCCAGCGAGCCTGGATAAGGGTCGCATCCAGCCAGTAACCCGGGACACAGCCCAGCTTTCCCATAAATGCTAAAAAACCAAGTATTTTACAAGAAACAGTGTATCCTTCCTAAAAGAAAGGGAATGTAACATGAAAACCTACAAGGATACGATTTAGAGAGAGCTACAAAGCGACATACCTGTACAGACAGAATTTAATATGCATAAATATCAGGTTTTCTTTGAACAAAGAGTTCTTACTGACATCTAGAGTAAAAATAAGCATTGGCAGAAGAATCACATTTTAAAAACACAAGAAGCACCAAAGGCCATTGGGATTCATTGATTTCTGTCCCATCCAGAGCCTGCACTCACCATATAATTATTAATACATTCAATTCAATTCAAAAGCAGGTTTACAATGAATTGTAAGTTGGTGTAAAGAACAAAGAACAGTGTAAGAAATGGCAGACGACGCAATACAATGGAATGTGTCACACAAAATAGGTAATATGTGAGGAAAGAATGTATGAGAAGGAAATATGCAAACATTTAACATAACTGACCAAGTATCAAACAAGTAACGTCCATTATTTTCAACTATTTGCTCCTGCACTCCCAGACTGACGAAAAGCTTTGACCCCAAAAGGCATCAATCATTGTAACCAGGCAACAAGCTGAAATAACCCCCCAGCCCCCCCACGAGCTGTGCCCATCTGCCAGCCTGCCCCTGTCTATAGTGCTGCAGGCTCTTATCCATGTGACTGCTGCTGATTTAATGCACTGTTCAATGCTGCTAAAAGACTGTGACTCCACTGCAACTTTTCATTCGCCTGATACTGTAGCTCTATACTATGTTTATTATTTTGTATTTTATTTTTTTTATTTTGTTTTATTTTATCATATTTTATTTATCCTTTATTGCTTTGGTGAGAAGCACACAATGTTTCATTGTATATGGAAACGATATTCTATTATTCATTATTTAAAGTGAATTAGTGCTGTAGTAATAAATACTGATCCAGACAGTATGATAATTTGCTCAGTAGAAAAGCATAGCTGCATGGCGTAAGAGTGTAGGACAGAAGGATATCCTTGAGTACTGAGGATAGGCTATTTATAAGTGCATAAACAGGTGCTGAGGTATGTTAAGGAAAGACAGATGCAGTGTGTGCATATATACACAGTTCAATGAGCACTGCGTTCTGCAGAGCATAGTGAGAGTTAGCAGAAGTTCATCTACTTGATTACCCTGGGGAGAAACTGTTCGTAAGCTTAGTGGTACAGGTCTGGAGACACCTGCAGCCTCTTCCAGAGGCCAATCTGTACCTGGGGACTTGAGGTCTCACTGTAAGCATTCAACACTCTTTATGTTTAACAAAAATTTTTCCTACTTCACAGTTGACTCCAAAGATCTGACTCCCTGAAGACTGATAACCACTTACAGGACGTCTTCTGACACTTTTACCATGTGTAAGACAGTGGTCTAAGAAAGGGTTTGTTTCCATACCATGTTTTGTATTGTAAAGTTTAGGTACCCCAACATGTACACATACTTAATATAAAGAAAAAGTGCTGCATCAAAGGTCTTGTGTGGTCTTACGACATGCAAACAGTTGTTGTTTCACAAACCATTGGGGTCCCTACAGAGCAAAAATGTGGGCTGACTGGCAGGGAGCTCGGAAGAAACAAAAACACGGACCAACTGTGGGTCCCCGAGGACCGGATTGGGAAACACTGGTCTCGGGCACTGGTGAATATCTGGCATATCACGTAAAATCAGTGCCAAAAGACAGTCGTCTTCAAGTTTGCTTTATTTTTGGCAGGTAGTTAAAACGATAGCACATCCTGCAATATGATATATGACAGCAAATGAGACATATATACAGTCAGCCCTCATGCATTTGCGCGTCATGATTCGTGAATTTACAGATCCGCGAAAATTACATGTACTACATGTTCCCTTTACGTATTTTATTGAATTGTACCTTGGTTACGTATATGACTTCTGTCAATAAGTTTACGGTCCTGTTCATTTACTCATTTTACCTTACTGTCAATGCAAAAGAAAATGGCAGCCAATGCCATGTTCTATGAACTAGTAGGGGTAACATTAGTATACTGTACTGTAAATGTGCTAGTGTGATAAATATCCGTTATTGCGATACTGTACTCTATTTTTTCTTCAAAATTTTGTTTTTTTTTTAAGTTAATGTATTAAGCTAACTTTTAAATGAAATTAAGGTATTTTGGGAGCATGACTGGGTCATATTTAGGGTATAAACTATAGAAATAAGCACACATCATTTTTAGTGACTCTATCAAACATCCGCGAATCCTCCTCATTCGCAACGGGTTCTGGAACCTAACCTTGCGAATGAAAGCATCCAGGGACACTGTATCTGATGGAGACATTCCTGTTATACACTGTGCCATTTCTTCTGGCTTCATTCTCTGCTTACAAGTACAATTTTTACACATTTTCTGGTCTCCTGTGAGGATGAAATAGAAGCAGATAACTCTTGTGTTTTTTGTCTTTTGACCCAAGTTTTCAAATCGCTTCCTGATATAATGACAAATGAAAGGAAAAAACACCAATGAGGAAAGGTGTGTACAGGAGTGACGTTTCCTTCCATCTGTAGCTAATCTTTTCCTCTTGTTAACAGTGATTTATTTTGAGTACTAGACTGTATCAAGATCAAAATTCTGGCTCAAGTCAAAATATGAACAAACACTGAACTTCAGGAGAGAAAACAACGTGGACACAGGGAAAGTTGTGAGCAGCATTTGAACCTGTGCTACCTGATTTACATTAGATTGTATTCAGACATCTGTAACGTAAAACACCACCTGAGAATATTCAAAGAAAAATAGCACACTTTTCGTTTGCAATCACCACACGCAAAGCCCTCCACAAGCTGGCTGCCTTAAATGACTCTCAGACAGTCTTCGTCCCTGAGGGGAGGGTGAGCTAACAAAGCTGTTCCTGTGCTCTGCTCATCAGCAAGAGCAACTCTTCTCAGTGCAGGCACCTGGCACGACATCACAAATCCCCACTGCTGCTAGGTTTCTGCTGCTGGAGCAGAAACAATTCATGCTGGAAACACAAGGTAGACATTGAGGCCATATATAACAGCACATCACAATCTATGAACTATTCTTAATGCGACCTGGAATGTAGGGGATCCCCATCCTGTTTGTGCAAGTTTCACTTACACAAAAATGTTCTGTTGGCAGGAGGGAAAATTATTGGTTCAGAGAAATAAACAATCAGATTATAGAGAAGGTGGGACCAGCCAATCAGATGTCTTAGTCCCATCCCCCAGTTGCTTTGACCCACCTCCTCTACTATATCTGACTTCTTGTACATTTAACACATCCACATTGCATATAACAGCCAGATTGGACTTCACCATTGTCTTGTCTTGCCTTAACTGTGCATGTATCTACTGTATGAGACCTGCTGACATCTGGAGACAAATTCCCTGTATGTGTGAACATACTTGGCCAAATAAACCTGATTCTGGTTCTGATTACCTAAGTCCTCATGTGATTATTTACAACAGGCTTGAAAATATAGGCTTTATGGTAGAGTGTTTCAGCAGCCCCGGCCTCTGTATGGTAGGGCCAGGCCAAAAACTATTGAATGATGTCCAAACCAAAAACACCGCACATGCCCAGTACATTGCTAGCAATGCCGTTTAGCCCTCTTTAGCACCTCAGGCAATCATACATTTTAATATTTTGTTGGGACGACTTTAACTTTGATTGCAGTGCACGTTCATTAATGCATTGTTTCCATGTGCCTATGGAGCATCTCGACTTTTTTTCATCCAGATTTGCATTAATTTCTCGTCAAGATCTTGTATTGAACAGGATGAAAGTTGAACCACTCCGTAAAGTCTTCTTCAGCACATCTCAAAGACTTTCAATGGGGTTAAGGTCAAAACTCCGTGCTGGCCAATTCACGTGTGAAAATGACTCCTTGCGCTCCCTAAACCACTCTTTGACAGTTCGATTCCTATGAATCTTTACATTATCATCTTGGAATATGTCCATCCCTTTAGGTAAGAAAAATATCTATTGATAGGATAACCTGGCTATTGAGTACTGCAGTTCAGTTGACTTCACCTTATTGCTGCATAACGTTGCTAAGCTTTAATAAAGATGCTTTTAATGATCATTGGCTTTTAAGTACCTGCTGATTTAAATTCAAGCAGTGACTCTTTTTTTGGCCAGGCAGTGTATATTTGTATGCGAAATGCCACGAGTAGGCATTGGTTTTTGTTTTAGGGTAACAGGTAATAATAATACTCCACCTGCAGATTATTTTATGATATTGTAGCGCCCTCTGCAGTTCAGAGCTAGAATCATCAATAACCCCGAGTGGCCTCATCATATTCGCTCACATTTAATGGTAACTCTCGAATGACCCGTACCTTGTGCCCCCTGTTGTGAGTTTGACTTTCTGAAATTCTGGACTATTACGTTGTGGGAGAAGTCTGAGATGAGTTGTATGAAACTATTTTTTCACAGGCTATACGTTTATACATTTTTGTATCTGGAATTCTTTTTTGTACTAAAATGTACTGCACTTGGTATTTGTAGTTTTCAAGAATTATTCTGTTGGTGCCGATTATTTTTGGAGCACAATGTCAGCGAAATGTTTTATTATGTATGCAATCGACACTACATTTAATAAGATTACACCACAATCTGAATTATTATTACTCAACTAAGAAGAAAAATCTTTGAAAGTGACATGATAAATATGAAAAGCAGGTAAACGGTGATTAGAAATCACAACTCATTTCCTGTTAGGAACAAGCTCAGAGCCAACTAAGGCTAAACAAGTCGCATTGTGTGTCTCCAGGTCACGTTATAATAATAAGGCAAGATTATTCCCAAAATAGCGTGGTGGACTGTGTGTTGATATTATTCCCCTGGTGGTGAAGCGGAATGTGGTTTGACCTTATTCCCATGGTCATTAAGTGGGATGTGGGTTGATATCACTTCCGTACTAATGAGCTGGGCGGATGCCTGATGTTATTCTCGAAGAAGAGGAGTGTAGATTATTATTTTCATACATACGTCACCTGCAATGTTAAAATTTATATAAAAGACTGTTATAAATGAAGACAGAAAAAAATGGTCATCAAAGCGCCGCTGGTGTAGTGGTATCATGCAAGATTCCCATTCTTACGACCCGGGTTCGATTCCCGGGCGGCGCACGCGTTTTAAGCTTCTCATCTGAGATGTAAGAGATCACATTTCCGAAGACGGGAATGTCCAAAACCGGTTTCTCAATCAGAACTGATTTCAACAGTGCATATACATCCAACAGTGACGAAAACTTCCTCAGCTATTTTAAGATAAGGGCCAAGCTGAAGTCCTGCAAACTCAGTCGTTCTGATGTGAAATTATTATTTAATCTCAATCAGCTCCGTTTTAAAACGCGTTAAAACAAGCGCCGTAGAGGCGAGCGGAGCTCCTTCACGCATGCGCACGAGTTCGCCGCCATCTTCTGTTGGTTCCCTTTTGTCCGTGACCGGGGGAGAGGAGCCAGGCGGCTGTATATTATTCACCGAATTGCGGCCGGAGGAATACAGCGAAACCTAAACACTGCGACGCAGTACCACAGCACAGCACTCCCCGGGTGTTTCCCTCCTCTCGGGGCTCGGTATTTGAAAAGCACGACAATGGACGACGAACAGCCCAAGACGCTGTAAGTAACCGGCAGGCTAGGCGGCTTTAGCTAGGCGAGCGGCGGCCGCTCGGCGGTCCCACAGGAAGCCGCCGGCCAGGCTGATGACCCATCAGGGTACCCGGGGTCCCTCCCCGCCGCCTGAGCTCCAGCTCCATGAAAACGATGTGTGTGTTTACGTGGCAATTCGTGTAAAATGGAGAATGAACCCGGCTGTGCTGTTGGCGAAGCCGTGCTGGATAAGAGGCGATCTTGAGTAAGATTGCTGGTTAAATGCGGATCAACAACTATTTAAACCGTCGAGTGACAAATTCGACTTATCTTTGGATAAGGATTACGAAATAAAACAGTGGGGACATGTGGCTATGCTGGGGCGGTGTGCTATTGTGATGTTATGCTATTAAACCCTTTCACGGTGTGGTCTTTAAACACGCCTTTTGTGTGTGAAGGTGATCGCTTGTTAACCAGTCTCCCTGTGTCTTCATTCCAGTACAGCATAGTTTCTCTCTCTCTCTTTTTTTTTTTTTTAATCCAGATAGGTCATGATGTACTTTCTGTGTTCAGTTTCAGGCCTGTTCCTCGCAATTTAAGAGTTCGCCCTCGTTTTGCCTGCATTAGTCATTGTTTGACTCTGCCTCGTGTGACAGTGCAGTATTGAAGTTGTCAAGTATTCTAAGCAGTGTGAGATGCTGTGGGGTTGAACGGTGAACGTGGAAGAACACCAGAGCGTCCCTTTGAGCTCGACCTCCCTGTGCCACAGGTATGTTGGGAACCTGTCCCGGGATGTGACTGAGGCCCTCATCCTGCAGCTCTTCAGCCAGATCGGACCCTGCAAGAGCTGCAAAATGATATCAGATGTGAGTGGCATGGATGCTGATTCCCGTTGGAGGGGTGGGTGGGTGGGTGTGTGTGTGCGTGGCCACTGCTGGGATCACCTCCCTCTCTTGTCTGTGCTGTTAAGATTTTTTTTACAGCTGTGGTATTCAGTTACCAAACAGCAGCGTGCAGAGTTCGGTTTCTGCTTCATTTAAACACATTTAAGTGTCACATATAAAGCTGGTCACCCTGTATAAGAGAACAGTTCCTTAAGCACTGTGGTTCCCCCTACTGTCCTGGATGAGCTCTACAGTAACTGTCCCGTTCCCTTCCTCCAGACTGCAGGCAATGACCCATACTGTTTTGTGGAGCTCTATGAGCACAGACACGCCGCTGCCGCCCTGGCTGCCATGAATGGCCGTAAGATAATGGGTAAGGTAAGCTATCGTATCTCTTGGGTGAGTTGGGGAAACGTGGGGGCAGGCCTGTGTCGCCATGGCAATGGGAGTGGAGCTTTTCCAATGGACCTCTCTTTGTTTAAAGCTTACAGTCAGCAGTAATGTGTCTTCAGACGTGTTTAGATGGGTTGCACCCTCTACAGACACACTGCTATTCCTTATTTGCCCGAGCTGTATTGCCGTGGGCTTAATAGCTTAACTGGTGATGCTAATAGGTAAGTGACTTTTACTTGATAGTGTTATTCCATTGTTTTAAACTTTAAAATTCATGGAATGCTAGTCCAGACCGTGTCATCCTCATCATGGGCATCAGGTAATATTCTCTCACATTAAATCGTAACTCTTAAATCACCGGTACCTTGTGCCCCCTGCTGTGAGTTTCTGAACTTCTGGATTTTTACATTGTGGAAGAAAAAGTCTCGATGAGCTGGATGAAATCAGGTTTTCACAGGCTCAATATGTTTCTGTATGTAGAATGTTTTTGTACTAAAATATACAACACTTTGCATTTGTAGTTTTCAAGAATAGTTCTCTTTGCAGACTTTCTTTCTTTCTTGATCAAAATGTGTAGAATTACACTGGCGTAGTGTACCTGACAAACACAGTTTTTCTTTTTTTAACGGATTGGGAACATGTATGTTCTTTTGCCGTCATTTAAAATTAGGTTTATTAATAATGACAGATCCAGTGACTAAAGAGGAGGTGTTTTCACTGTCCCTCTGACATGCGTGTCCCTGTGTCCCTGTACCATTAGCAGTTTGTCACTTACCTGTTGCTGATGGACACTTGGCTGATGAGCCAATCAGGCGCCCCAAGACTAAGCAGGTGATTTTGGGTACAGATCCCACTTCTCCATGGCTTTTCTTTGTAACCATGGATGTTGTGGTTCTAGACCTGTCACCTAAGCGTCATGACCCGTGCTCCTAATGTCACACATGCATTTACTATTTCTGCCATGGACGTTAGGGTGTCATTAGTCCCCAGTAGTCCTAGCAATGCTTTTGTCCATCCAGGGAGCACATCTAATGAAGTTTGGAGGCCGTCAGACCTCTTTGGGGAAATTTCATACGCGGAGAAGCGGTTACTTAGTGGGAGTGGTGTCCCCCTTGAATTAAATGGCAGGTTTCATTTAAGTTTAGTTGATTGCTCATTGGTGTGTAGATCTTGTTTTGTGTAAAATCTTAATAGAAAAACATGAAGTTGTTAGTCTTTGGGGATATGCACTTCTAACTTTACTATTGATGTTACTGGAATTGAGGGAGCCATCTTGACCTGTTCTCTATATATTTATCTTGTTCTTTCTTAGCGTTTCTGCGTCACTTTACCCTCAGTACAAATCTATTCAGTGTAAATATTTTATCCTCAACAGGTATTGAAGGACCATTTGAGGAGTAATACAAGTTCATAATTTCACTCGTTTGTAAGTTCCTTGTTATTTAGACCTTTTTACTTATTAGATTTTTTAAAAATATTCTCTATACATTTTTACATTTTTAAACAGTTGAGTGTGATCAGGTTTGTCCCTCTCTTTGTTTTTTGTTTTTCTTTTTTCCTCCCTCCTCATCCTCGTCACTGAACCCAGACACCGCCCTCTGTGTCACGCGGTTTCGCTTTACAAAACCATAGATGGCACTGTGCCCTCCTGCGCCTCAAAGGCTTCATTTTGCTGCCTTGTTGTGTCTCCCTTTTTCTCCAGGAAGTCAAAGTTAACTGGGCCACGACTCCGAGCAATCAGAAGAAAGACACGAGCAGTAAGTGTGTCTCGACTCCCCCGTAGCTGGTGATGTCAGTGGTGATGGTGCATATAGATCTCAGGAAATCTGTGCCCCCTCCCCCCGTTCTAGATCACTTCCATGTCTTTGTTGGAGACCTCAGCCCTGAAATCACCACGGAGGACCTAAAGGCAGCCTTTGCGCCCTTTGGGAGAACATCGTAAGTGTTCCGTGTACGCATAACGCACCTACTAAGTCAGTGTTTCTCAATCCGGTCCTTGGGGACCCCCAGCCGGTCCATGTTTTTGCTCCCTCCCAGCTCCCAGCCAATCAGGAACACCAAATACGGGTGCGCTGGGAGCCGAGAGGAAGCAAAAACATGGACTGTCTGGGGTTCCCCGAGGACTGGGTTGAGAAACACTGTACTAAGTCATCTGGGGTTGCAGACATCAGATGTGACTACACCATGTCTTCGGGGGTGCCCAAGAAATATGAAGAACAGCCAACATTCAAATCAAACGTTACTGCTTTATTTTAAATGGGACCCGCGAATCTTACTGGTTCCCTGTTGTATTTTCATAGCCCATGGTCAAGTGGCTGTAGCGCACTGCTCACTGTGAAGGTTCATGTGACCCACAAAACGCACCTGTGTGCTTTAAGCCGTCCAAACTGCGTAGCCCAAACTGAGGGCTGCCATTGATGACCGTCATTGTGTTCAGCTTCAGTACCTTTCAGACTTGTGCTGACCCACTTTTCTAAGACTGATTAAAGTACAACCCATAATCTGACTGCATGTAGCTCTTCAGAATCGCTGGAAATGCTGCTGCCTCGTGGGCTGAATGCTTCAGACGGCTTACAGGAGTGTTTTCTCGGCACAAGTTTGCCTGGGTCGGCGTTGCCCGTGGGATTTACCTGGTCTCTCTGCTTTCCACAGTGATGCACGTGTGGTGAAAGACCCTGCAACTGGAAAATCCAAGGGTTACGGATTTGTGTCTTTCTTCAACAAGTGGGTATGTATCTGAGGTGGCCTCCTGTCTCCGCTCGGCTCAGCAGCTTTGGGAAGCTCAACGTGTTAAAGGGAGTTTGGCAGGATAATGCTGAGTCCAACATCTCTGTAGATCTTTGGTGTTTGTCCAGTTCAGCAGAACTGTTGGTTTATTTTTACAGTGTTTGGAATAACTGCAATTCTGAAGGTGCGGTTGACCACAGAAACAACCAGAATGTGTAGCAGTGACTGGAACCCCTGCAGATGTTCTGTTGCTAGGGTGTAGGCCACCAGTGGTGGTCGTTAAGTGAGCTGGAACCTCGTGGCTCTGTTTCAGGACGCTGAGAATGCCATCCAGCAGATGGGTGGCCAGTGGTTGGGTGGCAGGCAGATCCGGACCAACTGGGCCACGAGAAAGCCCCCGGTTCCCAAGAGTGGCCATGAAGGTACGTTATGCGCAATGTCGCCCCCTACGGCCTAACGTGTACCTGCCGATCTCGGCAGATATTTGCGCTTTGAGCAGTGAAACCGCTTGTGTCAGACTTAAACGTCAAGTTGCCGTTATCCGGCCTGCTCTTGCTAGCATCGCGAGCCGTTAGCCTGCTGTGGGCCAGTCGTCGTCCTTTGAGCTCTTGACAACTTTCCCCTGAAGGTTTTCACGATGCACACGTATCCCGCAGTTTTCTGGAGCTTCTGCTCCAGGAGCAGACACTGTTTAAGTCGGGCCCTTTTCCACAGCAAACACCAAGCAGCTGTCCTTCGATGAAGTGCTGAACCAGTCCAGTCCCAGTAACTGCACGGTATACTGTGGTGGGGTCTCCTCTGGCCTTACAGGTGGGCTGTCTTGCTGTCTTTGGCTTCTCCTATGATGCTATGACCTGTTTTGCTAATAATAATAATAATAATGATGACACTTCTGCTCGCTGTGGGGAAATTCTCTTCTGGCCTGCCGCATCTTGCTCTCCATGACACACATGTAGGTGAGGGCAAGCTTGACAGTGAAGGGCAGCCACCTGCAGCGGCTCCCTTGGAGCCGGGGGTTAAGGGTTTTACCCAAGGGCTGTTCTGCACCTATCCCAGGCACAGAGGCATAGCCCGCTGAGCCACACGCTACCCGCTCCAGTGTCCTCCTGCCAGCTTCCCTGACCTTTTTTTGTTTGATCTCTTCCTTTTAGAACAACTGATGAGGCAGACGTTTTCCCCATTTGGCCAAGTCCTGGAGATTCGAGTTTTCCCGGACAAAGGGTATTCTTTTGTGAGGTACGCTTTGGTTCTGCTGGTTTCACTGGGTGTGTTTAAAAGGTCCCTTTGACAGTGGTGAACTAAGTACTCTGGTGGAACCTCAGTCGTTATAAAAATCTAACTAATCTTATTGGTCCAGTGATACAAAGGAGGTGATCCGCATTGGTGAGCTACGCGGAGCTGAAAGCTGGATCCTTCTAGCTCACAGACTCGCGTTGTGAAACTCTCATCAAATGAATATTAAAAGTTCAGCAGAACATTCTAGAGAACATGGAAGGAAATTGTTTAGTTCCTCTTTGCAGCAATAAATCGGTCTTTGAGACGAGCGAGAACGGTTGTTGGGCTAAGCTGCTAAACGTCGACGCTGTTGAAGGTGCTTTCCTTCTCGGTGAAGACCGTGACCTCGCTGCCGGGTCAGCTTGCACCAGGGCAGGCAGAGACAGATTTGTCCTTCACCGGTTCATGTTTAGGTTCAACTCTCACGAGGCGGCGGCACATGCCATCGTGTCTGTCAACGGGACCTGCGTGGAGAACCACGTGGTGAAGTGCTCCTGGGGCAAGGAGACCGCAGACACGGCCAGTCCCCTGCACCAGGTCCCCGTGGCCCCGGTACGGAGCAGCCTCACCCGCCTGCAAGATTCATTCTGCTTAACTACATACAAAATGCCCGTTTTTCCCGGTTATTGTCCAATAAGTGACTAAATCATTCTGATTGGCCGTCAGAGGGAGGCGGGTCTCACCCAAGGCCTGTTCGCTCACCTTGCGTCTCTGTGTCACGGCAGAACAAGGTGGGCTTTGCCGCCCAGCCCTACGGCCACTGGGGTCAGTGGTACAGTGGCACCCAGCAGATGGGGCAGTACGTGTCCAGCAGCTGGCCGGTACCCGCCTACGGGGTGTACGGACAGGCCTGGAACCAGCAGGGCTTCAAGTGAGTGCCGTGTGACCTCAGCGTAGGTGGGGCGGGGCTTCTGCATGCCATTGTGGGGACTTCTGGGGTATGTTTGTCTGCTTGGGCTTCTCCCGCCGCCTGCCTCTGACATTCAGCTCTTTCTCTTTCTCTCTCACCCCCCGTAGTCACCTGCAAGCGGGGGCCGGCTGGACAGGCATGGGCACGGCGGTCAGCAATGGTGGGGTGGTGGAGCCGACCGCCGCTATGAATGGAAGCATGCTCCCTAACCAGCTGAGCCTGGGGGCCGGCGGATACCCCACCCACTGATGGCTGTCCGCGAGGCCGCGGCCTGCCGCTCAAACTTGTATATATCCTTTTCGATCTGCAACAATTAAAGGACTGGTGAGGAGCTCAAATCAGTTGTGAACCTGAATTTTTCATGACGTTTGGATTGGGTGCTGTTGCCAGATGTTTTTTTTTTTTTTTTTGGCCTTTCGAGGACTGGAGTCCAGGGATTGACTCACGAGATGTTTGACCTGGTGTCAGACCAGCTGTACAGGGAGGGGGCTGTGCCATTTTTAATTCGCTGCTTAATTAAGGGCAGCTGGCTTCTAGAGTAGTTCTTTTCTGGTGATTTGTTCAGTGATGTTTTTAAACACCCGCTCTTTTACTGAGTGAGTCTGATCGGGTCGTAGGTGTCTGATATATGACACCAGCCGGGTCCAAAGTCCGGCTCCCTCGAATGTGGTCAGACTGAGGCGGCCGTGGGGCACAGTGCTGCCACCTATCTTCAAGGCTGATAAATGTTAGTCAAAATGTTCCGCAGTGTTCTGGCTGGAAGGCTGTGAGTTCAGTACATAAATAACCCAGCATTGCCTCTTACATCTAAGGCTGTAAAAATTATGGTGAACATGCACACCTCATTATGAAAGCTTGCTTTGAGTCATTAGCTTAATATATGCTGTCATTAGCAACACTGCTACATGCTGATCCTTTCAGAGTTAAGGACTGTACCACCTGCAGTTCTGCACGGGGCGGGGTGCTTACATTGCTACGCGGTGCTATACACTCAGATGGCAAAGCAGGTTGAATCATCTAAATCATTCTTTGTTTCTGAAGTAGCATTATTTAGTGTTTTGTAAAATCCCTGAATGGATTAAAACTGCAGTGTTGCCCCTTCATCGTTTTGTGGGGGGGCAGCGTTGGACATGCCAACCTGTTGCCTTATTTTGAGTTTTTATGCTGTCTTTACAAATAGGCGGTGCCTATGGATCTTTTAAAAACCTTTTTGAGGATTCCTCGCCTTTTTGTGGTCCTTCGGGATTGTAGCGCATTCCTGTGTTTGGGTCGAGATGCTCGACCTGCTTTTTTTTAATTTTTTCTTTTTATTTTGCCGTCATAAATGGATATGATTTTCACATTTTATTTAACGTTGCTTTTTTTTTTTTATGCAAAAATTAGGCTGGACTGACTGGGTCAGTAAACATGTGTTTGGTACTTTGAAGTGGCTTTTCAGTTGCTGTAATTTGTGAAATCTTCGTAATAAAGGGGACACCTGATGATATCAGTGCTGTGCCGTTTGTTCATTTAACTCTCCAGAGGAACGGGCCCCGGGAACCATTGTGTTGGCTGGCTGCTCGCGTTCTATCATCACGTATAGATGGCTAGAGGCTTGGTGGACTTTTGCAAAGCCCGCTCAGTTTGGCTGGTGTATTTGGAATATCATGTGACAGGATGTGATGTCGTGGGTGGGTGCAGGTGTCAGGCATGGAACCGGAAACCACTGAACAGGGATGAAAAGTCTGGAGAGGGACATTGATTCCCCCCCCCCCATGCCCCTGCTACGGGGTTCCTGCTTAGTCCCACATCCCAAACATCTGCAAAGGTTTAAAAAGCTGCTTCTCTTGAGGAAGTGTCAGCACCGTCAGGCTGCCTGGGGCATTCGAAGACATTTCGTCGTGCATTTTAAACAGCCTCACTTGTATTGTGGATGACACGGTTAATGCGATGTTGAAAATGTTCTGTCAGATCATGCCAACCTCCGGATTGGAACCAGATGTACGGCCGTGGGAGGTGCTGCATGTTTACGCTCTGCCTTCACCGCCGACATGAGGTTATTCGGCGTGCGAGGGTGCTCTATGTCTGTTCAACTCTCAATACGCGCTGGTCTGAAGAAGGACCTCGAAACGCTTTGGCGTATCGTCATGGTTTAGTGAGTCAATATTGTTAATGGAGTCGATTGTAAATTGTATGGTGCTCTTAACAATTGATATATCAATTAGAATTGATGAATTGTTATACGTTTATTTGCACTAACCAAGCGTGGTGTGTATGCTTTATTTGGGTGCTCTGTGTGTGTGTGCACTTGTGTGCGTGCTTTAAATGGGCGATATGTGTGTGTTCTCTAACTGCATATATGTGTGTGGTCTAACTGGGCTCTGTGTCTGTGCCAAGCGGGCAATTTGTGTGTGTGTGTGTGTGTTTCACAGATGTGAGAAATGTCTGCATAAAAGCTGTAAAACCTCATGCCACCCTTTGGCCCCAGCTCCAGGCAAAAGTTGTTCCATAGCCTGATTATCCACTGCAACCTTTCTTGACCAACTTCCGTAGCCCTTTAACGTTACACCAGAAACCACAAGCTAAAATGAACTTGAACAGGTCACTCTGAACATGGAGAAATCGTTTTGCAACAATCTTGATCTTGTAGCTCCACTTAAGAAAATCAAGCATAGCGATAAGAAACCTGCCCCCTGGTACTCTGATCATACGTGTGAACTTAAACAGGCTTCATGAGAGAGTGCCAATGGCCTCAACCAAACTAGGAGTTTTCAGATCTGCGTGGACGAGCACTAGTGACTGCTAGGTCTGCGTATCTCACCATACTAACAGAAGAGAACAAAAACAATCCTAAATTCCTGTTTGAATCTATGTCAATGATGATAAAATAGGATTTCGCCATCTTGTTCATTTGACTTTCTCTGCTGACCCCTGGAGGATGGGCTCCCCTTTTGAGTCTGGTTCCTCCTAAGATTTCTTCTTTCTAGGGAGCTTTGCCACAGTCACATCTGGCTTGCACACTGGGGAATTTGGGCAGAGATAAAGTAAAGTGCTTTGAGACAATGTAATGCTGTGAAAATGTGCTATTCAAATAAAATTGAACTGAACTGAATAATATTGCTACGACGTGCTCCTACATCAGGATGGCTGATTGTCAGGGGTAATTTATTAACAATGACCACAAACAGGAGAGAACATAAAAGAAAAAGACAATGACACGGAGTGGGAGCCAGCATGGTGATGGATTCCTCCCCACTTGCAGGCTTAACCGTGAAGATCTTTTAGCCCCAACCACAGATAAACCAGTGCACCGCATCTAAATGAAACAGGGGGAAGAGAAGCTGCCAGCAGAGAGAGCACTATGGTATGTGAAGCTTGTCACCAGAGGAAGGAGATGGATGTCAGAGTAAGAACCCACATTTCTATTGTTTTCAGTGGTGTATCTCTATCGCTGCAATGCCAGTGTGAGGGTATTGTGGGCCACATCGTAGCTGATAATCTTATTCCAGAATATATGCTGTTTTTTGTTTTTTTTTTTTTGCCATTTGGAATCACATGAGGGCATCATTAATAATTAAAGCTATTGTTTTAGCAAAAAATAAAATAAAAAATTCTGCAGTCAGAATAGCAAACCAGTTCATTAACTATGTCCATAGTCATGGTTCTTAAATATGCTCATGTAGTGAAGCCAAAAAGGAAACTTTTTTTATATAACTTTGCCCAATTTTAGTTATTGTACTTTTACTTTAGAATAATTTTATCAGGCACATTAAATAATGACGTATGTTTCCCACATTTGCCAAGTTGTGGAGGGGACACTGCGGTCATTAAATCTAATGTGTTTAATGAGATTTTTTCTTTGTTTTAACAGATACATTTCCTGTTAAACAGTCATATGTAGTAATAAAGTGAATTTATTTGATTCACCAGAGAGTGCTGGTTAATTATGTTACTGCTTTATGCTTTGTGCACCTCTGAACCAGGACATTAACAGAAGAGAAAGCGTTAATTGTCACTGTTGAGACAGCAAATACATACAATATATAGACATAAATTTATGAAATGTACATACACAGGAGAGGGGGAAAGACCCCCTAATCATCAGGATTATATTCAATTTTATTTGAGTCAGAGAGAAAAACGATTTTTTTAGAATTTTGTTCAGCTTGCCAAACCTCGTCATGTATTTTGTCAAACATACATTGCATTTCATAGTAAAAACGATTATACTGGTTAAAAAGCAGAGATTTACCAGGGAGAACCAGCAACATGACACACTATGATACAGAAAGAATGATTCCTCTAGCACACAGTGAACTAACCCAGCATGCACAGTGACACTGAGCAGTTTCTATGAATCCCAAACCCTGGACAAAGGGGTTCAGTGAATGAGGAGGTAACCCTGTACAGGAGGGTCAGTCCATCAGAGGAGACTCTGTAGAAAGACAGAGTACCAGCTTCCCAGTCTAGATATACTCCTACTCTACGGGAACCTGAGGGATCTATGGGTATGTGAATCGATCTGTATTCGTGCCAGAAAGAGTAACTGTAAGGTTCGCAGCTCAGAACCCATGACTTGTCATTGGCTCCAAGCCGACAATCATCACTCCCTCCTTTCCTCCCAATTCCTTTATAAGCCACTCCGATCCAGACGTTGAATCCATCCCACTCAACCTCCCAGTAACAGCGACTAGTCAGAGACTCTCTGCACAGAACTTGGTAGCTAATGTCATCAAATCTTTCTGGATGGTCAGGGTACTGCTGCTCTTCCCCATGTGTCGCCTTCCTGTTCCCCTCGGACAGAGACAGCCCATTGTGTGCTGTATTGGGATCCAGTGTCAGCTGGCTGAGGTCTGTAGGTAAGAGGAAGAGCCACTAATACCATCAGACAGACAAGCGTCTCCACCATTTTATCACTGTCATATCTCACACTCAATAACACAGAACTCGCTCCAATACACTCCAAAACACAATCAGGGTTCAAAATAAAAAATCCCAATTCAGCCTTGTTAAAGGCCTTTCTCCACATCTAAGAAGGCCACAACTGGGTCAGAACCTGTGCAATTTTTCCAAGGTAGAAAAGCCGCCTCAGGTTGATCGAACTTTAACAAAGCGCACCTGGTTTTGATGCATTATTGTGGGAAGTATATTGCTGAGTCGGTTTGCAAGCACCTTAGTAAGTTGTATACTGTCTACTATCAGAGTGAAATTGGTCTGTAATTGCCACATTGTTGGAAGGAAGGAAGGAAGCAAACTTACATTTCTGTAACCCTGGTCTGGTCCAGGACTCTCCACTGTGTTCTACACTACAGGAGAAGCAAAATAACTAAATTTTAGTGTATACATCTATTTTATTGTTGCATCTTTCTCACATATGTGGGTCTCTTGCACTGTCATACATACACTCTGTACTCACTTCATCTTCTCCAGTTTACAACTGGGATCCTCCAGTACAGCAGAGAGCAGCTTCACTCCTGAGTCTCCTGGGTGATTGTAGCTCAGGTCCAGCTCTTTCAGGTGTGAGGGATTCGACCTCAGGGCTGAAGCCAGGGAAGAACAGCTTTCTTCTGTGACCCTACAGCCTGACAACCTGCAGAGAGACAGACAAAAAATCTCCAATAAGTAAGATCACCTCACCATTATAAGTATTCCTTTTAAGTAAATGTGACTACTTTCAATAATTAGTTAAAATTCTGGTAAACCCAGTAATACTGATGTTCAGGGCTCTCAAGTGTCACACATCGACTGTGAGACACACGCATTTCAATCAGTTCAGCTGCTCAAACACCACACCTTGTGTTTCTCATGCTGAGAAGTAACACCCACCAAAGTGTTCCGTTATGCAGAATTAATGGATGAGGTGCAGGCATACGGAATGGAGTTTTCTGCCAAGTGCATCACTGTCTCAAGTTAAACAGGGACACCTTCCAGCCAATCAGAAAATAGAATTTGTTGATTCTAGGTAAATTCCAAAATAAGTTACGTGATCCCACTGCAAGCACGTGATTACATGGACTCGCACAGAGATGGAGTGCTGACGAGGTGGGAGTGGCAGAGCAAGACCTGATGAATGCTTTGACCGTGAGACACACGTTTTTCCCCCTAATGTAATCTCACTCCAAACTTCTGATGAAACTTGTGAGCCTTGCTGAGGTCAGTGTTTCCAGATAACAGTATGGAATACTCAGTAATACCGACTTCGTTATCTCTAGTTTACTGTGTGGAATACCCAGTAATACCGACCTCAGTATCTCCAGTTTACAGTGTGAATCCCCCAGTCCGGCAGACAGCAGCTTCACCCCTGAATCTTGCAGGTCATTGTCACTCAGGTCCAGCTCTCTCAGGTGTGAGGGGTTTGACCTCAGAGCTGAAGCCAAGGAAGAACAGCCTTCTTCTGTGACTCTACAGCCAGACAGCCTGCAGAAAGCAAATTAAAACATTTTTTTCTATGGCCCTCTATTCACTTGTAATTAGCTGTATAAAATAAGTTCAATCTGTGTTAAAGGAAAAGACCAGCAGCAATGGCTAGGGGTTAGGGGCTGCTTGTTGGAAAAATATAACTCCCTTCTCTTTGGTAAGGGACGGAACGCACCTGCTCTTTGCTGAGGGACGGAACGCGCCTGCTCTTTGCTAACACCACCCACCCTACACTTTCCTCGTCATGCTGTCATTTTCATATTTTTTTAAAAGTCTGCCTCACTGTAGCTTCAGTCCAGTCACCCATCGCTGTCTGTGTGTCCTTAAACTCACGCCATGCTACACCGTCCAATAAAACTGTCCACTGCCTGGAACAACTGGAATTTTGTATTGAAATTACAATAAAATTCCAAATAATTCCTCAGCAGAGAGATAGACAAAAACACTGTAAAATCTCCAATAAAAAAGATGACTTCACCATTAGATGTATTACATTTAAGTAAATGTGATGACTCCAATCAAGATTTCAATATTTACAGTTTACAGTGTGGAATACCCAGTAATACTGAGCTCAGTACCCCCAGTTTACAGTGCAGAATGCCCAGTAATATTGACCTCAGTATCTCCAGTTTACAGTGTGAATCCCCCAGACCAGCAGAGAGCAGCTTCACTCCAGAATCCTGCAGGTCATTGTCACTCAGGTCCAGCTCTCTCAGGGGTGAGGAATCTGATCTGAGAGCTGAAGCCAGCGTCTCACAGCATTTCTCTGTGAGATAGCACCTGTTCAGCCTGAAAAAGAAAATGTGTTAAGACAGAGACATACATATCCTATACATCAGAAACAGTATCAAAACAAGCAGTTATTTTCAACATAATAAGCAACACAGCCTATAGTTCAACTAGGGAGAACCTTAAATCACTACAGTTAGAAAATTTATTAAACATTAATTATCCTCTATCCATTTTAGTATTATTTATGATTCATCACAAAAAAAGCTGTGCAATTAGCCATTTTTAATTGATTCAAATTCTAATTTATTTATATATTTAAAGTTAATATATTGTTTACTTTGAAGTTCAATTTGCCTCAGAAAATAAAAGGTGTTCTTTAATGTCATCAACCTTCGGCTACGCTTTCTTGTTATTATGAGTGAGTAAATCATGCACCTGTGTCACTGATTTTCAGGAGACATTTATCTCCAATGCATTTAAATAGTTACTATTTTAATTTTAATAAATTAAGACTGACTCCAGCACATATTGCCAGTACAGATTTTGTAGCCACAAACATTTCACAGCCAAGTCTCACTGTGGTCTATGGTATTGTTATCATGATACCAAAATTATGACTTCAATACGGATACCACTTTAAGTATCATGATACTGGTACTGCAAGGATACCAGTGCAGAAAAAACAGATAAGTATTGTTCATGGTAAATCATGACGGTGTCTCTGATTTTCAGGAGATATTCATCTCAAATGCATTTAAATATTCATTCATTCATTTTCCAACCCACTTTATCCTCATTGGGTCGCGGGGGGTCCAGAGCCTATCGCGGAAGCAATTGGCACGAGGCAGGGAACAACCCTGGACAGGGCACACTCACACACCATTCACTCACACATGCACACTTATGGGCATTTTTTAGTAACACAGTTAGCCTCAGCATGTCTTTGGACCGTGGGGGGGGAAACCGGAGTACCCGGAGGAAACCCCACGACGACACGGGGAGAACATGCAAACTCCACACACATGTAACCCAGGCGGAGACTCAAACCCGGGGCCCAGAGGTGTGAGACAACAGTGCTAACCACTGCACCATCATGTCACCCCCCATTTAAATATTTACTCCTATAATAAATTAAGCCTTACTCTACTCCACCACATACCCCAATATTGTGAAGCATTGCATTATGATTGCTCTGATTCATTCAGTTACAAGGAGAACAATCAGGGGCATTTCTGGCTATTGAAAAGATCAGGGTTAAGATTACCTTGACTTTTTTGAAGGAGGATAATAGACATCAGGGCTAAAATACTCGGGGCTCGGCCTAAAATACTCGGGGCTCGGCTTAAAATACTCGGGGCTCGGCTTAAAATACTCGGGGCTTGGCTTAAAGTACTCGGGGCTAGTGAAGCCTACTTCCAATGCAATGGGAAAAAAGATCCTGTAAATCATTATAATGAGAAACTATGATTTACTACTTCACTACCCTCAGTCTTTATAAAAGCTGGGTTCCTGATTATCAAAAAAAAAAATCCAGCCTGGTTATTAATGCACAAGGAGGAATAAACTGTATGTGTTACATATTCATGTAAGACCAGACAGGTTTTCACATCCTCACATCACTTACAGAGCTGTCCTAGATGTCTTGATCACAGGCAGCAACATCCAATGCTCTTCATCTGATCTGATGAATTTCTTCAAATCAAACACATCCAGCTCATTATCTGACATCAGTACCATAAAGGCCAAAGCCGAATACTGTGCAGATGAGAGGTATTCTATTGCCAGATGTCCTGAAGTCAAGTATCTTTGTACTTCCTCTACTAAAGACTTGTCATCCAGTTCATTCAGACATTGGAACAGGTTGATGGTCCTTTCTGGAGATAAATCCTCCTGTATTTTGTCTTTGATGTATTTTGTTACTTTCTTAATGTCATGTGAGCTGGTTCTTGTCTGTCCTAGAAGCCTCTGTAACAGATTCTGACTGGAGTCTGTTGAGAGGCCCAGGAGGAAGCGGAGGTAGAGGTCCAAGTGTGCATTCCTGCTGTTTAGCGCGTCATCCACTGCAGTCTTCAGCAGGTCAGCTGACGTGTTTGATAGAAAGATGTATAAAGCAGCCAGATACTCCTGGATGCTCAGATGCACAAAGCAGTACACCTTCTCCTGATACAACCCATATTCCTCCTTAAAGACACCTGTGCACACTCCAGAGTGAACTGAAGCTTCACTGACGTCAGTGTCAATCTCTCTCAGATCCTGCTCATAAAATATGAGATTGCCTTTTTCAAGGTTATGAAAAGCCAGTTTACCAAGTTCTAAAAGGAATCCCATTCTGGACTGAGAGCATTTATTAAGCTCAGTATACTTGTCTTTTTTTAAACTTGTCTGAAAGATCAGGAAGTGTGTGTACATCTCAGTCAGAGTCCTTGGAATTTCTCCACTGTCCGTCTCAATAATAAGCCTCTCAAGAACAGTGGCTGAAATCCAGCAGAACGCTGGTATTTGGCACAAAATGAAGAGGCTCCTTGATGATTTCACATGTGTTATAATCCTGCTGGCCAGGTTCTGATCACTAAATCTCCTCCTGAAATACTCCTCCTTCTGGGCATCACTGAACCCTCGTATTTCTGTCACCTGGTGGATGCACTCAGGAGGTATCTGATTGGTTGCTGCTGGGCGGGATGTTACCCAGAGGAGAGCAGATCCAAGCAGGTTCCCCTTAATGAGATTAGTCAACAGCACATCCAGTGACGTTTTCTTTGTTATATCAAACCAGCTCTCATTATTCTGAAAATCTAGAGGAAGGCGACACTCATCCAGACCATCAAAGATGAACAAGACTTTGTACCTAAACAGCTCAGTGGATTCAAATGATTTCAGTTCTGGGACAAAGTGGTGAAGCAGTTCAATCAGACTGTATTCATCCTTAATCAAATTCAGGTCCCGGAAAGGTATAGCAAATATGAAGTGAACATCCTGGTTTGCTTTTCCTTCTGCCCAGTCTAGAATAAATTTCTGCACAGAGACCGTTTTCCCAATACCTGCAACCCCTTTAGTGAGTACAGTTCTGATAAGTGTCTTACTCCCACATAAGGGTTTAAATAAATCATTGCACTTGACTCTAACAGTATCTTGCATTTCCCTTTTCATAGACACTGTTTCAATCTGTCTCACTTCATGTCCATCATTGACTCCTCCAGTCCAACCTTCAGTTATGTGGAGTTCTGTGTAAATCTCACTTAGAAGTGTTGGCTGTCCTTCCTTAGCTTTCTCTTCAAATACACACTCAAATTTCTTCTTCAGGTTACATTTAATTCTGTGCTGACATTGCAACAGAGGTTCTGAAAAGAAATGAGAGGAAAATGCACAAACTATAATATAAAATAATAATTTTTACTCATAAAAGCCAAATTAAATCAGATTAGATTAAAGTATAACCTGAATGTAATGCATATTTTTTTCATATACAATTTTCTTGTGGAAAAGCCAAGAAACACAGAATGATAAACAGCTTACTCTTCTCCAGCATGTCAGCAAGATCGTTTTGCTCCATGGTCCTCAGGATGTACAGTGTGATCTTCAAAGCTCCCTCTCTACCACAGGTCTTCTTCATCTGACCATCACTGTTCTGCTCATTGTCCTCGTCCAGCTGAGGCTCAGGGCATTCTGGGTCATTCTGCTCTAAGTACCTTTTTAATCTCTTCAGCTCATCATTCAGAAACTTGTGAGCTTTTTCCTCTAGTAACTAAAATAAATAATTACAGTTTAATGAACTACTAATTGTACATCTGTAGATGTATGCCAACTTAAATCAAATTAAAGGAAATATTTCAGTAATAAATGCACACCTTGAAGACAGATGATACATCTCCTTCATGTGGATTTGAATCAGATTTTCTCACTTTATCACTGTGAATGAAACACAAATATCTATCCATTAATTCATCCCTTTTGTGGGCTGCAGAGGAAAACCATGCAATAGAGGGAGAGCAAATGAACCGCAAAGACAGGGGGGGGGCAAGACAGATGTCCTGCGGCACCACTGAAGGCACGCAAGCTGCAAACAGACAGGGGACTCCAGTGCCTCCAGCACTGGGGATGTGAAGCGACAGCACTGGGGTTGTGAAGCTACAGCACTGGGGATGTGAAGCGACAGCACAGGGGATGTGAAGCGACAGCACAGGGGATGTGAAGGGACAGCACTGGGGATGTGAAGCGACAGCACTGGGGATGTGAAGCGACAGCACAGGGGATGTGAAGCGACAGCACAGGGGATGTGAAGCGACAGCACAGGGGATGTGAAGGGACAGCACTGGGGTTGTGAAGCGACAGCACAGGGGATGTGAAGCGACAGCACAGGGGATGTGAAGCGACAGCATTGGGGATGTGAAGCGACAGCACTGGGGATGTGAAGCGACAGCACAGCTGCTGGTGCTGCTGTTAAATCAGTCATTTTATGGAGAGACAGAGGTCCTATTTTGCTGCTGCTTTATGGAAACAATGACTTACAGGCTCTTAAACTCAAAAATAAAAGTAAAAAAATAGAAGCCACAAATTTAGATTTTTTTTTCCATTTTTTTTTTTAAACAATTTTTTGTTTTATTTCAACTTTAGGTTTTGTGACACGCTTTTAGTTTCATTTTCATTTTGATTGACAAAATCTTATCCTTTTAGTTGTAGTATTCATCATATAAATATGCCATTTATTCTCAGGATCATTTTAACATTTTAAATATCACCTTTGGCACAGAAAGCAATTGTTTAATTTTTTTGACTGATGACTTAACAGGATATACAAGTTAATCATTAACATGCACCTTTTCATTAAACATATTCAAACTGAAGCCTTAGCCTGAAGCCTAAGCCTTAAGCTTTAGCCTGAGCATGATCTAATGAGTTCATGAGAATTCATTGACTCATCAAAACACAAGATAACAACAAGGTATCGTCCAGTCATTCTTAATGGATATACAGCAGTGTACAGGCAAGCCAGTTTTGTCCAGCTGTATGCTAAGGATTTAAATTTAAATTGCTCTTTCAGTGAAAAGCTTCAATGAAAACCTTCCAATTCCAGCTCACAGGAAGTCAGTCTTTAAAGTAATACTCATCCTTTTCTCTCAGATGTAATTCACATACAATACAGACAAAACTTCTGTTTAAATTCTCACAAACAATGGGATTTGAGAAAGTTAAAAGATTATGGATTTCCGTAATCTACTTTTAGTTGCTACCGACTCTACTGCAGCTAAATAGTTACCCCGACGCTACCGCGGTGCGCCCGTCTACGCTATGACTCATGTGTCTGTCACTCGCCCCACCCTCACTCACTCACTGTCACAACTCACTACTCAGTGCAGACAATTCTGTAACTGCAAGTTCATTTTCTTTCATTTTTTTCTGTTGTTTTGTTGTAAAACATGATTATTAAGTTTGTAATGTGTAAAATTATAACATAGTTTGACGTTTAATAGGCTTTGTCTTAATACCTCCCATTATCTGACATTTTCGCTTATCCGACATTCTGCCGGCCCGTTTATGCTGGATAAGCGAGACTCTACTGTAAATGTAATTTAACCCAGACTTAGATGGGGATACTAAATATTTAATTTTCTGGTAATGTGTCTCAATCCTATAACCTACAGAAAAAGGCTCTGGCTTCCCAGTACTTGTTGGTCAAAATATGAAAATTTAGCAGTTTGACATTCTAATTCTGCAAACAGTCAAAGGTTGAGTGATGAATATTTTTTCAAGTTTGCACTGAAATACACTATACGGAAAAAAAGGTTTTGGGACACACCTCCTAATTAATGAATTCAGGTTCTCCATTTGGACCCATTGCCACAGGTGTATAAAATCAAGCGCCAGCCATGCAGTCAGGTTTACAAATATTTGCGAAAGAATGGGTCTTTCTGAAGAGCTCAGTGAATTCAAGTGTGGTACTGTCATAGGACACCACCTTAACAAGTCAGGTTATGTAATTTCTTCCATGCGAGATATTCCGCAGTAAACTGTAAGTGGAAGCATTTATGAACACAAAGTGACAGACCACGTAAAGTACCAGAGTGGGGTCTCTGAGCACTGAGACACATATTGTGTAAAAGTCACCAATGCTCTGTTTGATTCAATAACTACAGAGTTCCAAACTGGTGCAAAGCACTGGATTCTAGACCAGTGGAAACATGTTCTGTGGGGTGACGAATCACGATTCTTTGTCTGGTAGTCTAATGGATGAGTCTGGGTTTGGCAGATGCCAGGAGAGTGTTACCTGGAAAAACTTGACTGGCCTGCACAGAGACCTGATCTCAACCACACGAGCCAGGCTTTCACATCCAACATCAGTGCCTGACCTCACAAATGCTCTTCTAGATGAATGGGCAAAAAATTTCACGGAAACAGTCTTCCGTGAATGGCAGCAGTTATAGCTGGAAAGGGGGGACCCACTCTATATTGAGGCCTATGTTTTATAATGGGACATCATAAAAGTTCTTGTCGGTGTAATGGCCAGGTGTCCCAATACTTTTGTCCATTTACTTTATATCACAGGCAACTAGTCTCACAGCCGCTGAAAATCTGAGTGTTTTAATGTACCAATATTTTACAAATCATGTTACCATTTACTGGCTGCAAATCCGTACAAATCAATGATTAAACCCATAAACAATGCACAAAATCCCAGATGAATACTGTATAAAGGCAACAATGTCATATGCACAGTCTGAACACTCAGAATATACAGATGCAGGGGTATTTTGGTGAATCTGAGGATTTAAAGGGAACTCATCCATATTTTAAAGGACAGTTACTCTAAAAACAGATTAGACAGCCAGACAACCATAGATAGATAGATGGATGGATGGATGTATTATTGCTACCATTTGTCCCCTTACCTGGGATCCATTTCTGGTGTAGCACCTTCAAACGCACACCCCACAAACAGGTAAGTTCCTCTTCTTGTGCTCTGTGCTGAGGCTGGTCAGACACATCCAGCAAGTTCCCTGTGAACGGGAAGTATGTGTCACATGTGCACTGCGAAGAAAAACAAGCCCTCCGTTTATCAATATTATGACATTAGTCTATTAGGTGGCGATTCAAGGATTTGACCCTTAGGATGGCTCAGCCATACTGAAGAAATACACGACATCACACCCGAGTTAACCGTGTTCCAGTACAGCAAGTCGGAAAGGCATTTAGCAATGCGTATTTTACGTGCATGCGTGATGTTATGACAAGAAATGACGGTGCATTTTAACCTTTATGTGGCTAATTTGTACTTCTTTCTCAGTAAAGGCTATTATACTACAAATGTGTACTTGCATACTAGTTATGCACACCCCTACATATGATCATTTTCGCATATAAAATAAAGGATCGACTAACCTACGACAAAATAGACGAACCGATCGCGGACTGTAATCCGATGTTCGATTACCTCCGAGTCTAAAATCCGACTAAGACGTCATGGAAAAACATCCCTTCCTGTAGGAACTACGCCTCCTTTCCGATGTTGTTGTCTGTTATATTGTTGTTTTTCAGAACAAGATATCCGATTGGACAAGAGGAGTAGTATGCACTTGGACATTTCATATCAGCTGTATCACTCTGCTTTACAGGTGTATCTAAAAACCATTACATAAGCCTCATTTACACCAACGTGGAGCTGGTTGTACAGTAGGTTTTCTATATCCTACCTGGCTTCTGATGAGCCACACCTGTTCTCAGGTAAATACCATGAGTGGGTGTGGCTCATCAGAAGCCAGGTAGGAGAGAAAACCTACTGGATAGTAGCCCTCCTGGACCGGAGTTGGAGACCCCTGGGCTAGAAAATATGGTGGTAAATAGAAACAGTAAGAGAAATGCGAGATTTCCCTGCTGGTACCGTAGAGTAGTCTACAAGTCTGCCTGAATATCTTCTTTGCCATCATTAATAATATAAGAATCCTGCAGCGTTATTGCTGCTCAGATGATTTTCTGTGAGATTAATGAAATGAGCTCCACCAGAGAGCAGGAGAACCCAAAACGAGCTGGCAGTGCAGACTGGGAGATGCCTGGGGAGGGCCGGTCACCCTTCCAGAGATGTCACAGGCTGCCTCTGTCAGTCCCTGCTTGGCCCGGCCTTCTAGGAAATGACCAGTGTTTCTTGCTCCAGTCATCTATTCATCTAGTAGGCCAAGTCCTTGTCGTTCCCAGCCACCTCTAGGTCTGACCTGGTGCTGTATCATTTATTCAGAATTCGGACCCGTCGCAGCTCACATATAAGACTCGGGGGCTTTTTTCAGCAGCATTTAGACGTCTGATGTTTCAGGATCTGTGGATTGAGAGAAGCGATAAAACAATTTAAGGCAATTTTACTATGCACTGAACCTCTGAAATTGATGTGAATAATCAGGAAAACCTTTTTCCCACACTATATCAGCTTGCATTAGTCTTTCACTTAGACCACACACTTGTTTGTGTTAAATTTGCAAGGGATAAAAATGAAGACTAGACAAAATAAAAATGTGACTCGGAAATGCCTGAGTGATTAGTTATCTGAGCCGGTTTAGGTACCTGCACCATATCCGTGGTGCTCCATCGCAGACACACAGATCAACAGCTTTCGGAAATGCATTCATGGATTTGATCTAACACAGCATTAAAAAATCACCTCTATTCATCCAGAGAGAACATCAAGGGCCATGCTCTCTTTTGAATGCAGTGATCTGGTGCCTGTTTGTCATGTATGGGGTGCAACACTTAATACATCACTCACAGGATGCTAATTCATTGCATAGTGATTTCTCTTCACTTAAATTTTCTTCAGATTGTGTTTGGCAAGTATAATAACCATAAGAATCCGCTGCAAACACAGATCTCATTTAGACATTCAGTCAAGGCAAGTTTCATTTGGCAATCGCTACTTTTGGGACCCTTGTGTGTTACTTTATGGTGAACTGCCAAGCAGAACAACAGCACAGGAATGTGTTCTATGTCTGGATGATTATTTCCAGGACAATGGGCCGGTGTGGAAAAACTGTGTTGCAACGCTGCATTGCGAAAGCTCAGCATTGAAAAGGATGTCACCGCTGTGACACGAAGGGATGAATGTGGCTGTGAAAACAGGTTTTTATTTTTCGTGTGAATTTTCTGGACAGTACCGAATATGCTGGTTCCTGTGTCCAAATGTGATTTTTTTTTTCTGTGCCAAAGACATAAATATCGGTACATGGTTATTAAATGCCATCTAACATGGCCCAGTGATAAAAAGGGCCTTAAAGTTGAAAAGATTGAGAACTATGGGCATAAACAACCATCGGTCACCAAGAAGGGAAACTAAAGCTGGTGGGAAAGATGTGTGCATTATACAGGGATCCAGTTACTCTGTGGAGTGCAGTGTGGTGCTCACTGCAATTCCACCTCATTCAAAAGACTACAGTGCAGAGGTTTCAAATTTTAATGCTAACAAAATCAGTTTTATTTCGTTTTATCTGCCGAACGATTTTGAAAAATCTGTATTTATGCAGAACAGCAAACTAAAAGGGAATGGTTCATGGATCAAAGATTTGAGATTTATGAGGCACGGAGCCGTTTCACGTAGGGTTGTCGGCGCATATGAAATCTAATGCGACCGACAGTAAACATACTCTTATAGGCTGACTTAAATCATAGAGTTTATAGAGTTTTTCTTCAAAACCCAGAAGTCATTTAGCTGGGAAGTTGTGCAGTTGTGTTTCACTTCAGTTAATTTTAAATGAAATAGTCTATACAACAGTTACAGAAACGTGGACTTTATTAAAATACATAATATGCTGGTTTCATGATTATGATCATTACAAGTGATTTGTGTTCCTGCAAAATTTCTGAATTGTTTTACATCTCATAATAATATTTATTTAATAGTCTATAGTTTGTCTCCACCTAGTGGCATCCCTCAAAAGTAGACATTTTTCTAAGATTTTGTGTTTCAGGAAAGAACGCTCGTTCTGGGACTTTTCCATTATATATAAGAAAGATGGTAGCAGCATGTTATGTGTATACCCGGTACCTTTTGCCAATTGGGGTGTAAAGTGGAAATGTATGTAGAATCTATACATGGATTTCTCTGGAACAGGCATGGTGGTGGTGGGGGGGGGGGGGGG
>JAODLC010000044.1:21540423-21554535 GCA_026781145.1 Hippopotamyrus pictus | reverse complement strand
GTTGCCTGAGCACCTGCCCTTTCTGTCTGACGGGGTGTGGCCAGACCTTTTATAGTGGGTATGGCTACACTAGATTCAGGGATTTTACTGGGGTGGCAATGGGGTAAACCACAAACACGACACTGAAAGAAACTGCCAATGCAGCGAAAATGATAAATGTCACAATATACAGAGAACAATTAACAAACATGTTTTAGCAAAACAGAGGACAGCAAGACCATAACAGAACTAAGGACTACACAGCTATGAGGAACTTAAGGCTAACAAGAATAGCTGGGAGCAATAAACATGGGGGCTGGAATGAGATGTAAGGCTCACAAGCATCAGGTGGGGCATGTTTGAGGCCCGAGGGGAAACAGCAGGGTAGAAAAAGTGAAGCGACCCCCACCCCAAAAAGGTGTGATCTCTGGGCACAATGAACATGTTAGGGAAGGGGCCCGAGGGAGCAGACAGGAGAGCAAACACTAGGGGTCAAGACACTGGCAAATGAGACTAGACAGAACACCAAATGGGCTAAGTCACAGAACACCAAATGAGCTAAGTCACAGAACACCAAACGGGCTAAGTCACAGAACACCAAACGGGCTAAGTCACAGAACACCAAATGGGCTAGGTCACAGAACACCAAATGGGCTAACTCACAGAACACGAGACTTGGGGAAGACAAAGCGGCACCAGGGACCCCTAACCCTAACCCTCACACTCACATGACGGGCACAGGCAACTCCACAAAGCACCAGACCAGACAGGACATTGTACAATAGGACAGCATGGTACCTGACATAGTGACTTAATGAGGAAAATGGAACAGAAGGGGCCATGACAAGGACCATAGTGACAGAAGACGACACACTACAGAACAGGGTTGACAAGCTGAGGGACCACAAGGACAGGGACACGAGAAGACACCATGCAGGGTAGAGACCAGGGAAAGGCATCAGGGAACTTGGACATAGCAGCAAACCCAAGGGTACAAGTGGAATCTTAGATGAGCAGGGAGGTGTCGAGGACCCCAGCAGGTCAGGTGCTGATGGCTGATTGTGGGGCCTGTGGGAACTATGGGCATCGTCAGGACGGGAGAGTCCAGAAGGTGGGGGCAGGGTGGCCATGGATGGTGTGTTCTCGTCTCCCCCTTTGGGAAATAGAGAACCGTCTTGCCTCTCCTCTTGGTCCTGTCAAGACCAGGGTTTCCTTTGTGACTAAAACCTGGGGACGTGTGAGTCCGGCATGGATGCTGGGGTCCAGTGTACGGGGTCATACCCATGGGATCCCGTTCCAGGTCTCTAACATGGTCCCGGTTGCCCTTTTAAGAGCAAGTGGCTGAGAGGTCGGTCACAAGTCCAGTAATGTCCAGGGGTTCTGGTACAGGGCTGGTGGTGGACGGAGAGCCCTGGAGATGAAGCGAGTGTTGGCGAGGGGCCAGGAGACGAGGCACAAGCTGACGAGGCAGGGAGGGCCGATGGTAAGGAGGCGGGCAGGAGCTGACAAGGCAAAGGCCGTAGGCGAGCGGGCAGGCGAGAAGGGTGAGCAGGCAGGAGCTGTCTGGGAGGCGACGGCTTCAGGTGAGATGGCAGGAGCTGGCAAGAAGCAGACAGGAGCCATCCGGGTGATCAGGCGGGCAGGCAAAAGCCACCTAGGCCTGGAACCATTAACGGAACCATGGCTTCGGCTGGGCCGGATGCTAGCGGTGCCACGGCTGCCTCAACGCGGCAGGGTCCTTCCAGCAGAGAGTCGGGATGTGACACAACTATACCAGACGGCATTTAACCCAGTTACACTCTCACACAAACACACATTTTGAGAACTATTTTGTCATTGTGCAAACAACAAAATTGCAATTTTGTCAGCCTTATATGGCGCATTATACAGCCCCATTTCCAAAACAATTTGGAAACGGTGTAAAATGTAAATAAAAACAGAATGCAATGATATACATTGCAATGAGTGGTGGCTCTGAGGCTAGGGCTCTGTGCCAGCAACTGGAAGGTTGCTGGTTTGAATCCCGTCAATGTCCAGAGTGGTTCCTCTCTGTTGGGCCCTTGAGCAAGACCCTTAACCTGCAATCGCTTCATCCTGGGTATGAGGTTAATCTACATCGAGTGTGGCAACATGCTGTAGTCAGTGCATGCTCCTTACCTCCTCCGATGATCTACAAATCATATAAAATAGAACAAAGACAACATATGTTGAACCTGAGAAATTTTATTGTTTTATGACAAACACATGCTCTATTTGAATTTGATGCCAGTAATACATAAAAAAAAATTGGGACAGAGAAACAAAAGACTGGAAAAGTTGTATAATGTTAAAACAGATCAGGTAGCCCCTTCTTTTGATGTGGTTGAGGAAGAAAAACATGGGTCAGCATAATCATCTGAGAGACTGACAAGGGCCAAATGCTGCTGGCTAGACGACTGGGTCAGAGCATCTCCAAAACAGCAGGTCTTGTGGGATGTTCCCAGTATGCAGTGGTCAGTACCGTCCAAAAAGTGACCCGAGGAAGGACGACTGGTGAATCAGCGATGGGGTCATGGGCACCAAAGGCTCACTGATGTGCGTGGGGAGTGAAGGCCAGTCTGTCTGGTCCATCCTGTAGGAGAGCGACTGCAGCACAAATTGCTGAAAAGGTTAATGCTGATGTTGATAGAAAGGTGTCAGAACACACAGCGCATCACAGCTCACTGTGCATGGGGCTGCATAGCGGCAGACCGGTCAGAGTGTCAATGCTGTTCCCCGTCCACTGCTAAAAGTGCCTGAAATGGGCATGTGAGCATCAGAACTGGACCATGGAACAATGGAAGAAGTTGGCCTGGTCTGACGAGTCACGTTTTCTGTTACATCATCAGGATGCACTATGAGAAGAAGGCAAGCGGGTGGAGGAAGTGCGATGCTTCGTCCAATGTTCTGCTGGGAAACCTTTCATTTCCCAAAAGATTGATTGCACGACTGCACTGTCATGTTCTTTTGCACAAAAAATATCATTACATAAAAATAAGTGTTCCCATTTACAGTATGTACACAGGATTAGCCACAATCATCAAGAACAGTTTTTAGGAAACAAAGTATTTTTAAATAGAACTCTTGAAACAGAACACTTGGCTCTTTCACTTAGATTATGTCAATGCCTTGTTCACAAACCAACAAGGAATGGAATATTGATGAACAAGTGAGTTTATCTTGCCTGCAGGCTGAACTCTAAATGGTTAAACATGTTAGTCATTGCTTCCAATAACCGCTCATTACTTTAAGTATCCACTCAATAACCGTTCATTGCTTTCAACAGCTACTCAGTAACAACTTGGCACTGTCAATTGCTGTTTAATAAACACTCGTCATCTTGGTCCAACGCCAGTTTCAGTGAGCACAGAATTTTTGGGGCTCTCCTATTTTGAGGCAGTGTGCAGATGGGGTGGAAATAGAACTCGTAACACACAGTAACCTGAGCAATGACAGAGTGAGGAACTGAGTGAGAGTAGGCACTTAAGTACAATAGACAGTCAGGCTTACGAGAGGGGCAGGTGTGGAACATCAGACAATTCTGGAGAAACCTTCTGCGTGGGGGATGAAATGGATGCAGGGAAGGGTCCATGAGCTGAACAGGTTTGGTGATTATTGATATACACGTGCAGGACCCAAGTTGTCCACCAGGTGGAGCCATTAGCTCTCGTGACACCAGCTTCCTTGTGAAAGGCGGGAGGTGTCAGGCAGATGTGTCTGTCTCCTTGATCTGTGGGTCTGCTCCTTTCCATCATCAGGTCATGCCGCGGCCCTCAACTTAAATCTAAGACAGCCATTGCTTGGAGTTCTGCTGCTGAGGTGAGTCGGGTATCTTTGCCACTGGGCCGGCTGCTATTCCTTCACCGTTTCTGGGTGGCAGTTCTGCTATCAGAAGGCTTCCACTGGGCAAATTGGCCGTCAGCTGAACTGGCAGCCTGATAAATCTTCCCATTCCCCAGCTGGCTTTTGCTGCTCTAGGCATTAATATCACGAGAGGCTATCGGGGGGACAAGCTGTCAGGGGGTGAGTCAGCGAGCAGATTAGAACAGAAATGTACCATCAATCCACTACATTCTCACTGTCACTGAGCTCTCCGGGGAGGGGGGAAGGGGGGGTGTGCCTCCCTCTTCCTTCTTGTACCTCTTGGGGTTGGAGGGGTGACCAGAATTTTCTCCTCCAGCTTAGGGCAGGAGGAGCAGTTGGCGAGGGAGGTGTGGCAAGTGGAGGTGAGGCTGGACTCTGCCAGAATGTTCCATGGATCTCCTCTGTCAGCTTGCAGGGTGTCACTGGTGAGGAGGGAATCTGCAGCACTGAGTCACGGGAGAGTGTGAGACACGAGCGTTTTCCGCACGACCTCATCACAGACAGACCCAAGGCAAAGCGATGTTTTCTTTTTGTTTTATTTGTGTTCATTTGTTTTAAAGTGAATGTCAGTTTCCATCTGTCTTTTGGTTTGGGGGTTAGAGGTCAAGGAGCGCATTACAATGGGAGACAGCTGGACATCAATCACAAATATAGGACCACTTGTGTGTGTGGGGATTATGTTTATATTACATTGTGGGGATAAAATGTTCCCCACAATGTAATAAAAAAACCTGTTATTTTGATGTTGTGGGGACCATTTTTCAGAACGCAAAGTCCTGAAATGCAATCAAAAAACTAAAAAAGCCTAAAGTTTCGTATTTTGTTTGGTTACTTATGGTCAAAGTTAGAGCTGGGTAGGGGTTCAGGTCCTTATGTTCAGCACTGGGTGTGATTAGTTTTCTCCATAGAAATGAATGGAGAGTCCCCATAAAGATATAAATACAAACCTGTGTGTGTGTGTCCGTGTGTGTGTGTGTGTGTCCGTGTGTGTGTGTGTCCGTGTGTGTGTGTGTGTGTCCGTGTGTGTGTGTGTATGTGTGTCCGTGTGTGTGTGTGTGTGTGTGTGTGTCCCCGTGTGTGTGTGTGTCCGTGTGTGTGTGTGTGTGTGTGTGTGTGTTTAAGCTCCAGCGGGCAGCAGCAGAGGGGCCCAGGGGACAGGCACGCAGAGGCGTGCGGTGGCCGGTGCGTCGCTGGGGGGGTGTCCCCGACAGCCTGCCACACTCGCTGACAGGAAATAAACATGCTGCAGTAATTAACCTTGACAGGCTCAATGTGTTGCCAGCAGCAAAAAATGTGTTAACGACACAATTAATCCATAATTAAGACACGCTGTCTTGGCATAAAGACATGCTGCTGTTGTCTGTCCTGAGCGAGGGTGGGGTGTGTGAATGGGGAGGCAGGTGTGCAGGTCTGTGTGTGTGTGTGCGTGGGGGGGGGGGGGGTTAGTTTATGTATATATTATATTGTGGAGATCTTTCATAGAAAGGTCTTTAGACTTCATGGGGACATTTTTTTGGTCCCCACAATGGAAAACTTAATTGTATAAAAATCTGTGACTGCAATCAGAAAATAAAAATGCAAAAAGTCTTGTATTTTGTTTGGTTAAGCTTAGGGGTAAGTTGGGCTGAAGATATAAGTATACACAGCATTTTAAATGTTTGGCATGCATTTACGTATTTTAACTTCTAAAATGAAAACTAAACCATTCAGACTATTAAAGCCATTTCAGAAAGACCATAAACCCAACGCACAATGAAAGTGTGCAAAAAGAGCGCCTTAATGAATCATTAATTCCTCGTTAAGGTTTCGGTTACCGTGAGGCATCCTCCGTACACGTTTCCAGTGTTTCTAACCACCCCTGTGACGCCATGGCTGGATCCTCCGGCCCCCTGCTGGTAGAGCTGGGTGCTGCAATACACCTGAGCCCACATTTGCACAGTAGCTGTGTGCTTGCAGTATGATCTGTAGGCTGTGGGCCGTCGCTGCACCTCCGCTCCCACTGTGCATTTTCCAGTTGGAGATGGACATGCATGCCGTCCACGGCATGCCACCCCTGAGGGTTTCTTTGAGTGACGCTGCTCCCCGGTCTCTCGTCAGGTATATTTCAACGAGAAATTCCCAAAGCTCGTCTGCCTGCTCATCATGGGGGGAGACACCACCTCTCTGGGGGCCCAGATGGCCGAGGGCAGCCAGCGGCACAGTGCTGACCCCCCAACCCTTCCATGAAGAGGTATCCCATGTTCCCCAGTGCCATCTGCTGAACCCTGTCCACCCCCAGGAAGCCCCCCACACCCAGACCCCCCACATGGCCTCCTCTGTCACGCTGTCCCGAAACAGCCAAGAATAAATGATCCTGTCTGTGCCTCACAGTCCTTCCCGTCTCCGGTATGACCCGATTCGTCTGGAGTCCAGGACCAGCTGCAGATCAGCAGACAGCTGTGGTTTGTGTGCTTCTGCATTGGGGACGTCCCACTGTCTTTTTGAGCCTGTCTGTCCTCAAGCAAACTAAGAAGCAAGCACACAAACACACACACACACACATATTCAAACACATATATACACACACATATACAAACACTAGCAGAGCGCAAGATAAATGTTCCATCTGTTCTGGTTAAAATGCAAGGAACCGAAAAGGAATTGAGTTTTGGCGAAGATGGCAGCTGGACCTCTAACTGACCCACTGGGATGTTTGGGGCTTTCAGGACCCCGCCCTACCTAACACACCCTCGAAAGAGTGAAATTACTCTGGACAGAAGAGGCACAGTGCCTCTGTTCCACAGAAGAAGAGACGTACTAACCAGCTCCAGAAAATCCCACAAGATATTTTTGCCCGGATTTCATGATCGGGTTTCCCTGACAAGCTGATGAGAGCTTTAAGGTGGCAGTAGACTGCCACTGAGGACACGTAGGGGGGCTGACAGACGATGACAACACCACAGCGATTCCCAGAAAAGCTAAACATATAGAGCCGGGCCTGCCAGCGCCGCGTGGGGGCGGGCAGGCTGAGAGAGTGAGCCCTCGGCATTGTGGGAAGGGCTTAGGCCCACTTGCGGGGATGCTGTGTCGAACCTGGCCTACTCGCGGGCGCGCTCCGGTCTGACGGCGCTCCCTCACATTTGTCACTCCTCATTATACTCATTGCGACCGCAGGGGGACAGATTCACGGAGGTTCAGGCAGCGAGCAGGCAGTGTTCCCGGCGCCCCCTGCAGTCAGACACCTGCAGTGTTCCAGCAGTGGGATCAGAGCTTCCAGCCTCCATCTCCTGCGGAGCTCGCAGGGTGCAGGGTGAGATGGGAATTATCGCCGAATACAATGAAAGGGAGTAGCGTTTGACTGTCCCATGGAGAGTTGGAGGGAACGGGAGGGGGGACGGGGCAGAGAGCGCAGGAACGCCGGGCAGGCAGAGCTGTCACCCACAGGGCTAAGCTGACGTGACAACCCCTCCCAGAGAAAGCCCAGCGACATGGCGAGGGGGGGATTTCTCACTCCTACTGCCCCCTGTGGAATTTTCCGATCACGTCTTCATATGAGGAGCTAAAAATCTGGTCTAAAAACATTCTGAACTTGATTGACAAACTTATTTACTTTTACTAAATCTCACTTTGCCTCCTCTCTCTTCCCCATCACTTCCTCTCCCACACACCACCGCACCTCCTCTCTCTTCCTCCTCAACTTCTCTCCTCTTCTCCACCCTGCCTCTCCTCCTCTCTCTCCCCTCTCCTCTCCTCCTCTTCCTGTATTATATTGGCAGTGGTCCGTCCGTTCCTGGCAGCATAGGGATGCGGATCAAAGATACACCACCTGTATGTCAGCGCTTTATCTTGGGGTGGATACCTGATAGACGCTGTGACTTCAGCTACCTGGAGCAAACGTTTGCTTCTGAACTCATGCTTCTGTCACCTCAGTCTTTTTATTTAGGCCTATGGTTCTGGTAGCTGAACAGAAATTAAAAGTGACTTTTATCCAGCTGGTTGATTACTGCATCATTCCAGGTCAGTCACCCCAGTGTGGTGATACAGCTGCTCCCTTGTGGGAGGGGGTTTATGTGACACTTTGGTCTATTGTTTTTTTTAATCCTCCACAATATATGTGCCCCTCATTGTTCTGCCATCTGCAGGCTCTACAGGTTGCTGGCTAGCAGGTCATGTGACTCACCTGAGTTACAGGACATTGTGTACTTTCACTGTTACACTCGGTCAGTGACTGGCAGGTCATGTGACTCACCTGAGTTACAGGACATTGTATACCCTCACTGTTACACTCGGTCAGTGACTGGCAGGTCATGTGACTCACCTCAGTTACAGGACATTGTGTACTTTCACTGTTACACTCGATCAGTGACTGGCAGGTCATGTGACTCACCTGAGTTACAGGACATTGTATACCCTCACTGTTACACTCGGTCAGTGGCTGGTAGGTCATGTGACTCACCTGAGTTACAGGACATTGTGTACCCTCACTGTTACACTCGGTCAGTGGCTGGCAGGTCATGTGACTCACCTGAGTTACAGGACATTGTGTACCTTCACTGTTACACTCGGTCAGTGGCTGACAGGTCATGTGACTCAGCTGGGTCACAGGCTTCATTGTGTGTTCACCCTTGCAACCATCACACAGCCATGACGAAATACCAGTTTCCAAGCCCCAGATCCCCACAGACACAAAGGCTAATAGCCCATGGCTGGACATACCTCCACCTGGGCTTAAAAGCTTAGTGACAAGTGTAAATGTCATTATCTGTACCTGGCCTTAAGTGTCTATGGGGCAAGATGGTCGCCCACCTGATGCCGACAGCATTGTTCACATTTCTTGCTATTGTAATTCACATATCAATTATCAATTATTCTCGAAAGTCTGTTAAAAGCTAAGCGGATATGACAGGGTGCCTGGGAGGTTTTAGTACATATAGCTGGTGTGATGATGATATGAGGCTGAGATCTGATCTGGGGTCAGTGCACCTGCGGGTTTCAGCTATAGCAGATACAATGATGATAAAGAACTCACTGATGTTTTAAAACTGGTTCTGATCTAATCAGCCTGAGGCATAGCACCCACTCTCCCGCTGCCACTGATCATTGAAGCCTGGGGTGCCCGTGGTGTCTCCACAGTGCCCCCTGGTGGAGTCACTCTGTACTTCAGCTGTATCCCCATGGCCCACTTTGCTCTCTTCCTGAATGTAATATCCATTTTGTCTCTGTTTTTTCCTCTTTGTCTGAAGCCCCCGTTCTCTCCTGCATCTCCGGTCTGAAGGGACAGGTGGAGTGGGTGAAGGAGGTGCCTGGCAGCTCAGAGGTGATGGGATTTGGCTCCGCGGGTGAAGAATGACCTGGCGGCCTCGACCCCCCAGCCACCTTGCTGCCTGATTAATGGCTGTGGTTTACATCAATGATTCATTCGTTAAAAACAGGTTGGGATGGGGGTGGGGTGAAGGTACATTACTGGAGAGAGGGGGCGAGGGAGGGAGTGAGAAGGACAAGGTGACATCGGCATTTCGGAAAAGGAATTGCAGACAGAGACATGGAGACGAATGAAGCCCCAGTGATAAAATGGTGACGGAAAGAGGAAACGGCCATTTTCTGTCCTCTCTCCCTCTCCTATGTTGACTTACGATTTGCTCTATATTTCATTATTTAGTTATACGACAGATTTTCTTTACTTACACAGCATACAGTTTTACTGGTCATATATCATATTACACAGCTACTGAGCCAATTCAGGTCCCTGGTGCCTTTCAAAGGTCCAACAGAACATCCCTCCTGGGGCGTCTGTACCTGTCTGCTTCATCAGCGACGACAAAGGCACATCTGGGAAATCTGAGCAATGTCCCCTATATACATGTAAGTCGGCCACGGCTGGGCGCTTGCTGCATGTCCTCACTGTCACCGCGTGAGAGAGGAGCACCTGCATCTGTCGGGAACGACCCATCAGCCGAATCTGGAAATAGCTGGATACTCCCGACAGAGCGGCGAGGAGGCTCCGGTCAGCGCGGAGGCGAGACGGCCCTCGCAGATGGCCAGCCGGGTGCGTCCTCTGCCAGCTGTCACAGATGCCCGTCACCCGTCTGCTGGGAGGTAATGAGAAAGCGAGGCCCTACAGAGGTGATTATGAAGCATTTCAGGCGGACGGACGCTGGCGGCTCCCAGAAGCACATCGATTACGGCAGCCGGGGGAACAGGAGGCGGGTGTGGATCGGTGAGGCCAGGAGTCAGCAGCCCCCCCCCGGTTAGGTCTCGGCTGAACTCTGACAGCTGTACACTCGCGGTCCGGCAAGTTGACTGACACAGAGAGTGTCGCTTCATTCCGGAGTGCATGCTATAAGGTCTCCACACACACCCACGGCCTAAGGAAATGTGTTCCAGTCGTGTTAATGGATAATGACGGTGGGGGTGGGGGTGGGGCCTCCTAAACCTCCTGCTGCTTGCCTGACACCAGCTACCATGGTGCTATAAAAGGACAGGTGGACCTCGCAACGGCCTGAAGTTCCTGTTTAGCCGTGTGGAAGGTGATCTCAGGGTTCTGCTAATAGTGCAAAGGCTGCGGGTTCACTGTACTGCGAGTCCCTTTGGATAACAGCGTCAGACAAAATGAGTAAATACTGTATGAAACGAAATGATCTGGCTACGTTTCCCAAGAGCTCCCATTACCAGCCTACATAACTGAAATGGTTCCGTTGAATGGTTTCAGCTATGTGAGTTGTTAGCGACTATGCTTTTGGGAAACATACCCCTGGTCAGGCAGGAGATGAGGCAGGTCCCCGGTTATACGTCCGGGTGTGCTGGAGACTGAACGCTTTTACCTGCGTGGTTCTGCTCCTGGATTGGCTGTCTGTTCCCTGGGCAAATGCCCGCCGTCTGGGCTTTCATTCACCTTATTTGGCTTTGGTACAGCGGAGCGTTAGATGACTCTTTCCCACAGCTCATATGTCAGTTACAGTCCGAAGGAAGATCTCTGTGGGAAATGCCAGAAATGTAATTGTGCCATTTAGATTAAATTCCCAATGGATAAGCCAAGTTGGGAATGAAATACAGCCCTGAAATTCCTGTACACCTTTTCCACTGCAAATTTTTCCCTTTAGAAAATAATTTGTCCCGGTGTGATTTAATTCCCTTAAGCATTTCATTTTTATGAGTGAAGGAGGGATTTTCATAGCGTAAGCGATGTGTTTAATTCCTAATTCCAGATTTAGGAAGGCAGTCCTCGAGCAGGGTGTGCTGTTGTGTCTACTGAGGACAGCCGACACTGTTGGTTAAATTTAACAGGGGTGACAGTGAGAGAGATCGTGCTGCGTTACTGAGATTCAGACACGCGCAGTTCCTAACTTTGAACTCCAGAGGGGGCAGCAGCAGCACTGTGTAGAGGGACTGAAGGATGCCCCGAGGTGTGGAGCTCTGAAAGTGACCGGGGCTCGGGGCTGGCACGCGCTGCGTGTGTGCGTGCGTAGGAGCTGTGTAGCTGTGCTGTATGTCAGTGTATCTCACACTGACAGGCAGGGAGATTAATGACTGAAAGGTCAGAGAGGCGCTATGCTATTCTCAGCAGAAAGAAACACAGTGAGAGGCACAGACACTGACAAATGGAGATGGAAACACAGACACTGGCAGTGAGAGACAGGCAAACTGGGCAGGTGCTGTATCAATGCAATCAGAACGAGGCTGGCTAAAGGCTAGCTAAAGGCTGACTGGGTAAATGCTGGCTCAGAGCTGGGTAAGGGCTGGATGGCTAACAGATAGGTGGCTAAAGGCTAGCTAGTGGTTGGCTGGCTAAGAGCTGGGTAAGGACTGGCTAATGGCTAGCTAATGACTGGCTGGCTAAGTCCTGCCTAAGAGCTGGGTAAGGGCTGGCTAAGAGTGGCAGACTAAGGTCTGGCTAACGGTTAGCTGGCTAAAGGCTAGCTAATGGCTGGCTGGCTGACTGGGGCTCAGTGTACCGTAATGTGTTCACCACAGCCCATCTTACTGCCCTCACCCTGTCTTGACGTATTGGATTAGTTTCACACGTGCCCTTCCTCCACTGGCGTAATATCAGCAGGAAGTGAGCAGCACCATGTCTCCCGTGGGCATCCCTAATCCCTCCAGACGCTACCCGAGGCCCAGTGAGGATCCAGCAGGGACTGAGCCACCGGGGAGGCAGCGGAGGTAGGGGCAGCTTCATGGAGTTTGGTCCAGGTGCCTTCAGACCTGCAGATTCAATTATACTCCCAGACCAGCATGATTAAAAAAATCCCCCCTCCCCATATTACTCAGCACCTCACTTTATCTCCATGGACAAGCAGAGTGTGTAAGCTCAGAACTGCTACCCCTCCCCCTCCAGGTAGTAAATGGCTCCCCCCATACCTGGGAGGGGGGGGACACCCTGGACCCCTGGATGAAGGGGGTGGGTTGGTGTTGATCTGGTGCCGGTTGTTGGTCTTACCTTCTGAATATTACAGCCATCATCACTTTCCCAGCAAACAGGGCCCCATGGACCATGGGGTGGGGGGGGATGCGTTGCTCTTTTCACACATCTCCTCCCGGAGAACTTGGGGAAACTTTGTGACATCGCCCTTATTAATTACAAAGCGGCCGACCGTCTTTATTACATTTGCATAATTAGTGTGACTGCTGATAAGCAGCATATCAAGGCTAATGCAGTGGCTTTAATTAAAAAACAGCCATTTGGACGAGTCTCTTCATTAAAGGGACAGATGGCGTTCATTAACTAACTTCTTGTCACTCCTCTTTTTTTTTTTTTAAATACAGCCCCACTGTGTGTGTGGGGGGGGGGGGCTCCTGTGTCTCTGTTGTGATATGGCGTCTGCTTACAGGAACCATTTTTATACCCTTTGTGTTCCCGCTTCCTCCTGCCATACCGCGACTGGCGGTCGCGGGTGATAGTCTTCCTGCAGGATGACAACGGAGGCATCCGACTCGAAGCCGTGGGATCCGTAAAACCGGCCTGCAGTTTTCCCGTCAGGCAGCAGGTGGCGCAGCGGTTAAGTGCAAACGCTCAGGCCTTACTTTGAACAGTGCTGAATGGCTTTAGCACATGTCCGGATGTAGAGGACACAGCTCGTAAAGGTCCTGGAGTATATTCAGAGTAATAATCCACTATATAGTCCATTTTCAGCAAGCAGACAGAATTCCACTGAGGGCAAATTGATGCGGCTCACAGTCAGCTGGATCAGGTGCGAGTCAAGATAGCCGGCTCACCAGTGGTTGCATTTCCACTGGAGCCCCCTGTTTGAGATTCACCCACACTGCAGGTGAGAAGGCCAACCTTGTTAGTGTTTTTATTACATCATCATTGTGCCTCACCCTGTCTGATCTGTCTGCCCATTCAGCTGCATCCCAGGTTTGCGAAGCTGACTCGCACGTGTCCAGCAGATGAATCACATGCATGTATGACCACCCCACCCCCAGAAAACTCCCCGCATCCTCCAGTACGAGCCAGCAATCCCCAGGATGAGCCTCAATTAAGGACCCCTCAGTCCGCTCGCTGTGTCCTGTCAGGACAAATCACAGGGCCATCACCTCCCGCTCTGCTGACGCTCCTGTTGTGGGGACTCAGGAAAGGTCAGTGTCTCACAATTAAAGCTCCCTGTGTTGGCACAAGGGAGGAGGAGGGAGGTGGAGGGAGAGCACCTGATGGCTTAACTACCACTTCCTGTTCTGCTTTACCTAGCACACCTATGCTAATTTAGCTATGATCCCCTACTCCTGCTTAACTATAACCCCCTATTTGGTTGAACTATGGTCCTGTACTCCGGTGTAAATGTGATCCCCTACTCTGGTTTAACCCCAACCCACCACCTCCAGGTAAATTATGATCTCCTTTTCCGCCTGCAGTTTGACTATCTCCAGCATCCCTTGCTGTGCTTTCATTACTGGACTCTTCCTCCTCCGCCTGTCCTGTACTCCGGATTTGCCAGCGCCCCCCCCCCGCTGTGCCTTCATTACTGGACTATTCCTCCTGCGCCTGTCCACCAGCCCAGCATCTCCTCCCAAGCTCCTGTCCTCCTCTTCCTCCTCCGCTATCCTTCCTCTCGTTTACCTCCGCCTCCCATTCCACAGCCAGTCCAGCCGTCTCTCTCCGTTCAGCCCCCCCTTCCTGGCTGCTCCTCTCCTTCTCCCTCGGCACCTCGACCTTGTCGCCCCCCGCCCCCCCCACCCCCCCAGCTCGCTCTGTCTCTTTCTTTCCTGTGAACTACTGCCCAGCCAGACTAATCTGAACCATCACCCCCCCCCCCCCCAATCCCTCAGGCTCCTCAC
>JAODLC010000044.1:21499465-21509871 GCA_026781145.1 Hippopotamyrus pictus | reverse complement strand
GTGGCGGGGCGTGGGGGGTGATGTGAAAAAAAAATAAGGGAAGGGAAAGGACGAGGAGTGTTTAAAGGCAGGAGAGGTGAGAGCTGCAGGGAACTCGCAGACCCTGTGTTTCTTGTTCGTGGTGACCTTTTGCGTTCTTACATCGACTACTGCGACTTAATGCGAGGCGCTAAAATGCAAGCAGATGGATCACTTTGTGAAAGGGATGCCGTCATGAAAAGGAACATCAAATATGTATGAACTGGCGTGACGCAGCGCCAAGCCCTTCACCCTGTTCTGTTACCCACAATCCCCAGCGGAATACCCTCTGGTTCTCAGAGATCTGCTGACATGGCTATAATGCAGTAATTATTGTTTTCCCCATAATTTATTGCTGTGATTTAGCTTTCAGAGGTTGTCATCGCTGGAGCTACCACGCACCCCTGCATACCTGCACACAGGTCGCCCCCCCGGCTTCTCTGGATCAGCACATGGCTCCCCCAAACGCAGAGGGTATGGGGCTGCCTCACACCAGTGCTTTCCACTGCGCAAACGATACCAGCGTTGACGACAGCGTCGGTGAAGGAGGAGCCCGCGGGAGGGCGGGGGGATTAATTATTAAATAAAAAGCGTCCGCTGCTGTCAACGAGACGTGTCCCTGCGTGATTTACACCCCTCTCTCCCCTTTCTCCGGCTGCCTGGATCTGTAAGCGATCTTTGTGAAGGTCGAGGTAAGTCCTCTGACAGGGCGTGAGGGGAGGGGGGAGCTAGCTCTGCTCTGTCTGGTCCGGTTTCGGGCAGCTGAGTGCCAGCATGGAGAACCGCCGGTGTCCAAACACGCAGGGCTCACGCGCATGCGCTGGGATATGTTCTGAAAATGTTTGAAAAATAAAAATAAAAGAGTGATACCTTCACTCTGGTGCCGCGCCGTGATGCAGCCTTGCGACCCCCCCCACCCCCAGCTGTTTCTCTTGGCTCTGAGTTGCCAGCCCACTGAGCCACAAGGTCAGTCCGCCAGGCCGTCACCGGGCAGAGCAATGGCCTGACTGGCGATGACGTGGGTCAGGCCTGGTGACACGTGGCAGGCGCTGCCCTGCTCTAGCCACAGCCTACTGTCAGGCCACACGCAACATAAAATGTTCCTTCTCGTTGCGATCATCGTGTGTGAATTGAGGAGTCTTCACTTTAAAGGAAATCCCAGCGTTTTGTGTGTGTGAGCATTTTCTCTGAGCATGACCCCACCCCCATGGGTCCATTTTGACACATATAATGCCTTAATTCATTTCTGCACTGGCCAAAGGAAGAAATGAGTTTCGACACCCAGGGGTGGGTGCGATTTCTTGCGCTGTCAATCACGCACTGGAACTACGCCCTAAGAGCCAAGCTGGTAGCCAATGAAGAGTTAAAAGGGTGGTTGACTGACGGCACACAGAAATCCCGCCTGCCGTGGGTGTCATGTCTGTCATCACCAACTAAATGTGTGGTAAAAGAAAGAGCCCCCCCTCCGCCCCCCGGTGGTTTAAGCCCGACTTTATTCTCAGCGACAGTGCTGATGGAGTGAAATCAAATGTCTGCTCTTCTGTTTTTAGCCACCCAGCCTGCGTGCTTCAGCCTGCCACTGACATCCCAGAATAACTTAAAGAAACAAATGAAAAGATGTTACCGGAGCAAATTAGCTGCTCATCTATTTTTTATTAACCAATCAGATGGCAGCAGATGGCTTCTGGAGTTAATGGGCGAACGTGTTGGACACGGCGCGGATAAGTCGCCAGAGAACTCCCCAGGAAGCAAGCGACAGCGCTGCTGCTCATGCCGCCGGGGGCAACCACCAATCAGCTCCCCCGGCTCAGGGCCCTAAATTTTTTATGTTGCTAAGTTTAGCTGGCTGGTGGAGTCTCCATCATTGCCGTTCGTCTTAATTCCTTTGTTATGGTGTTTGTGTACTGCGTCTTTCCACTGCACCAAATCGCCCAGATACGTGCGTCAATTTGATGCCCAGAACTGTCTGACTCTGTGATTTTTTTACCAAAAAGGTAGAAATTGCCGAAGGTTATTCTGGCCAAATGAAGGCCCCTAAATAGCCGTTTCATCCCGTGAACGGTGCTGTATGAATTCGCCGGAGTGTGTCTAGGGCCGATATGCTCGTTATATCTCAAGTGCAGGACGTCAGGTTGTTACATGAGCTTTATAAATCGTCGCTCGGATCGGTTGAGGGTTCCTCGGATTTGATGCAGCCACTCTGTCTTAGGGCATCAGCAGCATTAGGAGCCTGATAAAAGTTTTCTTTTTCATACTCAGATGTGTTTTTTGGCTTTTCAACATCTATCCATCCATCTTTTTTCTGTAGCTGCTTACAAATGTCATGATCTGGTTATCTGAGCGTTTTTGTAACGCTGACCAGCTGATCAATGGCCGATGTATGAATCCTGGGACAGCAGATCATACAATTCCCAAAAATTCCATTCCTAAAAAAATATCATGCTAATGAATATAATGCAAAGTTTTAAATAAATAAAAATGTCATGCCAAGCCAGTGTCTTTCAGCGCGGAACATAATGTAACATGAATGCTGACAGTTCCTGGTCTCTTGCTGTCACTTGTCATCTGAAAATGTGAACTAAAATAATCAGGGTGCCCTTAAAATGACAGTTACAGAATGAGGACGTTTATAGGAAACGGTCACTATAGAGGTTCTGAACTTGGGAGTCCTAATATTCTGCTCCTGACAAAGAAACATCAGGCCTATCTGATATCCCCCAAGAGCACCACAAACACGACTCGCACGCAAGTGGCTTTGCCCCATTGCCCTGCAGCATTTCTGACACTGACAGGGATGATGGATCACTCCCATTACCCTCTATGTGCAGCGCTGTAAATCCCCCAGAAACCTAGAAACAGGGTCCTGATGGACCTGACCTGCAGAGCAGCGTAACCACGGTGGGTCGTCTGTCAGGGCGCCATGTGCCAGCTGCGCTCAGGACCGCAGTGCCCAGGCTCTCCCCACACCTAGGTCTAAGCCCTGTAGGGGACACCAGCATGATGATGTTTGGTCACATGTTTGATCACATGTCCCATGATGTTTGGTCACGTTAGATGACATGTCCCATGTTGTTTGGTCACATGTTTGATCACATGTCCCATGTTGTTTAGTCACGTTTGATGACATGTCCCCTGATGTTTGGTCACATGTTTGATCACATGTCCCATGATGTTTGGTCACGTTTGATGACATGTCCCATGTTGTTTGGTCACATGTTTGATCACATGTCCCATGTTGTTTGGTCACATTTGATGACATGTCCCCTGATGTTTGGTCAAATGTTTGATCACATGTCCCATGTTGTTTGGTCACATTTGATGACATGTCCCATGTTGTTTGGTCACATGTTTGATCACATGTCCCATGATGTTTGGTCACGTTTGATCACATGTCCCCTGATGTTTGGTCACATGTTTGATCACGTCCCATGATGTTTGGTCACATGTTTGATCACATGTCCCATGTTGTTTGGTCACATGTTTGATCACATGTCCCATGATGTTTGGTCACATGTTTGATCACATGTCCCATGATGTTTGGTCACATGTTTGATCACATGTCCCATGCTGTTTGGTCACGTTTGATGACATGTCCCCTGATGTTTGGTCACATGTTTGATCACATGTCCCATGTTGTTTGGTCACGTTTGATGACATGTCCCATGTTGTTTGGTCACATGTTTGATCACATGTCCCATGTTGTTTGGTCACGTTTGATCACATGTCCCCTGATGTTTGGTCACATGTTTGATCACATGTCCCATGTTGTTTGATCACGTTTGATGACATGTCCCATGTTGTTTGGTCTCATGTTTGATCACATGCCCCATGTTGTTTGGTCACGTTTGATCACATGTCCCCTGATGTTTGGTCACATGTTTGATCACATGTCCCATGATGTTTGGTCACATGTTTGATCACATGTCCCATGTTGTTTGGTCACATGTTTGATCACATGTCCCATGTTGTTTGGTCACGTTTGATCACATGTCCCCTGATGTTTGGTCACATGTTTGATCACATGTCCCATGATGTTTGGTCACATGTTTGATCACATGTCCCATGTTGTTTGGTCACGTTTGATGACATGTCCCCTGATGTATGGTCGCATGTTTGATCACATGTCCGACGATGTTTGGTCACATGTCCCCTGATGTGTGGTCACATGTTTGATCACATGTCCGACGATGTTTGGTCACGTGTTTGATCACATGGCAGCATATTGGGTTTGTGTTATGAATTCGTACAGAGCAGGGAGGTTAGAAGATAGAGCCTGAGACTTCCTTGGACTTGTGTATGACGAGTGATGGGTGTTACTTATGCATATCCCACCGTCAGATCTTGACATCATATTATGATAACAGATTATACTGAGAAAATGTTGTCATAGTGAGACACGTTTGAAACATGTTCGTTAATAACATTCTCTACGACGCCCCTCCCTCCTGCCTGTCACTACTGTGAAGTCTCTCCAGAGATTTCTTTCAAACGTGGATTTGATTAAAGTGAGAATAATGTCCCCCTGCTTCCCTGTCAGTTAGAGTTTACAGCACAGTATGTCGCCAAGGAAAAGGACAGGAGCGGAACTGGTGTGTAGGTGTTAGGAGCAATGATTAGTATGAAAGCAGGCATGAGGAACAGGGAGTTCTGAAATCCTGTGGCTTGTAGGGGGGTTGAAGAAGACCCCCACCCTGACCCTGACCTCCGCCCTCACTATCACCTGTAACCTCCATGTACACCAGCCTGCGGTGGAGGGACAACGTCCCAGTGCTGGGCTTCTGCTAAAGAGAGGTAAAGTTCCTCAGCTGCGGGTCCCCAGGAGGCAGGTCATGCTGCACATGCCCACACGCCCCGTCGGGGCGTTTGCAGAGATGGGGATCAAGGCCCCCATCTGACTGCCACAAACAGCCTGACAGGCAGACTAAGCCCCCGCAGTCTCTCAGTCCCTCTCACCCTCTCTCACTCTTCTGCTCCTTTCCTCTTTTTTATCCATTTCTTGTCTCTTCATGTTGTTAAGGGTTTTCCCGAGAGGCCTTTTTTAATCAGGACACCCCTGTCACTCTTCGCCACCCCCACCCTCACCCCCAGCGGTCATGCCGAGACCGTCCCCACCTGCCCGTCCCTCGCCGCTCACCGTCGCCTGCGTGACAGCATGCGGTATACCTGAGCACCGTGTGTAAAGGGGTCAGGCCACGGGCCGAGGGGCTGGGTGCAGGGAAGGGGGCATGTGACACCGGATGTATCAGCCACACAGCTAAAGGTGCATGCGGGGGGAAGAACAAGTCCTCAAATCAGGCTGCTTTGTACACAGCACAATTGCTTCATTCTCTACAAATTCTGTTAATCACATCCCCATTTCCCAAATAAGGTGGGATGCTGTAGAACGCAATGCTTTACAAATGATACCAACTCATATTTAATTGAAAACAGAGCAAATGTTGTGATGTATTGTTTTATGACAAATTTATGATCAGTTTCAATTTGATGCCAGCAGCACATTTCAAAAAAGGGGGGACAGGGGAAACAAAAGACTGGAAAAGTTGTTTAATACTAAAACAAAAGGGTTGGTTGAATGAATATCCATCCATCCAACCATTTTCTGAAACTGCTTATCCTGTTCAGGGTTATGGGGGGGTCCAGAGCCCATCCCAGAGGCCATGGGGAGGGAACAACCCAGGACTGCAGGGGTACACTCACACACCATTCACTCACACACCATTCACTCACACACCACTCACTCGCACACCATTCACTTGCACACCACTCACTCGCACACCATTCACTCACACACCATTCACTCGCACCTCATTCACTCGCACACCACTCACTCGCACACCATTCACTCACACACCACTCACTCGCACACCACTCACTCGCACACCATTCACTCGCACACCATTCACTCACACACCACTCACTCGCACACCACTCACTCGCACACCATTCACTCGCACACCACTCACTCACACACCATTCACTCACACACACACTTGTTGAATGAATTTCTAATTAGGTTAATTGGAAGTAGGTCAGTAAGATGATTGGGTATAAAAAGAGAGTCCCAGAGAGGCAGAGTCTCTGTGCAGTGAAGATGGGGAGAGGTTCAGCACTCTGTGAAAGACTGCATGGGCATATAGTGCAACAACTTAAGAATAATGCTGCTAAATGTAATATTGCAAAGAATTTGGGAATTTCGTCATCTGCGGTACATAATATCATTAAAAGATTGAGAGTCTGGAGAAATCTTTGTATGCAAGGGACAAGGCCAAAAACCAGTATTGGATAGCTGTGATCTTCTGGTCCTCAGGCGGCACTGCATTACAAACGGACAGAATTATATAGTCAAAATCACTGCATGGGCTCAGGAACACTTCCGAAAGCCACTGTCTGTGAACACAGTTTGTTGCCGTATCTACAAATAGAGGATGAAACTCTACCATGCAAAGAAGAAACCAGATCTAAACATGATCCAGAAACCCTGCCGACTTCTCTGGGCCTGAGCTCATTTATGATGGACTGAGGCAAGATGGAAAACCGTCCTGTGTTCTGACGAGTCAAAATCTCAAATTCTTTTTAAAAATCACGGACCACGTCCTTCGTGAAGGTATGGGGTGCTTTAGTGCCCATGGCCTGGGTCGTTTGCATGTCTGGGAAGGCACCATTAATGCTGAACGATATATACATTTATATTCTGCCATCCAGACAAGGTCTATGTCAGAGAAGCCCTTTTATATTTCAGCAAGACAATGCCAAACCTCGTTCTGTGCGTATTACAGCAGCATGGCTCCGTAGTAAAAGAGTCTGGGTACTAGACTGGTGCATTATGAAACGAAAAATACGACAAAGGACACCCTGAACTGTTGAGCAATACTATATCAGGCAAGAACGGGGCGGCATTTCACTTTCAAAACTCCAGCAACTGGTCTCCTCAGCTCCCAAACGATTACAGAGTGTTGTAAAAGAAGAGGTGATGTAACACAGTGGTAAACATGCCCCTGTCCCAACTTTTTTGAAACATGTTGCTGGCATAAAATTCAAATTGTGCATATATTTGTCATAAAACGATATTTCTCCGCTTCAACATTTTATATCTTGTCTGTGTTCTATTTTTCAATTAAATATGGGTTTATCATTTGTAAGTCATTGCATTCTGTTTTTAATTTACATTTTATACAGCATCCCAATTTTTTGGAAACAGAGTCATATTTGCCTTCCAGTAGAGCAACATTCACCCTCCCCCAGATTTGGAACTCCGGTTATTCTGAGTACAAGCATGCCCTTTTGGGGAAACAGGACTGCTGAGGGGTTGCATAATTGGCCACATCGGATGCCGTGGAACATCATTGACGCCGTAGGTCTATGTGGAGGGAGCGTGAGGAACGAGGCCTGGCGGGGTGGGCTGATGCAGGGCTAGTCTGTGTCCCCCACCTCCCTGGCCATATCCCCATCAGCTACAGAGCTGCCTGCCTGACTTGTCAGGATGTGTGGAGTCCAGATGGGTGCACAGCGTGTGTCTGTGGTGCCTGTCTGGCTGCGTGTCTGTGCTGCCTGTCTGTGCTGTGTGTCTCTGCAGCCTGTCTGGTTGCGTGTCTGTGCTGCCTGTCTGGCTGCGTGTCATTGCCACGTGTCTGTGCTGCCTGTCTGTGCTGTGTGTCTCTGCTGCCTTTCTGGTTGCCTGTCTGTGCTGTGTGTCTCTGCAGCCTGTCTGGTTGCGTGTCTGTCCTGCCTGTCTGGCTGCGTGTCATTGCCACGTGTCTGTGCTGCCTGTCTGTGCTGTGTGTCTCTGCTGCCTGTCTGGTTGCCTGTCTGTGCTGTGTGTCTCTGCAGCCTGTCTGGTTGCGTGTCTGTGCTGCCTGTCTGGCTGCGTGTCATTGCCACGTGTCTGTGCTGCCTGTCTGTGCTGTGTGTCTCTGCTGCCTGTCTGGTTGCCTGTCTGTGCTGTGTGTCTCTGCTGCCTGTCTGGTTGCATGTCTATGCTACGTATCTGTGCTGCATAGGGAACACTGCAACACCTGCAGCTCAGGTGTTCAAATCCAGATCATCAGTCATCCTGTCACTTTCAGATGACTAAATTGTTTAAGCTCTCTGTCAAAGTCAGACAAATGCAGGCAAGTGACTGATTCTGTGGGTTATTGATTGGTTACCTCTTGGTTTAATCTGCCTGAACCTGGTGAGTACAGGTTTTTAATATAACTCTCTGAGCTCTGCATTAGTTGGACTGGATCTTTTACAGAACCTTTGTAGCTGTGTGTGTGTGTGTGGCCCCCCGGTCAGTGCCCCTCTCCCCTTGGCCTTGGGGGACCATCCTCACTTTACTGGGCGGCTCACCCAGTAAAGCACACTCTTTCCTGGCAGCATGACTCCTCCCCGCCCCCATTTAGCCGGTGCCCATAAATCAGCGCGTAAATGAACTCACAGGTTTATTAGGGTGTGCTAAAACAATCTGTCCGGCCGTAGCTTCCAGCGCCTCTCTGGGCCTGGCTGATGGTGTCCTTCCCCGACCCCCCACCCCCCGGCAGCTCGTAAATACTGCCCTTCTCTCCCCCTTCCCTGACTTTCAGGAAAAATGTCTGCTTCCCCGGTCTCAGCTGACCACCCAGCTATTGGTCTCGCAGCTCATCCACAGGTTTGTCTGCTCACTTATTTGAAATTATCACTACACTTTGCCCACTTTTCCCCTTAAGGTGGCAGGATGGCTGATGGGCCATGGGTTCTGCCTCCATCTGATCCTGGGTACAGATCTCACTGCCTTCAGGAGACACGTGTGGATGGTGAGTGTCAGCTGGTGGGAGGAGCTTACAGGTCTATGACACCTGCTCGAGCCAATCCCTGCTCCCCCTCGCCCATCAGTGCAATGTTTGCCATGATGCGTCATGCTTTACCCCAATCATATCTTCACATGTGATTACATATTTGTCCTCCACACTGGATGTCCCCTTCCTCACAGTGCTTGGATTGGACGTTTCTTCCACATTATTTCCTGATTGGGCTTCACCCCTCCATACAGTGTCCTGATTGGATGTCTCCCACCACACTGTGTCTTGATTAGACGACTCCATATTGGGTCCTCCAGAGCCTTTCCCTGTAAGAAGCCTTCTCATTCTCATCCATGCACGTGTGTGTGTGTTACTGTTCAGTTTGGCTGGGCCTGCTGTGTAAACTACAGCTGCACAGTATCTACACACACACACACACACACAGGTTGGCGTACCTGTCTATACGGAGACCTTCCATTCATTTCTATGGGAAAAACCCTAATCCCAGCCACGACACCCTTAACCCCTACCCAACCCTAACCTTAACCAGCACAAACCTTACCCATAAGTAACCAAACAGAGTACAAGACCTTAGTCATTTTCACTTGTATGATTGCATTCTCAGATTTTTGTAAAGTTGAGGTTATCCAGATGGGGACCTGAAAAATGTCCCCAAAATTAAGTGTCAGGTTTTACTACATTATGGGGACATTTTGGTTCACAAATGTAATCTGTGCAAACCCACACACACACACACACACACACACAGGCCCTGCCCATCTGGTTCTGTTTAATGGAGCACACACAGCTCCCAAACTCATCACTTTATTTGATTTAAAAAGGACAAGCAGCCAAGTTAAAATCAGAGACATTCCTGCCCCGAGTCCATCTTTCAGCTGCGCTCCCCCCTTTATCCACACTCCCTTACTTCACTAAGGGCCAGGGCGGGTGGACAGCTCTTAATAAAACTGTCACAAACACAGAGGAATGCAGCACGCCTCCTCGCTTAAAGTGCAATTACCCGGCGCGCCTGACGCGGCGTTACGCGACCTGTCACCGTGCCCTTTTCCCCGCTGTCGTCTTTTTCCGAGCTGTCCTCCCTCCCCTGCTTTCTGCACCTCTTCCTTTTCATAAACACTCCTGTTTTTTTCAACTCCAGATGGCATTTACCAAACACGCGGTCAAATACGATAACTCAGAGCACAGTAATTGAATTGGCTTTTTATATTATCCGCGGCTGTAATTGAATCATATCTTCTAGACCCTGTTAAGGTCTCTGTCGCAACTCATTCCGGACGGGACGGCATGAGAGGCAGCTTGATGGATGGGCCCTGCACTCTGCTCCGGGGAAAGCGTTCCCTGTGGCTCCGCCCATGAAAAACACCAGCAGGGCTAAACAAAGAATGAAAAAATTAATAGAGCTTAAAAGCGTCCTGGGGACACATGGAGTACAAAGCGAGTTTAACAACACGAGACGCCCACAGAAAGCAATCAGTCAGCCCCCGACATCACAAACCTCCGATCTGCCAACAACAGTGGCTGACAGCGTGCTGAGGCGAATCCTTGTTCAGTCTCAGGATCAGCAAATTCTTGAATCAGTGCTTCATGTAGCAGCTTGGAGTCAGCCTTGAT
>JAODLC010000044.1:21488936-21499365 GCA_026781145.1 Hippopotamyrus pictus | reverse complement strand
CGAACGCGCCGCTACCCGCAATTTCGCACAAGTATGAGCAAAATAGCTTTAAACTAGCTTGTACCAGTGCGATTTTGGGTGTCACTTTAAGGGTGTTGGGCGATACAACACACAAATCTAGGAAAAGTCATTAAAGGAGGGCCCTGGAGTTTGATCGAGTGCGAAGTTTTTTATTTTTTTAATTTTTTTTTTTGTCGTAGCGGTCAAATGACCGGCGCTCGGTGCTTCTAGTGTTAAGGGGCACTTCGCTTCTAACAATCAAAAGCAAACAAGTACAAAATGGTTACACATCTGTCTGAAAGCAGATGATGCTGAACGAAATGGGAAAATGACTTTAAGCTGATATGTAGCCACTAAACATCATGCTGGGTCTGCAGGACGCGAATGTGCGTCCAAAATGCATGAAGGCAACCGGAGACCTGCTGTTACTCGCACCCAGGGCCTGTGGGGAGTCACCTGATAGCACAGAGCCAATTTGTAAATCCCACAGGACCAGTGCCTGCCTCACAGCAGCATTTTCCACACACGGAACAAACGTGATGTTCTTTCTTAGATCATACATGTACTGTATAAGAACAGAGTCCTATAAGTGACGTCGTGGACGTCCTAGTGTTGTAAGCCTGACGCCCAACCTTACATCCAGCTGCAGATAACATCAGACTCAATCCTTTCTCCCATTCCAGTGTCACACTCCATCTTACCTGAAAGATAATTTAATTTCAGTTTTTGAAATGCAAATATCTGGTGGGTTTAGACTAAATGCCTGGCTTATAGGTACCTGCTGGTTCTCCTTACAAGGTCACGTCTTAGGTGATTACACAACCTGTTAGGTGATGAGCTCTGACCCCTTCAATGGCCACTGCCAAGCAGCAGTACTAGCAGGCAGGGGTGGAAAGTTCAGGTCCAGACCAAGGTTTTGTTTCAACCAACCAGCTGAGTACTCTGTGACTCTTAATACTAAGCTTGTTGATGAAACAAAACCTTGGTCTGGATTTGTACTTTCTGGACCTGAACTTTCCACCTATGTTAGCAGGCAGATTTCCTCTGCTTCATATTCTACTCACAATACTCTACCCGGTTCTACCCTGAGACTGTCCAACAGCCAGACAGGATAACCTGAACCTGAGAACCTGAAGGCCTCACTAATCAATGAGCGGTTCCCTAACCCTCCCGATCCGCAACCCAAGGCATCAGCCAAGCACCAGCCCGGGTTCAACCTATGATTTCGAAATAACTTCTGTGTTCTTCACCTCCCCCCTCACTTAGACCTTTAGGACCGCAAGACTGATCAAGTACTAAGGTTGAAGGTTCTCCAGCATATCAGGATCGTTCATAGATGTTGGTAAACATGAAAGGAAAAGACCTAGACTTTGTACAAATGCATCCCAAGTGGCCTGTTCACTCAGACCCAGAGACACCATAGTGCTCCAAACTGATTGGCTGGACTGACTAAATACTTCCAACCTTTAGATTATTATTGGTATTTAAAAGGAACATATTTCTGTGATAAACATTTTTCTCTAAACTAAAAAGAAATTGGTTATGCCAGGACTATTCCAGAATGGAAAACAAGTCAAATTTATATCAGAAAGTTCTCAGTTCCATTCCACAATTACTGGCAACTTAGCAGAACAAATATTTTTTATCAGAAAATTAATCATATAGTTAATAGCTCATGGATAGAAACTAAATTAAATAATGCATAAAGAAATCTGCTACTTAATCATGGTCAATTAGCATTGTGCTACTCTCAGCTATAATGAAAACTTCAACACGCTGTCAATGAATATGACATGGCCTCGAGTAACATCACAGCAGGGAGGGTGTTCAGTGAATTTCCCTAACTGTGCGCTCAGGAGGGCAGCTTGATTGGCCCCCACAAAATATACAGATGCCTGATATATTATTGTTGTTACATTACAATTGAATAACCATTTGTAACAATCCAAATATCATAAACAATGAGAGAATAATGCAGCAAGATTTATTTCTACTCACGCGCCGGCCTGGTGTTCGCGCCAATCAATAAGGGCATTATGAAACCGTCAAAATAAATCAAATTGTCAAGCTAGTGCCAGCTACAAAGTGATCCTTTACAGTAAATAACCAATAGACTGCAGCCCCAGTCAGTAGCCCCCAAAGCTCCACCATTAACCCGCCTGAAACCAGCAGTTGCAGATCAGTGGTGGTTTTGGGAAGAACAACTTCTGCTAAATGACTGGGGTCCTAAAAAATTTTGAACATATGGACTGATCTAGGTTGGGGGCGAAATATGATATGCTTTCACGGGGCCAGGAATTTCTAGCAGTTCCCCTGCACTACAGTAACAGACCTCAGTGTAGTCCTGTTGATTGGAAATGAATGATGTTTGAAAATGTTGAATATGACCCACAAAGTGAAGCATATCTCGTCTAGCCTTTGTATGTATGTGTGTGCGTGCGTGCGTGTGTGTGTACAGACATTTACCCCGAGTCACTGCGACCTTTTAATGCCATCGGCTCATAATAAATGTATTTTACGGGTGCATGGCACGACCTGCTGTGAATTTGCATATTACACAAAGCAAACAAACATAAAATTTCAGTCAAATTCACTGATGTAACCGACAGAAATCCTAGACAAGTGAAAGATTGAAGAAGGTGAAGATTTTCTTTTGTTTGTGGAATGAGACACATTAGGACAGCAAATGATAAAAGTTTAGCGTTATATTTATTCATTTCATCGTGATCATTTACATCATGTATTCACGAAATCTGCCAGTGTTTTTAATGGGTAATGGGAAAACGACACGTCTTGCAGCAAGCGGTGCACATTAAAGCGGTAATCAATGAGGGACAAAGTAGGATTAAACTTTATATAGTCGTGCAATGACAAACCTGTGAGGCAGAGTTACTAATTTAATACCTCCATCTATCAGCCTGGCAAAATCCGTTACATTAACTTATCCTTAAATTCTCTAAAATAGCAAATTTTTATACAAAAGAAATACATTATATATATATATATTTTAAATTAGTGCAAGTGTGAACAAAAAATGTTAAAGCAAATGTCTCCCGTTGTGCAATTTGTCAACAAAATTACAACATAAACAAACACAGGGTGAAGAAAAAACAAAACTGTACAATCCTGAAACGATTTTCTACAGTGTGATGGTTTTGATTTACATTTTACATCATTCAAGGTTGCGATTTTAGTAGAAGGAAGTGACTGAACTGATGACGGACAAACGGTGAAATATGATCGACTGTGATCATTCAAAAATCACCTCTGAGTAACATAACATGTTAGGGAAACACTCTCCACAATGGGGGTTCGGGGGAAATGTCAGCTAGACATTAACAGAAACATGAGTTTTAGAAAGACCCACGTTACCTCATAACAGTAATGTGATTTACATACCCTGACATTTTAGGCTAAGAATCGTAAGAGAGAAACCGTAGGGAAAGCCAGGTGCCTGGTTAACGGCATGGAGGTCTCAGTGGATAGTGAAACCTGTCTTGCCCAGAAAGAGCCCTGCTAGCATTCAGGAGCTTGGAGTTCATTTAAGCTGAACAAAGTGGATTCAGGGTGCAGGCTTCCTAGATGGAGATTCCCGGGGATTCAGAGCCACATCTTTCAGAACCATTCAAGCTCCGCCTCTCCGCCTGATCACCTGTATAAAGCGGCTGAAGCAGCTATAGGGTGAGAGTCAGAGTCAGAGTCAGCCCACACTATGGCTGCGGGATGGACTGAGTGGTTAATCAGCATCACTGCAGTCGGGCTGAACTCGACGCCCGGCGGAAACACAGAACTCAGATCCCAGGGCTCGGGTGTCGCAAATTCCCTCTCGGATATCTTGCCCCAAAAATCATTACAGTGGAAGATTTCTGCAAGTCAATTCCTGAGGTTGTGCACTCTGGGGTCAGGTCATGTGGTGTGATGATAAAAATAAATAAGGAAAAACAGAGCAAAAATGAACAGAAAAATACAAAATCTTTATTAGATTAATCACGGTAATAAATGTTCAAATGAATGGAAGAAATAAATACAGTGAGAAATAAAGTGTGAACCAAGGAATGAGGTGATTCCCCAAAGCGACGAGCATGTTCAATGGCAAACAAGCCTGCTTACAGTGGTGCGGAGCGACTGAGCCCAGACTTTCAGTTCCTCTCTACCGTCGCTGAATCACTTCATCTCTTACTTAAAGATTCAAAGAGCATCTGGGAAAGGTCAGGTGCTCTGAAAACGAGACCGGCACGTCCCCCTAAATGCTAACGTCGCCGCTGTGTGCACTGACAAACCATAATAATCATGTCAAATGAGGCCAGCGGAAGGACATTCTGCACAAATATCGGAGGGGTCAATTCATTTCGAGCGGATATTCTAGATACCATTGAATTTGAAGGGCAGCATAATCCTCCACCAGCAAATTTAAAACACAAATCATGGAATCACTGACAAAAACCAGCGAATGAGCAGTTATGTCAAGGCAGCTCCACCAGGAAGGATGGAGGAGTGAAGGAGAGAAAGGAGGGAGATAGAGAGTGAGGAAGTCGGAGAGAGAGAGAAAGAGAGAGATAGAGCAATAGAGAGAGGGAATCCTGTGCTTGGGAGGCCCAGTAATTAAAATACACAGACAAGGCCTGGTCTGTAAGAACCCCCCCCCCCCCCCGGCCCCCATTACCGCACGTACGTTTTTAATTATGTCAAAATGATTTATTTAAACGTCAAGTGATATGTCACCTCACTTCCTTTCATTTTTCATTGTTTGTGTTTTTCCTGGATGATAAATTTATCTTCAGACAGCCCAATATGACTAATTAACTTTGAAATATAAGAACCAGATGTGTGACCCAAAGAAGTTCCTGAGCCAAGCCAGAGAAAAATCCCATGCTGCCCTCCCCCATGTTGACACCCCCCTCCCCCCGCTCTTGTCCCCACCCCAAAGCTGCTGCGCTCACTCTCTCGTCTGTCCATCACTCACTCGCTCCTCTCCTTCCCTCCCTCCCCCCCTTCACTCAGTGCCCCGCTCTCATTCGTCACCCTCCCCTCGGCCTGCCGCCTGTTTCCTTTCCACATGCCACGCGGGTCGGTACTGAGGCTCAGAGCAGAACACGGCTCCGCCTGGACGAAACCCAGCAGTAAGTCAGTATAGCCCACCCTCACACGCCCTCAGGAACGGATTACTCTGCATTTTCCCTCTTTTCATACGTTCAGTTGCGTCTCGCTATGCTAAAGCAGCAGCTAATTTGCACAAACAATCTGCTTTGTGCGCCGACCCCCCTCCCCCCCCCATGACCCTGACCGAAGGCTTCGGCTTCGGGTTACCTGTGCTTACCACAGCCAGCCCCTCCCTGACCGACACGGGCCACTTGCAGGTTCATATTCACAACGGAATGAAAGTGCCGTTGTCATGTTGTGCATGCAGATGCAAGAGTCTCTTCAAAGTTACCAGCTGTTAACTATCATTGTGCCCCAGAAACACAGTAGCCTAGTTTAGGCTCCCCAGGGAGAGCTGACTTCCATCACTTGTGCTTAATGGTGAGCCTGGATGCGTTTACAACATGGAATGTGTGCTTCAGCACATGTACAAAATGAACATTCAGAATGCACACACACAAACACAAAACGTTAATGTACCATCATAAGGTCTTATAGATTTATGCAACCACTGAACTGCTTTGGGTTATACAGTCAGTGACCAAACTCCAACCCAATGGTCACTCGTGAACTTGCTTTAAACTCCCCTCACATCCATATATGTGAGTCTGAACCCGCCAAGGTTGGAACATTTAATTAGATGTTCTGAAGCAGGTCCTGAACCAGGTTCTCAAGCAGGGTCTGGAGCAAGTTCTGTAGCAAATCCTTAAGTAGGTTTTGAAGCACTTCCTGGGGCAGGTTCTGAAGTCAATCCTGGAGCAGGTCCTAAAGCAAGTTCTAGAGTCCTGTAGCAGATCCTGAAATAGGTTCTGATTTCAATCCTGGAGCAGTTTCTGAAGCAGGTCTTGAACATGTCCTGGAACAGGTTCTGTATCAGGTTTTGAAGGTGGTCCTGGAGCAATGTCCTGAAAATGTTCTAGAACAGGTCCTGAGGCAGGTTTATCAGTAAGTGAATTAGCTTCACATTGGTGTTTGAATAGTTTTGCTTGGTGTGTAAATAAGGCTTTGCTATCTCTCTCCCTCTTTCTCTCTATTCCATCTCCCTCTTTCTCTTTCCTCTCTTCTGTTTCCCTTTCTGTCCTTCCTTCTCCCCCATCTCCCTCTCTTTCTCCCTCTATGTTTCTCTCTCCTTCTCCTCCATCTTCCCCTCTCTCATTCTTCCTCTATCTCTCTCCCTCATCCCTCTTCTCCATCTCCCTCTTTTTCTCTTCCCTCTCCTCTGTTTCCCTCTTTATCTCCCTCCCTCTCCTACATCTCCCTCTTTCTCTCCTCTCTCGCCTCTGTTTCCCTCTTTCCCTCCCTCCTCCTCCCCATCTCCTCCTTTCTCCCTTTCTTTCTCCCTCTCTCTCGCTCTCTCTCTCCTCCTCCTCCCCCTCCCTCTCCCACACACAGCAGAGGGCCTACAGGAGGGCTCCCTGCTCTCACTTTGACAGTCTGCCATGGGTGACATGTGATCTGTACAAATTTCAGGACTAATAAATCTACCTGTCAGTGCGGGAGACATGAAAGGCGGTAGGCCTACGGCACCAGCTTTAACACAACTCCTGTTGATGGAATTCTGTAGGCTGGAGAATTATAGCTGTCAGAAAAACGCCCACATCAAATCGCAAGGCTTGGCCTTATTTTTTCTCTTTTTTTTCTCCTCGCTTTTCCCTTCCCCCCTCTCCTTCCTTCCTCCTCATCCAGGAGAGACATAGACTTTCTTTCAGGATTTGTGAGCGACCATTACATCACTCTGACTCCCCCCATGTCAGCCCGTACCTGTGCCACCTGCACGCACACGTGTTCTCCTGGGACTGCTGCCACACACACTGGTGAAGCTCCCCAGCCGAGAGGGGGCGGGACACCCAGCCGATTCCACAAACCTGTTTCGTTTTGCGTTTCCTGCTCAATTCAATATCAATATGGCCGTAAATCAGCTGCGCCGCCCCCCCGCTGGCTGTGCCTGGATTTAAGTCTGTTTGTCTTTGTTTTTTAGGCTTGTCTCCTTAGCTGCTCCTTCAAGTTCGAGAGAGTGATCTGCCGAGCCGTATTTCACCTCGTTGGTCCCTCTCTGCCGCTGATAATTTCCCCATAAATGTTCTAACGGGGATCATATTTTCCTTCTTCAAAGGCCTGTGTCGAAAGTTCACTGGCGTCAGTGATAGTCCCCTTCCCTGGGCCATCGATTTAAATGCCAAAGGAATCCTTTTAGCATATGGCTTCTACTCGGCACAAAGTGTCCTGTTCCCCACATTCCCTGGGCTCTGTTTTAGCATTCAGATCGATAGGAATGGATACACGCACGTTGGGCAATTTGCTAGATTTATGGAGGGGGGGGGTCTAAGGAAATGGAGATGACTTATTTTACCTCAGGATGCAGGTCCACAGACCTGTTACCATCCATACCTCACAGAGGTGGGGGCAAATGCCAAGCGGGGTAGAAGAGAAGTGCATAAGTGGCACAGAAGAAGTGTGTAACTCTACCAATCTGTCATTTTCTCGGCAGGAAGGACAACGGCGGCCTCCATCCATGGGTTTCGCCTGGGGTTTGGCCGTTGAAGCTGTACTAGACAGCCGTCATTAGCAGGAAGGTGTCTGATGGATAGCAGATCAAAATCCACGACAGGAAACAGTCACTACTCTGAATTTCCAGGACAGAACAAAATCATGCGTATGAGGACCTCAGCTTATCATCAGCTCAGCTGCCCTCTTCCTCCGCCCAGGGGGGGCCAGTCTTTCCACGGGGCTGATCCTCACCCCAGGACTGAGGAGTGAAAGCAGCCTCCCTTCTCACCTTTCAACGGCAGGTGCCAAAACGGCTTTCCAGGCGAGTCGGCCCTCCAGGTGAGCGTCCAGCGCTGCCTTCTGCTGAGATTCGGGACCTTGGCCTGGCTGTAGTCCTCTTGCTGACCTCTGACCCATGTCCCATCCCCTCTCAATCACCCCTGTCTCAGACATCTCCGCCTCCATGCTGCAATGCAAGGTGGGAAAGAGGTCGAACAAGGCACCCAGCATGGCTGGGAAGACCCCCCCGACCCCCCCAGCACACAAACACTCCCTCTGTCCAGCCAGTGTCTCATTCGTTATTCATTATTCAACAGGCAGATCAAAGGGCTGCCCCAGGGCTGAAAGGACCCCCAACAATCAGGAGACCATCCTTCTTGTGACGGGTAATCGCTCATCCCCCCTGGGAAGAACACACAGGGACACACACATAGGGCCTAAGTAAACACAAAGGGCCAGGAGCCCTCCCCACCCCCACCCCCCCACACACATAGGTCACTGTGGGGTGGTTTTCCAGAAAAGTTCACATTTGTGAAAGAGCTAAAAAAAAAAAACAGGCAGGTTAATCCATTACCTCTGCTCCTAATTGGACCTGTTCCTTTGTGAGCCTGTAAGAAAAATGGTCAGAATGCTTGACCACACACACACAGACACACACACACACACCCCAAACCAGCGGCCCTCCACAAATCCTGCTAATAAGAGGGTGAAAGCTAGGCTGTGCCCACCAGCTCCCACCTGGGGGCCAGGACTTCCCATGAAAACGGTGCCCCCTTCCCTTGTGGGACAGTGACCCTTTTACCGCGTGACTGCTTGCTCCTCCAGTAACACAGAAGGCATCAATTACACGCCGTTCCGTCCCAGTGTCAAGGCGGCGTAATTAATGGCCTTTCCCTGCGCTTAGCCACGGGGCATGGCCTCAGCGTGACCCCCGCTGGAATTTAACACACACACACAGACACACACACACGCACGCACGCACACACAGGCACCCCACTGTGCACGCCTCTGCCTGTCCATCAGGCAGACAAACAGAAGCAGGGGTTCTGCAGGGTCACAGGGCCCTTGAATGCCCCCCCCCCCCCCGAGCTGTGCTAACCTTTTCTAGGTCCGCCCCTCCCGTGTGTCTCACAGCTGTGCCTGCCTGCCTACCCTTCCATTTCATGTCAGCTTCTGTCTACTGTGTCCTGACTGTCTTGCGAATTTACACACCTTCCCCTGTCCTTTACCCCCGCGGGCGAAGTCTAGGGGCCAAGCCTTCCGGGACGGCGCTTTAAAGAAGACGGGGTTTGGCGAAAAGGGAGGAAGAGCAGCTTTTCTAAGAGGGTCTGCACGGGAGGGCAGGCAGAACGCTGTAAAAGTCACATTTAAACCAACACGCTTCGCTCTGGAAAGTATTATTTTTATTAATGGGTACAGGAATCAGCTTCTCTGACAACAGTGCAGAGTATTAAGACAAATAGCTGGCTGAAAAGGCGTGCGGCGAGAAAATAAAAGCATTAAAAACTCCACTTTCATATTTCACTTCGTGGTCACCTGCGGGGCACGCGCAAAACGTCCACGCCGAACGCCGTCGACTTTACACCCGCGTTCATTACCGGCTAGACAATCAAAAATGTTCTGACTCATTTGTTAAAAAAAAAAAAAAGTTGTTTTCTCCACAGGTCAAATTTATTACACGCCACCCTTCATCAACCCCACCCTCCATCAGACGAGGGTCCTCAGGGTGGATTTACAGTCTAACGTACTGCTTCCCTCTGCTTGATCTCATTTTTTTGATGCCAAGTCCTCTTAAACAGCCACATGGAGTGAATGGGGAATAAAAGAGGGACAAAGGACACTTTTGAGGACGATTGGCAGCCGAACCCGGCCTGCGCTGTAAGGGAGAGAGCTTTTGTGAGGATTCTGGGGGTTTCCTGTTTGTGTTGGTGAGAGGAGGTGGGAGGCTGCCCCCCTAGGGGGTGACAGGGGGTTTACGTGGGATTCCAGTCACCCACCGTAAGCTACCTGACATACCAGTCACAAGGCATCTTCTTCATCAGACGCTTGGGGAGAATGTTCCGGAAGGAGTTTTTGGTCAGGAACACCATGCGTTCACACTGCCCACGCAACACGCCAGCTTCCTGTTCGGTGTCAGGGCTTGAAAGGCATGATGGGAAATCGCACGCTGATTCTGCTTGTGTACGTCAGGCACCCTCCCACCCTGAGGCTGAGCGAGAAGCGGATACAGGAAGATGAAAGGAGCCCGATTGCGAAGATGCTGTTCGGAGGAAGACCGAGAGGGACGCTGGCGTGCTGAACCACAAGCCCCCCCCCTCCACACACACACACACTTCACCCCACCCGTCCTGCCATGTCTGTTTTTTCCAGGACTTCTTGCCCCTGACTTCAACCTAGAGGCCTTTGCATGACCTCACAGAGCACAGGATCTGCACTCGCACTAAAACAACAAACACACGTCAGGGAATGTTTGCGCGACCCCCCCCTCCCGCCCCAACCCTGCTCCCCCAGCCCCTTATCACCT
>JAODLC010000044.1:21439850-21475435 GCA_026781145.1 Hippopotamyrus pictus | reverse complement strand
CCTGTCAGATCATTTCCACCAAATCCTTTCTGATACAGCATCACAGGGCTCGCCAGCAGAAGATAATCCTTCATATTTTTATCTCTACCCCCCTTTTTTATTAAGTCTGCCCCACATTCCCCCTTCCTGTTTGCTGATGGTATCTGCGAGCTGACGCGGGACCCTGTGTGTCACGCGTGAGGTGGCCCCCCCCCGGCCGTGTCCCCTGGCCTCATGCCGTGCTGTTGTTCCAAAACTTTGTTCATTTCTTTAACCTCGTTAAATACCACTAATGCGATGAGTGACACAGCCAACCCTGCTCTGTTTACACGCAGATCCGGGCCGTTGGAGACACGGTGCAGATGTGCATTACATGCGCCGCGGCATGCGCTTAGCGCCGGAGCCCGGCGGACATTTTTCATGGCCAGGGTACGGCTCATGTAGGGAAACTCATCGAGCGCTGATAGAGAGATTTACTGTTTTAGCCTTTTAAACCTTTAACATTATCAGGCTCGCTGGCTGGGGTGACAGAATACCATGACATTATGACAAGGGGCTCAGCGATGCGATTTGCGCAAGGAGGGTGCAGGTTTGGCTCCCAGGGAGATACTGTTACTGTGGCATTAAAAATAAATGCGGATGGCCTGAGGAAACACCGCGAAAACAGGAGGGCTAAGTCATGGAAATCAGCGACTGCTGCACCAGTAAATATGCATCCATTCGGTGCCACGGATTTGAGAAGTCTGGAAGCGGGTGACTCACCCCGCAAATGCACAGAGCGCGTAATGCAGAGACAGCACGACCCACCCTCTGCCTGCTGGGCTGCGGCGGGGCGCTCACCTCAGGACCTCAGGCTCCGCCTTCATCCGTGGAGCTCCGCCTTCATCCGTGGAGCTCCGCCTTCATGCCCCGAGCTACATCTTCATCCAGGGCTCCATCTTCAGCTCCCCGATCCAGGCCCACAGACACCACCCCAGCTCCAGCAGTGCCCCCGTGTTTAACGGCACGCAGCTTTGCCCCCGCGTCCTCCGTCCTGTCAGAACGAGGAGGCCGTCTGCGATTTCCACGGATGTCAGGACAGCCCAGGTTCTTCTGCAGAGATTCCGCTGTTGGCGCGTCTCCGGGTTCAGAGGTGTGACCCACAGAGCAGCCGTCTCAGCTTGACTTACGTAATGTAACTGTGTTATTCGCTCCCCCACCCCACCGACGGCAGGTGAAGCCATTCACTCCCTCACTTTGGGTGCCATTATCATCACGTCATGTTTCAGTGTGATCCTTTGTATCCCTCCCCCCCACCCCCACACGTTTAACCTTGAGGATTTTTCCTCCTGATGAATTCAGTTACACATTATAACTAGCAGCGTGAAAACGCCGGCTTTATCACAATAACACTCCCCATTACTGTCACGCCCGTTGCTTCTAATGGAAAGAGAACATCTTTTAAAAGCAGAATTTGCATAAATCTTGACAACTTGTGCAACTTTTCCAGCCTAACTTCAGTACTCGGGCAGTCAGACACCCCTACGGAGGCGCCGTCAGCAGACTCGTGCCATGTCATGCGACAAACGGGCTCTTTGCAATCCCCAGAAGTGCACACCCTACAGGTCTGGGTGGGAACTGCAAAATTAAAAAAAAAAAAACTGAAAATGAAAAATCCATCCATCCATCCATATTCCAACTGCCTATCTTGGCCAGCATGGTGTTAGAGATTGGAGGGGGGCTGGGCTGGAGCCTCCCAGGCAGAATAGAGAAGACAAACAATGAATGTGAAAAATGAACACTGTGAACCCATCAGAAGGTGAGAAGAAGGCCATGTGGAGATGGACTGTGATTTGTTGTGGTGATGGAGGGTGTGTGAAGATCAGAGAGGTCAGGTACGGGGTGGGGGGGACCATGGGCCTTTTATCTGCACACATGAGAGGGCATGCGTGTGCGTTTTGGGGGGGACACAGAGGGAGAGAGTGAGTGAGGGAGTGAGAGAGAGTGAGAAAGAGAGCGAGAGAGACAGAGAGAGAGAGAAAGAGGGCAAGAGAGAGAGAGAGAGAGAGACTGAGTGTTTGGAACTTGCAAGGAACTGTGATTTATGTCTAGCAACTTTGATCTTCTAAAAGGCTGTAAGATTTACACAACAATGATTCCTCTTGGCCCAGTTTAAATAAATGATGTGTCAGGAACTGCAGTCCAGAATAGATTTTAATAGACTGATAGGCCGTGCAGTGGGAGAGAAAAAGAGTGAGGGAGTGAGAGAGACACTGAAATGTCTCTCTGTTTAGATACTTCATTACCGCCCTTCACTTCTTAATGTTTTGTACATATTTATTCTCCTTTATGACTGACATCGCAGCTTTAATTCTTACATTTGTGTTCTGTGGGTTATTTTTTAATAAAATTAAGTGGGATCACGTGGAGAATCATATACACACATCCCAAAAGCAGAGAGTGTTCTAGGAATGGAGCTAATGCTGGTGCAAGGAGCAGAGAAATGGGCAGAAATGCAGCGGCAGGAAACAGAGGGCTTGTGTTCGTGATGCTGTCTCGCCCCCCCAGCCGTTGGCGGACATGCTGAAGGCAAACGCACCACGTTAAGCAGTCCAACGCACGGAGGCCCGCTCAGCAAAAGAAGACTGGCTCGCATTTCATAAACAGAAATACGGAGCACATGCTGGCCAGTGCCGCAGTCCCGGGAACACCAGAGATTAGAGGGAACAAACGGATCTGGGAGGGACAGCACCCGGCCCCCGGGCCACTCGGGGGTTAAAAGTGTAGGTACCATGTATCCATCTGCCGGACACCTCCAGCTCCGCTCGCCACTGCTTTCGGCTCTTATCTCCCCGCCCCCCCCCCCCACGTTTTCTCAGCTGGGACCGACTGTCAGAGCAGAATCCCCTCCAGCTGGCTGCCTGCGATGGATGACCTTCAGCAGGCCGCGGATTTGGTTTTAATAACAGTTAGTACAAACACTGTTAATTTATGCCTGGGAGTGAGACTCCAGGAAAAGACATCCAGCTCTGGCAGGGGCCATAACTCGTCTCCCCCCTGCTCCTGAGCTGCCTTTGTACTGTGCAGCTGGTTGTACTCAGCCCTCGCCCTGACACGGTACTTTGAAATAGCAATCACCACATTTATACTGCGGGAAGGACTCGTAAATGTGTCAGGAGGAGGGATATACGAGGCCATTTTTCACGTTTTTTTCTATTTTTAAACGCTGAGTTATGGCCAGAGAAATGTGTACCCATTAAAGGTGATATGATGTATTTCCCACCGTGTACTGAAGATCATTCATCAAGCGGCACGGTAAAGAAAACTGCACTCATTTCTTCACCTTCCCCTCCTGTCTCGCTCCCACTCCCTGTCCGTCTGTCTCTCCCCTGCGTAATTTATGACCCCCCCAGCACTGACACCCTTTGGCAGGCTCAGAAGTAGCTTCTACTCAAACGACCATTTGTAAGGTTTCTCACGCCTTGGGCCCCAGAGTTTGGTAACAGACACAGAAAATCCATCCATCCATCCATCCCTCCATCCTCTAACTGCTCACCCAGGTCAGGGCCAAATGGGGGGTGAGAATAGGGGCACAGAGCACAGAGCAGGGATAAACCAGAAAAGAAAATCAGGTCAAAATTATTAAGAATAAAAGAAGGAAGGTGAAAAATAAACAGGGAAGTGATAAACAGGAAGAGGAGCGACCATGCAGGCAGGCGTCGTCATTTACGTACCTCACTACACTGTGACACCCCATGTCAGGCGGGAGAGGAATAATCTCTCTGTCAGGATCAGCTGTGGACATATTTCATAGGTGTCATCTGCACCCGAGGCCTCAAAAGAATGCTCAGCAGCAGGAAGGGTCTTCAGGTGGCCAGCAACACGCACTGACATTCTCGCAGCGCACGAATGTGTGTGTATGTGTGTGCGTTTGTGCGCCCATGCATAGCAACACAGGTCACACTTGTGTAGAAAGTTGTTCCCTTATTTTATACGATTACATGCTGCGTATTATATTTTTGTGTTAGTGTTTTCGTTGTTGGTTGTATTCCTCCATGTACCATGACAATACTTTGTGACATTAACTAAGGTTTTTGCTGCAATGTGTGAACCTTAATGAACAATCAGTCATAAAATAATTGCGGCCAGAAATAGAATATTACCTGATTAACCAAGTGAAGTCACATGACAGCTGACTGGCCTACTTAATTATCCTCTTGGGATGTAGCCAGAGGTGACTTTTCTCATGTTAACATTTGGTATGTATTCCACAAACTGATGCAACAGGAGTGGTTATGACCTCAGCAACACATAATGACAATTGACATTTCCTGCTCCTGATCCTGCTGCTAGTCATAGTTCTTGGCCTGTTCTTAGTCTTAGTCCTGTTCCTGCTCTTGGACTTAGTCCAGGTCCTGCTCCAGATCTTGTTCTTAGTTCAGGTCCTGGTCTTAGTCCAGGTCCCGCTCCTGATGTTGGTCTTAGTCCTGGTCCTGGTCTCAGTCCTGCTCTGGATCTAGGTCTCAGTCCTGGTCCTGATCTTGGTCTTAGTCCTGGTCCTGTTCCTGGTCTCAGTCCTTGTCCTGATCTTGGTCTTAGTCCTGGCTCTGATATTGGTCTTAGTCATGGTCCTGCGCCTGGTCTCAGTCCTGCCTATCTTCCTGGTCTCAGTCTTGGTCCTGATCTTGGTCTTAGTCCTGGTCCCAGTCCTGGTACTGATCTTCGTCTTAGTCCTGGTCTCGGTCTTGGTCCTGATCTTGGGCTTCTCCACATGTAAGGCTTCCGGCAGCTGTTTTAACATAATTATGTGGAGCTCAGTCACTTTGGCCTGGGTTTGAGGTGTCACTCAGGAGCTAATTAGCATGAGGTCTCTATAACATGTGGCTCTCTACACCTGACGGTTAGGGTTGGACTCCTTTGATATAATGTACAGCTCAGATTCAAACAGAGACCATCTTATCAGATTATAGTTTGCAAACTGACTGGAGGCACAACCTGACATCGCTCTCAGCTTGAACACTTACTCAGTTCAAAATGACTCACTTTTTAATGTGAAATAAATTTTGGGTTACCAGCAAATTCAAAACCCATGTGAGGGTTGGGGGTGGGGGGGGGGGTATTGTGGCTGGGAAAGGTACTTGAAGCACTGCTGCCGCAAACCTCTACCTACACTAACTGGTATGTCTGTAAATCTCAACGCTGTTTAAATGAACGTGATTGATTCCCTAAACGTAAAATAATATTATCATAAGAGTAACTTTTAAATAAATAGAACTAAGTATTGCTTGACTGAAATTAAATCTTCCAATAATACTTGGCAATTTACTATACTGATTATATAATTATTTACAGGAAAAAATATATATGTATATACATACCGTTGTCGGTCAGCCAGCTCCGGGATCCGTGCTCCGGGACTCCATGCCGGGTTTTCCGCCGCACCACGCGGCGCTGACCGTGGGCTGTCAAACGCGAACGGGCAGATTAATGGGGCGGGCGGGGTGCTGTAATAAGCGTTTGTTTGATGTGACATGGCTGATAGGCGCTGATTTACTTACACATTGATGGGCTTTTAATTGAGCGCCTCTATCCGGCCTCACATCAAAGCTGGCGCTGAGGGACACGGCCGGCTGCGCCTGCTCGTCTGCTTTCCTCCCCCCTCCGTGGAGCCGCTTTCCCGGCGATACGGGTGTTTTAAAGCGGCGCGCCCGCGTATATGCAGTGCAGAAAAGGGTCGTTTTGCGCGTGTTTTCTGAGCGCTGACGCCTCGGTTAGGAGAAACATAGCAAAGTTATTTAAGACCCATCATACACACGATTCAGATCCCACATGGTTTGAAGCATATTGCTCATTTTTGACACGTGGGAGTGAAAAATAAATAAATGTACTAAATGTACTGAGATGTATTGAGAAAAGGCAAACCTCTTCATCATCTCCAGCTGGAAGTTACTTTTAGAACTACTTTTACTACCCACAGACATGTTGCTTCCAGTGGAAGTTTTTGAACACTTTTTCTGCATTCTCTGTTTGCTGGATGCTAAAGTTTTGAGGCTGCTGTTAACAGTTAGCAGCTTTACTAGATACGCTATAATGCTTTTAAAAAAATCATATCCCTAGACAGACACCATAATTGTTAAAGTGCCTGTAAGTGGGTGATATTGGTGACTTTTTCTGATATGTGAATGTCAGCGTCAGTGCTGGAGGGTGATTTTAAGCATAGAGGACTCAACAGATAGGACTCGGAACACAGAGGACTCAGCAGAGAGGACTTGGGGCACAGAGCAGTCAGAGCACAGCACAGAGGAGTCACAGAGTTGTTAGAGCACAGAGGACTTGGAGCACAGAGCAGTGGAGTTAAGGCACAGAACAGTCAGAGCACAGATGATTTGGAGCACAGAGGAGTTAGAGCACAGTGGAGTCAAGGCACAGAAGAGTCAGAGCACGGATGACTTGGAGCACAGAGGAGTCAGAGCCAATTCAGGTGTCTCTCTGACACAGTGGTCCACGGGCTAATACCACAGAGCTGGTATTGACTTCGTGTAATTACACTGTCAGGATTGACTTGTGCCATTTTGTCGCCCATCAGCTAATCATCCTGTGAGGCTCAGAAAGCCAGCACATCCCGCCCAGCTGTCGGAGCCCCAGCTCCTTTGTCGTGTCGTGAGCGTTTCTGACGTGTATGAGATCTGCGCCGTCTTTGAATCCTAGGAAACCCCAGTAAAGAACTCCCAGTGACTAAAGTAAACAGCTCGTTTGTCTGAAGGCTTGTGATGAGCAAGGACAAAAAGCAATGGAGCATTTTACTCTGTGACATGAAGGCTGTCTTTGGAACAAAGGTTTTCACTTCATCATCCTAGTCCAAGACAATGTCAGATTATGAATATCAGTGATGACAGACGTTTCTCACGCTGTCAGTAGGACTGGACCGGATTAACACTGTAAAGACTTGTTTACTGAGCCCTGAAATTGCAGTTAATTCTCCAGCAGCCTTGACATTTTTAAAAAATTGATCATCTGTGCTAAGGAATTTCATAGATGGGCTGTATTTCTATGGTGACGAGTGGATTCTTCGTTAGCGTGTGTAAATTCAACACTCTCTTTGGACGGGACAAAATCTGAAGCTCAAGTAAACACCAAGAAACCCTCCTCCGTCATCTGGAAGTTTCCGAACGTGGCGTCGTAAAGCACAATCTGCCATTTCCACCCTGGGGACTGGCAGAGGCTCTTGGACATGAAGCTCTGCTGCTTCCGCCTGAGGGACTCACAAGCTGAAGGGCAATGTCTGATGTCTGATTTATTACTTCTTATGGCATCAGAATAATTTACTGTTTTCTCGTGGTGGTGCTGCTGGGATTTCGCTGGTTTTTACGAAGTTCCGAAAATGGCGTCCCGCTGCCATTGGGAGTGTAAAAAAGTCTGGAGGAGACGAAGGGTTGGTGTTTCTGTCTGGCGCCATTACCACAGTCAGGACAAAATATGGATATATGAGCCTTGGAAGGAGTTGATGATTTTAGTGAGCGCTTGTGAATGCCACTCCTTGTTCAGCTGGACGTGAGGAATGTGGACTAAATAAAAACAAAACTCTCGGCTTGTGGGGCCTTTAAATCACCTTCCTCCGCAGAGAGTCGATGTTTACATGCTGCTACGGACGGCTGTCAGCACTAACGTCTCAGGCAGGTTTTACCACTAAAAATGCCACTTGGAAAGAAATGAAAGAATAACATCAAATGGATTGGTCACCTGCTACCCACAGAGATCAACAAACGGAAGAATGAGAGATGGCGAGGAAGGTAATCCTACAGATGAGTGATTTCGAATTCACTGGATCCTGGGGAGCATCTGGCAGGTCAGGGAAGTCAGCCTCTCCAGAAGGACCCCAGAACATTAGCTACATCCACAGAGATGGGGCTCCCATCAGGCTAAAGCAAACCGCCTGCGACCCCCACCTTGTGACGCGGTGACACTCAGTGGCGTGGATGGACTGACAGTCAACTGGAGTGGCTGATTTACACATCAGCCACACTCCGAAAATCTGTACTGGTTTCCACTTGATTACGATTCCCGGAGAATGTAGGACGTAACAAACAGGACCCCAGTCCCAATTTCTCCATAAATCAGCCACAGAAAAATAACCATAAGTGATTTACCTTCATTTAGCTCTGCCCCCCCCCTCCCCCTTCCTCTTTTCTGGGTCTGTGGTGTCACAAACAGTTCCGGGCGCCGTGATGAATCGCTTTTGGATTCACTGAACCCCCAACAGGATGTAAGGAGAGAACAGCATTAGGCTGCATACTTGCAGAGAAACAGAATCAGTGCAGCCCAAAAATGACAAACATAAAACTTCCGTATCTGTCCAGATACACATACTTTGTCGAGGAAGTCTCACTCATTAGACCTCTGTTTATAGAGCTCGCTTGCGGCACCTTTTTGAAGTCGCCGGAACTTTCACAACAGAGGCTACGCTGGGATTTTGGAATGCAGCAGCATGACCACAAAAACTCCAAATCTTCAAGTTCACATAGCTTAGCAGCGCTGACACAGAAGCAGTAAAGCAGTACGCCACGTCCTGTTTTATACTGTCTTTATCCCTTGTTTCTCTGGTACTCTATGAGGTAGTGTTGACGTTTTTACGATATGAGTTTTTTTCCAATGGCTGGAGAAAGGTTGTTAAACTAAACGTTCAATGAATACCTTAAAAACAGCCATTTTATGGTGTTTATAGACCAGACATAGATGTGTTTTGTTTCTTTACCCATCCAATAGCTGTATGTACTATACAATGTGCCACACTCACGATATCACCAGCCAAAATCTACCTTCATTCTCACTCTGTTCCTGTCATGTGCTTCATACATGTTTGTGTTTATTTTCTACTTCTCTTATGAACTCCACTGTCGCTGGGGGAAGGGGGGGGGGTGTCGCAACAGGGAAGAATTCCTCTGACAAAAAAAAAAACCCAACAGGAAACACCAATCCGTCAGAGACACGCCAAAACAGCTGTCACCATTCTGCTCCTGGGCAGAATAAAAGGAGTATCCCCCCCCCCCATGGCCGTAGTGAGCCAGTACCCATCTCCTTACATTGACCCTCTCACAGCCTTTCAAGTTCACTTAATGTCATACTGACAGCCTGAAACGTAATACTTTAAACAGTGAAAAGAATCCCGACTGTGTTTCACAACACGAGCGGTAGAAGCCAGCCCGGACAGCTCGGCCCATCTCGGTTCATACCGCCACACTTTCAGTTTGGGGAAGGCGGTGTAATTATTGCTGAAACGTACACGCGAGTCGGGCTGAGTACCTCAGCCATAACAAACACTTACACTAACGCTAACCTTCAAAACTCGAATGTAGGACAAACGCCGTGTCCTGATTTCACAAGGACATCCTAGTGGATACGTTCAAAGTAGGGTACGATAAAGCTGCTTTTATAAACGCGAGGGCAAACGATTGGGCGTGAATCACCTGAACGGTGTCGGCTCAGGCTCTAGGGCCAGACACAAACACCGATGTATGCACGGTCACGCACAGCGGGCAAAGGCAAGTTTCTACCAGTTAAGTGTAGCTCTTTGTATGGGATAAGATCCAGTCGGCCTTATCTTGAGGTAAGCGGCGACGTTAGAATTCCCCGCTCTTCAGGTTTTATGAGTTTATCCAGGCGTTGATGGGAGAATGAGCAGCAGACAGTGCTGTCGGTGTTTTCAGGCCAAACGTTGAGCTTATTGGCCACAGGAGAACCGGCTACGCCACACACCCAGCCCATCTCCTGGGAGCAGACAGATTGACCTGGCTGTCCATCCCGGCCTCGTGCTTTTTGACACCCAGTGATAAGATGGTGTTGACCTGCACGTCGCCAACCAGCCTTGAAGCCTCTCCGCTTCAGCTCAGAGCTCTGGAGGGATCTGAGCACCTCTTTTAAGGTTTCAGGCTCCGGCTGGCGTGTTGGCTAGCGCACACGGTACGATGAAGCGGCGTGAGAATGGACCTCACGATGCATCCGTAGAAAGGCATTTAGATCTTCTTCATCCATCTGAGGAAGTTACGGCCCAATGAGGATTCATTATCACTTCTGTGGTGCAGTTAAGAGTGTGAGGAACGTTCTGCTTCCTGATGTCAATGACCAGCTCCTTAGACATGTTGATCTTCTCCACAGCATCCCCACTTACGTAGATGGAAGAATGAGGAGCCCTCTGCTTCCTCGATGACCAGCTCCTCAGTGCTGCTGATATTAATTAAGCAGCTGTTCCCCTTGCACCACCCTAACATCCTCCCTGTAGGCCAGCTCACTGTCATCAGCACACTTGATGGTGGTGTGGCAGCTGTGTCTGGCTGGGTTTGTGTTTGGAGCTTTAAGGTCCAAGCACAGCAAACTGGGAAATCTGGCCATTTAGACACTGGACATGGAGCTGGAGATGGAGGGACTGCTGATGGTGGGACCTAACTGTGTGATGTGAGAGCGGCAGGTGTCTGAGCTCCACATTCAGGCTGCTGGTTAGACACACATATGTGCTGGGACCAAACAGCAGCTATTTATCATAACAGATGATGGTTAACCAGCATGTAGCAAACAAAAACAGTCCCGGAAGGTCTGCCAAGGCAGACTGCTTGACAGTCAGTGAGTAAATAGGAACGTTGCACATGGTCATTCGTCCAATGGATTTCAGTTTGAGTTAAAATTTGCAATATTATTAGTTTTTCCAACACGTCCATGCAATAGTGGTTCAGGCAAGTGGTAAACCTAACCCTAACCCTAACCCTAACCCTAACCCTGACTCTAACCTGTGGACTATTCCCATAAACACGCTTTTTTACAAACTACACAGAAACTACATTTTACATACTGTTTGCATTTATTTCATGTACTGCACTGCTGATAGGAAACTCGTGACCCAAGACTTTCACTCACTATTACCCTCGTTCTAGTGACGAGACAATAAAAGTGATTTGATTTGTACTAAATGTACATTTCACACTAAACTTATGAACCACGGTTGATTGAAATGTGAAACGCAGGTGTCTGAATGCCGAGGAAGCCAGACACTCCGTAGACTGATCCGTGCGGCTTTTGAAACAGCCTTCTTGCATCTTGTCTCTGGCAGTAATGACAGGCTCACCTATCAGTTTCAGTGTTGAACTGTCAGGCTCCCCTGAATCCTGGCTGCTATGAGGAGTGAAAAGCAGGTTACACCATATGTGCAGAGTACAGAGCAGGAAATGAAACAAAGATATACCTTTGAATTTTAATGAAGATTAAACAAATACTATAAAAATCAACCATTTGGTTCAGTAAATATGATGAAGAAAATGTGAAATTAATACACAATGGTGGATTTTCCCTTCAAGACAAATACTGTAACCAGAGAGAATATTAATAATACAAAGCCACAGGTTTTCACATGCTCGTACAGTAGGGAGATCAGTGTTGACATCTCAGCCCTTTGGCTGTGTGATTAGGTATGCAAATTATGCATGACTGGGTACTAATACAGGATTATAGCACTTCACCGAGTGCTTATTAATGAATGTGGTGGAATAAAAGCTGAAAGATGAAGATGGCCCTGCTTCTTTCTCCAGCGGCCACGGTGAAATGTGATAATGTGATATTTATGTCGTCTTTATTCTGACGTTTTCACATGTGACACCAGGACACACTGCTTCTCTGCGACCGCTGTGCTGTAGCCTGACCGGCTGAGTAGTCCATGCTATTGTACTACCCTGTATTGCTGGGTTTCTGATGGGCTGTGTCCACACACCTGTACCCAGGCTTCAAACCTAGTTCCTACATGCAATCCTGGAATATCATCACCTGACTTCCTGTTAGCTTGTTGACTGTATCATGCCAAGAAGTCTATTGGAAGGAGACTTTAATTTTGGACCAAACATAAAAATCACATCTCACATTCAGCATTGCAGACCATTTACCTGTGCCCTTCTCTAGGCCAGGCAAGAAACACCACAGACTATCTGGAATACAAGCCCCCGAACTCACAGCAACCATTCCACTCACACCATTATTCTCTGTTTTGCACAGAGCAGGGCACAGCAATCACCATGACACCCTTGGAATCACAGGTCACTGTCACCTTCATTTGCTACCAAAGATGCAGAGTTCAGAGGTAATTAGGGTTACTCCCCCCCCCCCCCCATCCGACTAAATACTAATAATTTTCTTAAGGTTTTTCCATGATATATTACCTCTTAGCAAATTGTAATGCCAGCAATTACCGGGCCCTGAACCCAGTAGGAACTGGTTCAGTTTACGCGGGCATTCATTAGTTTCTGTAGGATTCTGAAAAGTTCCAAAATAATTTCAATAAATAATTGAGTATCCCCGGACTGAAGGGTACCTGTTGGCTCATCGGGCTGCTGGTGAGTTTGTTGACTGACATCAGTTTTACTGTTAATGTCACACTCCTACTTATCAAATTTAAAAGCTGCAACAGGTTTGAATCTTGAACTGAGGAATACGACCCAGAAGTTACACAGAATTCCAGCACTCTGAAGATCCTGCCAGCAATTTTTAAAAACTGCAAGCATAGGTGCGGGGATCTGAGAGCAATGATTCGCTGCGAATGATCAGTCTGCGTGAATCAGGAAGTGACCCTGGCACCATCATGGCTTCAGGCGTTTGCCTAGATGGACGTAAGGACGGCCATAAGAAAGACAGACACAAAGAAAATGGACATAAAGAATGAGGCTCAAAGAAATACAGGCTGTGAGGTGAAAACTGGCAGCCCTGCCGAAGTGCAGAGGAACAGAATTCTGGGAAACAGGTAATGGAGGCAGACATAGGGTGAAGTCAGCACTCCACCCAAGTCATGGAGGATGGAATGCAGCACAGAAGGGCAGCCCTTTCCGTTGCGGGGAACGGGGGCTCCGTTTACTGAAGACCCTGGCATCTGCTGATTCAGAAACCGGCGCTGAAGCACACGCGCGTGAAACCACGGAAAAAACAGGCAATCAGAGGACTTTCCCGAAGCATCCAAGGACAGCGCAGGCATCCAGCTATAGTGTTGCCACAGAACTTCCACAAAGAACCGATTAATCTCGTTTCCAGTTCTACCCCGGGTCAGTGCCCGTGCCCGTTAAGGTCGGATCCATCTGATAATAGCGGATGACCATAGGAGTGAAGAAGGCGTGCGCAGGCTCCCAGAGGAGGAAAGGAAGCGTGGTCACAGGCAGCTGGGTGACAACCAGCAGATATCGTAAAGAAGCACGATGCTCCGGAAGGCTGCGCAGGGACGAGGAATCCCAGCTCGCCATTAATCAACCGCCAATTCAGACTAAAGCGTAACAAAACTTCAGCTTGAACTTCAGGCTACCCATGGGTTAGGAGCTGCAGAAATGTCTAAGTTATATGGGAATGTCTGTTTTTTTTCACCCATTACTAGCGGTACGCACGTTTTACAGCATTACTGGTAGGAAAATAACTATCTGCAAATGTACATGAATTAGTTAACACCAGCTATGAAAGTCTTAATTGTTATGTACATTACAGAAAAATGTACAATTTAAAATGTTATGTTACAAATTCAAATAGTTCTAATTAATCAGACTATCCCGCAACCCTGACTAGGATAAGCGGCTGGAGAATGGATGGAAAGATGCAACGTCAGCAAAAGACAAAAATAAATCACGAAATTTCACACACAATGACGTGAATGCTTTGGAAACATGCAAACGTTATTTTGGTGAATAAAGTTAATGTATTTCAACAGATGGTAACGAATGGTAACCGTGAAAAGTGCTCCGTACGTACTAAATATACTGCACAATGAAGTAACTGGCAGAATAAAAACGGTAGGCCTAATGAATAGGCTAATATTAATGCGAATAAGTGTAAAGAATGACAGCATGATAATAATTTGTATATTATTAAACTTATTAATAATTTTTAAGTCAACCATCAGTAACGGCAATAACATTTTTCATTAAAACTATAAATATAGGAGACCATTTAGACGTCATGTTGCCGGGGAAGCGAGCTTTGAAATTTCGCCTATTGGTCATGAGTGATAAGGGATTTTAAAAATAATTCGCCCACAATTCAAGCATTTTCAGCATCAAAGCTGTTCCGACTCCAAGCTGTTTCTAATAACTTCTGCCAGGCGTGATTTTTATGAGATTTACCTATTTCATTGTATAATTAGGTTCAGCAAAATTACCACGTTGTACAATCTGGCAAGAATAATGTAATAAAGTTGTTAACAATCCCGAATCACTGAGTAGGCGGGGTCATACTCTTTCCCCAGAATCTCTGTATTTACTCACAAATCATTAATTTAATCGAAAAAGATTTCCCAGCTGACAGATAACCTGCTGATTTAGGATTAAATGTAAAGAATAAAAAAGGTATTTACTTTCTGCAAGTTACAAAACGGGACTGGTGAAATTGGGGAGCAGATTTAATGTGTACAGTTTTGGAAGTTACTAAAGAAAGCTAGGTATTATAGAAGTTTTTAAATATTGCAAATAAGACATTGCCACGTCAAACTTTCATGTGTTAAGGGAAGATAGAGACAATTAAATAAGGTCATGAAAGTGAAATGCATTTCAAGGTGACTCCATTTATAAATTATGTGGTGGGGGGTACACAGATGGCGCACTTGACAGTGCTTGATGAATAGCGAGGGGAGTATTTTTTAACGTTACCACAGAGGTCAAGGTACTTCAGTAATAAAAGTAAGTAAAAGTCTAGATATTTTAAGTTGTAAGAATTGGGAAGAGGGAAACCAGATGTCCCGATATCTGTTATCCTCTGCTGACACCCTGCTTTCCCCCTTCCGAGCTAAATTCACTTCTTCTTCGCTCTTGCGCTGCCGTTCAGCAGAATCCGACCCAAACCAGAGATGCCGACTTCGCCCAAACACAGATGTTTTCTTGCGTGAACAACTGTTCTCATGTATAAATGAAAATCTGAAATGTAAAGCAGGCCTGCCGGAAATTACAGATGTTGGGGACAAGAGGGTCAAAACAGCTGAAAGAATATCATGGGGGAGCGAGAGAGAGAGAAAGAGAGAGAGAATAATGGTTGAACGCCCCGCCCTGCAGGGAGCAGCAGCGAGCTCCTCATTAGCGATGCCGCTCCCGGATTGGACAGCGGCTGTTGGCTTTGAAGTTCCCCTTCAGATCTCCGATATTTGAAGTGTTCATGGTAGAGGGGACGTGTGTTGAGAGAGAGTCCGCAGGAGCAAAGGGGACGTCCGCGTTTGGGATTTCTTTCGCTTTCCATTTCCTTTCCCGTCTTTCTCCTTTCTCTGTTTTTTGGATTTTTTTATTTCCGCTGTCAAGCGAGGACGACGGCGACGGGCGGGTTCCATTACGCGGAAGACGGATTGGGACACGCAACCATGAATTTGTTTTTTTCTTTAGGGTAAAAATACACAGTCGTCTGCCTTTATTCGGCTGGGACCGCGCTAAGAGAGCCCCGGGGATGCTTGGATTATAAAATACGATCTGCCAGGAAGGTTATTGTGCCCGGTTAATAATGATTCGATAAATGCATCCTAGATCACACCCTGCCGCGTCGCCCTGCTCCAAATGAACGATCCTCCTGGTCCATCTGAAGGCAGACAGACAACCCAGCGCACCGGCAGCGACGGCGACCGGAGCAGCGGCGTTTGCTCCGCAGTCAAAAGCTCTTCGCCCCCTTTACTGTGTCCCTCGGATCCTGCGCGTCAAGCCAAGCGGCTGCCAGTGCGGATCCTCAAGATGCTGACCGCCCACACCGGCCACTTGCTGCACCCAGAGTATCTCCAGCCCCTGACCTCTGCTCCGGTCAGCATCGAGGTAACGGTCTGGGTCCGGGTCCGATTCCGCCGCGTCTCTCGCTGATACCCCCGCCCTCGGTGCCGTATACTTTCTCTTATATCCCTGTTTTCTGCAGTAACTTTCCCCATCAAACTGTTTTTTTTTTCTCTGTCGTTTGGCTGAAATCAGGAGTGGCTGTCCGGGACCACGCAATCCTTTCCGCCGCATTTTTTTTGGGGGGGTTTTATCAATGTTCATTTCCCCACCTCTAGATGTTGTACCTGGCTATTTATTCACATTATCGGAAAAAAATGTTTTAATTTAAGCCATCGATTAATCCCCACACGATTCCGCGCACTTCTGCTTACGTTTGCTGTTTTTTTATTATTATTTTTTTTATTTTTTACCTTTTAAACGCCTTTCCTGTCATACGCCCTGTATATATACACTACAGAGATGGTCATTGTCCCTTTTTAGTCCATTTTGGTGTTATTGTATAGAAACGTTTTCTATCCGCAGAGCGTGCGGGGTTTTTCTGCGGAGAAGCTAAAGAAAGTTGGGCAGTGAGGTCATTATAATGGGCGCATTGAGTGCCGCACCAAACGGGATGGGCAGTCAGCTTGTAATGTAGCCTCGACTTAGGATGTTTGTACCTCTGCTCTGTCCCGTGGTGTTAATGACCCCCCCCACCACCTCTTTTTTTTTTTTTTTTTTTTTTTAACAAAAATAATATAGATCGTTTTTATTTGGAGACATTCCTATGCGCACCCCGTGCGTTTGTGCTCTGGCGCAGCCCTGTGGGTAGAAAGGGCGACTTGCACAAGGAAATCCAGAGCAGAAAGGCCAGCTCGCCCTTTCCCTGATTTATGTGCTTCCCGAAAGCGCTGCCAGTAACAGCCTGACGTAATTTAATGCTTGCGAGAACAACTGCGCCTAATGAATACTCTGCAGCTCGCCCGGTGTCCGCCATCGCTGCCTTTTAACCGCTTCCGTCCTCAAGACGTCCTTGGTTGTTGTTGTTGTTAAGAAATGGAGTTTGGTATTTACTGGGGTCATTGAGTAAACAGCCTTCTACCGCCTCTTTGCAGCTAGATGCCAAGAAGAGCCCCCTGGCCCTGCTGGCACAGACTTGCTCGCAGATAGGCAAGCCGGACCCACCTCCCTCGTCCAAGCTGAGCTCTCTCACCTCGGGCAGCCTGGGTGACAAGGAGTCAGTCAGCCGTTCTTCCACCTCCGCCCTCAAGGTGACGGAGCAGCACCAGCCTCTGGATGACAAGTCCAGCTTCAAGCCTTATTCCAAGGTGAGCGGGGAGTGTCGCAAGGACCCTGGGGGTGCCGGCGGCAGCACGGAAAAGGGCGGCTTTCGGGTCCCGAGCACCACCGGAACCGGCCCCGTTTCTGCTCCGCCCTTCGCCCCCCACACCCTCTCGCCGAACAGTCGGGTGAACTCGCCCCCCCAGCAGTCCCAGTCGCAGACCCCCCCGTCCCAGCAAACGCAGAATCCGCAGGCCCTGCATTTGGATTCCAAGCCACCGGGGGCAGAACCGAGCAATTCAGAGAGCAGCGGTGGCGTCAAAAAAGAGGCGGAGCCCTGCAAGTCCAATCTGGAGGGCGCCCATCTCGCCAACTCCAGCAGCACCCGCGCCAGCGCCAACGGCAGCAGCGGCAGCTCGGCGGGCAGCCCGCACCACGAGGGCAAGGCGGACGTGCACGCCCCGCCGTCTGGCCTGAGTTCCGGACATGTGGCTCCTGTCTCCCCCTTCAAACCAGGCCATTCGGTCTTCCCCCTGCCGCCCTCCAGTATGGGTTACCACGGCTCCATAGTGGGCGCGTATGCCGGCTACCCCTCTCAGTTTGTGTCTGGGTTGGACCATACCAAGTCTAGCTTGGTGGGAGGGGGGATCGGTGTCCCGGGAAAACACCCCAGCTCTAGCCCCCTCACTGGGGCTTCGCCCCCATCCTTCATGCAAGGCCTGTGCCGAGACCCCTACTGTCTCGCCTATTCCAATGCCCCCCACCTAGGAGGCAGCAGCTGCTCGTCTTGCGTCCATGATCCCTCTGCACTCAAGTCCCAGGGCTTACACACCCAAGGGTTTCCGCTGGTTTATCCCAGCCATCCGCTGCATCCCCTGCACCCCAGCTCGCTGTCGTCGAGCGGGACGGCCTCACTCTCCCACCCGCTCTACAGCTACGGCTTCATGCTGCCCAACGAGCCCCTCCCCCACGCCTGTAACTGGGTGTCGGCAGGAGGCCCGTGTGACAAGCGCTTCGCCACGTCCGACGAGCTGCTGACCCACCTGCGCACGCACACGGCGCTCCCCGGCATCGACGGCAAGCTGCTCTCCGCCTACCCCTCCTCGGTCTCCTCTGCCAGCTCCTGCCATCTGCACCTGCCCCCGCCGAGCAGCCCGGGCTCCTTCTCGCTGCGAGCCCCGCCCAGCCTGGGCCTGTCCCGCTACCACCCGTACAGCAAGGCCCACCTGCCTGCATCCGCCTCCCTGCCTGTGCACTCGCTGCCCGCTGCCGCCGCCCCCTATTACTCCCCTTACGCCCTCTACAGCCAGAGACTGGGCTCTGCATCTGCCCTGGGTTATCAGTGACACATGCCGGACTCTCTTCGCAATTTTCTGCAGGTGCGCCCCGGGTCCCATGCCCGCACGCTGTGCTGGGGGGCCCCCCGGTGATCCCGGGGAGGAAATGGACGCAGGCGGGCCTGACTCGAGGCGTGTGAGATTAGCTTTGTCTGATTTTTTTTTTTTTTTTTTTTTTTTTTTTTCTTTTACATGTATTTATTTTTTACTCGGCGCTTGGATTTTAAGGTGGGAAATTTATTATCCAAAACAATCCTAAAATTCTTATGATGATGATGGTTATGATGGATATTATAATGATACTCTTTTATAAATAAAGTCTAACGGTATGCAACACAGTGAACCTGCACTCTGGTTCCTTGAATCCCATTCTTACTTTCCACTTAACCACCGCTTTCTGAAGTTCTGATTTTTATTTTTTATTTTTTTTGTTCTGTCCCTGCGATACAGGTAGTGTGCATGACCTCGCTGATGTCACACGCTCACCTCCGGGTTCTTAAAAATGCCATTTATTTTTGATTTGTACAGGACAATATAGGGGGGAAAAAAAAAGATGTAATATTTTTTTGTAACTGTAATGGAGAGAAGTCCGGGTCGACTCATGGAGGGAGTCAGATAAACTCTGAAGCGATGAAGATGCTGTCCGTTTGATGGGGAAGGTCTTATTTTGTTTAATAAATGATTCCTGATTATATTTAATAGGTGTTGTTTGGATTTTGTTCCCGGGTTCTGTTACGTGTAGAGACATCCATATGTGCTCCCGGCTCATGTGACACAGCCGATCTTGGTCCAGGAATTCTCATAATCTGAAGTGGGCAGGCCAGAGGGGTACAAATGCCCCCCCCATTCATCACCTTGCTTGTCTTGCTGTCCCCGGTCCCTGCAGTGGAATCTGAGCGCTCCTCGGAAGGTGATTGTTACTGTGCGCGGACGCTTCTGGGTCGACTGTTAGGCCTCACGCACTCCCCTCACAGCAGGCCGCGATGGACGTACCCGTCAGCGATATCCAGGGCTGCGGTTGCTGCTTCTCAGCACCTCTCTTGGTGGGGGGGCGGATTGACCCTGGCTACATGTCAGCCTTTGTCACAGGGACGGAGGTATCTGGTTCTTTCCTGCAGCCCCCGCATGCCCTGCTTCTCCTTCCCGTCCATTTCGCAGAAGAAATGCTGCCCTAATTACTAACGCCTGTTTGTTTCTGCCTCTCGCCAAAACGCTGCCTCAGCACCGGCATCCTTCTGCTTCTGGGAAAGGCAGGCCGCTTGGGTTCGGGATTTAACAGCAGCCCCGGGGACCTGAGGGCCAGCTCCGCTTGACCCTGCTCCTCACCACTCCACCTGCGGAGGCACGACGTGACGGCTCCTGCAAGAGGGAGATTTACACTATTTCAGCAACTCCCCTAGTGGTGCTTCTCAGGAAAGGATTCGGTCAGGCTTACAGTGGCTATTAGACCCACCCGGATCCATAATATGACTTTATTAAATTCACCGCTGAGCACCTTTTTGTGAGCGGACATGTGTGCGACTGAAGTAGTGTGGACCCTGACGCCTTCAGACAAGGAAGCCTGAAAGCAGGCGTAAGCTGACAGAGTCCTTAACCAGCCGCTACATCCTCTGCAGCTGCGGTTAGTCTTGGTAGGCCGGAAGGGTTACAACACCCCACTCAGTGATCCAGGTGGGTAACTGGGAAGTCAGGAGCGCGTTATACACAGCGAGCCAGAGTCAGATGCTGGTGTGGGTGGAGAGGGCTGGTGTACTAGGAATGGGACTAAATCAGATACCAATTTCAGAAATTTTACCCAGGATAATAGTATTCATACATCTAAAAGTAAATCACTGCTCCTTTCCGGTTTTTAGGGTATGTTTCTCTGCCTTGCGTATTTCATTTTTCAGAATGTCGCAATGTAATTTGTAAAATAAAATTTTCCTTTGAACAAAAGCAGAGTTTATATCGATAATTACCAACCCTTCGACAGGCGGAACACAGCACCAGTTCAGTCACCGGTGAAACTGCAGCTCCGTTTTAATGGCCTCTCAGGAATGTTTTTGAGAATGACGGGGTTTTGTCTCCATCTAAAGGTAACAAATGGAAGTACATCTGGAAAACTGCGAGGGGTTTCTTTTCACGTTGCCTGTGAAAGGTCCTGCCACTCTGACCAGGATACGCAGCTGAATGATGGATGGATGGATGGATGGATGGATGGATGGATGATGGAAGTCAGAGGGACTGCCACCCCCTTCCTGGCTTGTTCTTCTGACCTGTGCAGGCAGGAGACTGGAAGGCGCAGTGATGTAGGAGTCTGGCTGTCCGTCGCCCGCGGCCTCGTTAATCTCGCCACCGCTCTCTCCTGCTGGTTGGCGGGCCAGCTGTGTGCGGTCGGCTCCACACCATGACTCTGTCTCCTCAGCCCCTGGGGGTTGGGGGCATTAATTCTGCCCGGTCTGCAGGGGGCGTGGCGGGACTCGCAAGCAGCCTCCCTGGCGTGGGGGGTAGCGTGGCAGGGGCCCCTCCGGCTCCTGCTGTCGTTGCCCAGCGAGCGGCACCCAGCCACCCCCTGACAGCCCCAGTAATTAGCCATGACAGGATGTGGAGCTGCTTCTCAATTACACGCCAAGTACGCACTTCCTCACCGCGTCCGACGGCTAGGGGGGGGAGGCGCAGGCACACGTACACACTCACCATGGCTTCCACCGCTGCTCACACGAGGAATCAGTAGATGACTCCAGCCCCCCTGCTCTTTCACCCTGTCCTGCAGTTCATGGTGTTTTCACGTTTTCCCCAGAGCAGTTCACATTGCGCTCACTGGTAGGGACTCATCTTGATATTTTAACCAGCCTCCCACCCAAGTGATAAACCCTTGATGAGTGATGAATCCGTAAAGGATACAACACTGACATCACTTTTTTTTGTGCTGCTGATATTTTTATGCAAGTCTGTTTAATAGCTGCTGGTGGTTTGGGCCTCGCCGGTTAGGATGCTGTATACTTGTAATTGGAAGGCTGCTGGTTCAAATCCCACACTAGCCAGAGTGATTTCACTGTTGGACCCTTGAGCAAAGTCGTTAACCTCCCAACTGCTCCAGGGCCTGACCCTGCTTTCGCAAAAAAAGTATGTTGCTCTGGATAAAAGCACATACTTAATAAGATTGAATCTGTTTGTACTGCTGTATGTTTCCCTGACGTTACAGCAGGGATTGTTTTAGCCTTTGAACTAGCAACTTAAATTTCTTGTGTCCATCCCTGCCCCTACCTGGGACCCTCAGGATCATGTGACCAAGCTGGTATGAGGTGGAGCGTGATGTCACCGCACAGCCTCTATGTGTATACACACACAGACACACACACACAGACACACACACACAGCAACAGCCCCTCCTTCACCTGCCTCCCCCCCGCAGATCACCTCCGACTCTCCCTGTCACGTCACATGACTCCCCTGATGCACAGACAGACACCCGTGCCCCCGCTGAGCGGAGCACAAAGAGTCCGTTGTAATTACTGCTCACCACTAATACTGCTGCCATGGGCCCAGCTGGACTCCATTAGCCGGCACGCTGGGGACACCGCAGGGATGTCAGCTGTCCTGCGTCACATACACCGCGCTCATGGAAAAACGTGCCTTGGCACCGGGAACGCGGCAGCGGATCCTCACGCCGCCTGTGCCCGCCGCTGATGGCCTGTGACAGCCCCTCCCGCACGGAATGGTCCTCTGTTTGAGGCCCCAGCCCCTCCCTCTGGCTGCAGATGCTGACTGAGCCCGACTCGATCCATCACCTCACCTCTCCAGAAGATTGATCACCTCCCTGCTGGCGAAAAGACCGCCGTGATGTAATCGCTTGCCTGAGCACACGCCACATAAAGACCGAGGCACCGGTGATTGTGGGTAGAGGGCAGCTGCTGACCGAAGCATGCACTGAATCAAAACTTGATATCAACTGTACTGCAAACAGTAATCTTCACATTTCATTCACGGTATTATCAAAAGCTATATGCCCATATGGGTAAGGTGCAGTATGATAGGGCAGGGTTATGTAATAGTGCTTTGTTAAACCTGTATAACTTTTGAGGCAAAAATGAGTCCCTGTCTTATAACTACATCTTAATAATTACATTGCATGATGTTGCATTTTGGGATATCCTTGTTTTATACCTGTATGTCTCTAACATTGTCCCTATCAGCATGGTAACTGTTTCATTAATAGCAATCAGGCTGTGGTGCATGTTTACAGCCAGCGTTCTGAGAGCATGTAGGGTGGGGGCTCACTGTTAAACCGTGCTAAGGAATGTCGTTGATTGGCCATAAATCCCCTGACGTCCTGACAGCGAGGCTTGTAGACATCCCACTGACTCTCTGCGTTAATTATAGGTTATATGTGATAAACATAATCACATTATTTAGTGAACACTGAAAGCAGACAGCTTCCCCACCTCCGTGCAAGTTCGACGTGATCGTGCCCTGCTTTCCGGCACCTTCCCCCAGCCCTGCGAGGTGGGGCTGTGTTCTTCCTGATGAGAAGTGCCCAGCTGTGGGCCTCAGGACTCTCCCTCCACCTCGGGAGCCCTGACAGCCGGCCTCGGCCTCCTCACCACTTCCCTCCAGGGTGGCTGTCTGGGATGTGATTGCCCACCCACAGCATGCATGTAGCCCCTTTGAGCTGAGAAGGGCAGCTATTCAAACTGGGAAAAAAAAAATAACGGGAAAAGTTTTCTTGGGGAAAAATCTCTTCTCCCTCTCCTATGCCGAGCCATCAGCCAAGCCAGGTGTTTTGCAGAGTTGTCTCTCTATAATGGGAAGCTGAAGCAGTTGTTTTTGCAGTGCTGAGACACCACAAAGTGCTCCCATTGCCCCCATAAACGCAGTTGTTGTGCACTGTGGAACTGCTCCCTCTCGCCCCTACACCAAGGTAAGAGAACTGTGCCGTTGTTGTATACCTCCATCCTTTCTCTGCAGCGCTGTAACCTAGCTGGAGAGAGGGAGGGGAGGAATGGGGGAGAGCCAGGCAGGCGTACAACAGAGCTGATTATCCAAATACAGTCATTAAAGGGGAAATGTGTTTTTCAAACTGTCAAGATGATTAATGGCTGAGAGAAAATCTGCACAAATGCTCTTGTTTAGTCTAACTGGCAGACGTGATTTTGCCCATAGATTTATGGCAGGACTGTGTGCACTGAGTGTGAGGCCACAGTGAGTTTTAGGGAGAGCAGGGATCCGGGGGGGGGGGGGGTACAGAACTTAGACATTCAGCAGATTCCGGCAGATTGGCTCGTACATATTTTTGCATTAAAAAAAAAACTGATGGTACACCTAGAATAAGTTTGTGCTCTTATGTATTTTTAGCGAGTGCAGGACAAAGTGTGATACATCACGTGGCGGCCTGGGTGTAATTAAGCAGAGCTGCTCCCAGCCCTACTGGACAGTTTGTGCGGCTAATTAGCACAAGTGTCCCTAGGAGTTGATATGAATTTCTGTTCGTTTAATGCTGAATTTAACGACACTCCTACACAGCCATCAGGATAATCGCCACAGTGCTCGTCTCCCGCTGATGTGCTTTATATACTCTGATTAATAAAAAAAAGAGAGACTCCCTTTGCTGTCTGTGTCCCTCCATGAAATGAGGCTTCTTTCGCCATTTGCACAGCTACGTCGGAGTGCAGCTTGTCACGTATCCCATCATGCTCTTCTTTAACATATGCATATATATGTTGACAGTGATTCTAGCGGGAACAGGGTTAGCCTGCATTCCTGGAGCATTTCAGCCGGTTAAGGGACTCACTCAAGAATCTAACGGACATGTGACTATTCTGCCAAGGACAGGATTCCAGCTGGCATCCTTCCGATCACAGGCACAGAGGTCTAACCCGCAGAGCCACACACTGCCCCCAGTGTGTTTACTTCCATGTGTTTGTCCAAGAAATTTAACCCTCTTCAGGTACAAATCAGGCTTCTGGATCAAAATATCTGCAAAATACCTGAAGCCGTTTGTGACGGAGAAGCTGAGTGTTTGGAGCAAGTCGATTTGTGCTACCCGTTTTGTGTATCATTGGGAAGCACCTCCTTTACCAGTTTGGATAGGTCTTTACAGTACAGGCCACTGGGCAGGACAAAGACCTCTTCAAATGACTAACAACTAGATGCATGATGTTCCTTTCCACAGTTGGTAGTTCGTCATGGAATTCCTCAACTGTTTGTTATTATCTGAGGGATTTAGATTTCTGTTTCAAACTATTAGTTTCTGTCAGACACTGTGTGTGCGATTATTTTTTTATCACAGTCCCATTTGATATTATTCCTCAGAGTAGCTCAGCTAGGACTGATACATTGTTTCACTGTGTTAGATACCTGGCATATCCATGGACCTCCACAGAACTGTAGTACATAGTTCTCCACACCAGGAAACAAACATTGCTCTTCTGATCTACTCTAGCTGTGTAAAGCTGTCCAGGTGGTGGCAATATATAGATACTTTGACTTGCCATCTGCCCCAGAATTGGCCACAGTGCTCATAACTGATAATGGTGTAGCTGCTTTGCACCCATTGTAGCTGACCTGGCAACTCAGCTACCATCGCACGTCATATTTCATGAACAGGTGCCTCGTAGTGGTCACTGATGGTGTAAACCCTAAAGAACCAGTGATAATCAGGTACAATTAGAGGTCATCTTTTGGTTGTTACCATTCAAGTCCTCATTGACTTATTCTCAGAGCCCTTGTCTGGCTGTCACTACCAGGATTTGGTCATATTGCATTGTAGTCCTACCTCACCACCAGGGAGATAAAGATATTCATTTACAGTCTTGAAATTTGTAGATAAGCCAGACCTCTGTCATCTGTTGTGAATCTAAAAAACAAATGAAAAAACCCCCCATGGATCAAAGTGATGAAAACAGCGATCTGCTACCTCAGGGTTTTCAGTAACATTCCACAGCGCTCCCGAGAAGTAAATGAAGATATAAAAATGAAAGAAGATATCACACCAAAGATCATGGCTCACAAACCGCAGGCTTTGTCAGTTTCCTTGGTAAAGGTTTTGCTGTGAGTCAGTGGGCGGTAGAATGGGAATTTCCAGATTGTTCCCGCATTGTGAATCATGGCTTGTTATTTTGAAAGCACCCTGTTTGCCATGGTTTAGGCAGGACCAGCAGAAGGCCTTGGCCCACTGATGTTCCCAGTAATAGACCAGCACTCGCAAAACCGTGACCAAACCAACTACTGGGTTTATTTCTCACTGCTTCTCAGCTGGAGAGAAAAAACAACTGGCTAGTTCCAGGACCTTAACTGGATCCCTTGGAGCAGTGAGGAGCCTGTTCCAGCAGTAGGCTGAGCCCTGGAGATCTTTCAGCTCCAGGCATGCATAGCCCCCTCTCCATAGCTGCCACCTTCGCTGGGTCTGGAGGCTATAACATTCTGCTATGCCAATGGACACCAGCCAATGGACACGTTCAGTCGGACAAAAGAGATGGGGGCACCAAGACCAAGGAACGGCACTGCAGCTTTCCAGGGTTACCTTATCCAAGCAAAGATCTTCATGAAACATGGAGTCTTCATGAGCGATGATCAGTGGCGTTAGCAGGATGACATCCTGGGGTGGGCATTAGGGTATGTTGGATGGGAACCAGGTGTGGATTGTATCAGAGGTCCTGGTGGGGCTACCACCTGCAGCCAAACCCCTTGATGAGGATGGTTAGAAACTCCAGCATCTGGGAACAGCAGCAACATCCATGACATGACCCCAGCACAGAGTATCTACCTGTCACCCTTTTTCAGATCTTGCCCCCAGTGCTGACACCCTTCCTGTTGACATGAGGGAGGGGACACATACAGTATAGGCACATGGAATCTATAGACACAGGCAGAATTTTCCATTCTGTGGGTTATTACACCTCTTGTTTTGCATTTCTGTGATAATTTGAGCAGCTAATGACTCCCAGTCGACTCATATCGAGAGGAGTGATGAATTGCCTTCATAATCAGCTGGGCTGAAGCACACAGAGGACTATGTTTTTTATTAGAGAAATAAGAGTTGCCTTTAGTTTACCATTTAGTATTTTTAGTTTCAGTTTTCCCATCTGAATTTAAGGAAATCATTCTTAAAGGGCCAGTTTCACTATTATGTTCTGTTTGCTCTCCTTTCGTGCAAAAAAAATTGAATTTTGTCTGTTTCTCAAAGTAACCACATTTTGTGCCAGCATGACAATAAATGTTCAGGAAAGAAGGGACTTAAATACGGGAATTAAATCTGATCCTTTAAATCTTCCAAGATACTTGGAGAGATCCAAACATGTTATGGTTGTCAGGAGGAGTAATGCACACAGTTTCAGCAGGAAACACGGCTTCCTCGCAAAGATGCCTGCTAAGATTTTACGGGCAAGTCTCTTTCATCCCGCATCACTCACTCTCTACTGACTAATTAGTATTAATGAACTCATAAATTACTCAATAATGACTAATGAGTGCAAGCCAATGCTAACATTCCTCCCCAGAATATGGAGTACATCATTGGCAGGAACTAGACAACCTGATATTGCAGTCTCTACCTACTCTACCTTCTTTCACTCGTATGGGCCTTTGGAAAGCTTTTGGGAAGCTCTTGCTAAGTTGAATACCGCCAGCTTGAACTTGTTTGTAACGTGCCATTGGTTGATCAACACCCTTCTGGTGTCTTTGCTAAGACGGGTATTGGTGGTTTTTCTGTGGGGTCTTCAAAAGAGGCTCTCTGAGCCTTCAGGCGGGAGGTGTCAGTACCTGAGATTACTTTGGGGACAGCTGCAGAAACTTAGTCTTCAACATCAGCTTTTCAGTACCTGTGTCTGTTACAGGGGGCCCATGTATATCATGCTGTCAAGGTCACTGGAAATGTTTAACCTTCATTAAGACGTGTTTCAAGCTCTGTCCTCACACTCAGTTTTGTAACTCCACCAATTCTAAGAACTACGGGAGTACAGAACTGCTGGGTGGTTGCCGAGGACGACCATATGTGCATTATTTTTTCGGCTGAAAGTCTGATCTACTTTAGAATGTTACAAGAGCAATAAATGAAGTGTTCATTTGCTTTAGGCTTAGACGACTGTGAATGACTCCAGGAAATTTTCCAGAGACAGCTCATTGCAGAACTCTAAATTCGAGTCTTTCAAGCTGTAACTGGTAAATGACCATGGAGAACAGGATGCCTTCAAGCCCCTGGTGCCTGGCATTACTCCCATAATAAAAGCCGTTTCGAAACGACCAAATGCAGTCAAAGGGGAACTCAGAAATGGCTTCTTCAATTGATCAGGTCAATGCTTGCATTGATCCAGCCAAAGATCATCTGGAATGGCACCTATTCTACACCTTCTACAGCTTCGGATGGCAGAGAGGGCAGAGATGGTAACCTTGCAAATCGAAAGATTCTGCAATAATAACAGGAAATACCACAAAATGAGTAGAGTTCAGTCACATGGTGAGTCTTCATGAATCAGCAGGGCTAGCTATAGAGTGTTACATTAAATCATTCTTTCATATGTCATATAATTACTGAGTAATTACAAAACTTTCATAATCACACTCCGCTGAAATAACTTATTTCATAATTAGATATTTATCCATGTAATTAAAGTTGTCATTAAATGAATATCTCACCAATTCACACTATTATCTGGTGGTTTGAAAGTGCAAAAAAGCTATGTGAAGGACTGTCCCCATTTGCAAGCCATCATCCAACGGACACAAAGTTTTTTGGGACAAACAATAGCGGTTGTGCGGTGTCCAGGAATAGACCGTCACTAGGGAACAACAAAAGGCACAGGCTTGAAAATACAAACATTCAGATGCTGCAGAGGCAAGGTGCAGATCCAACACAAACATGGTTTATCACACTGCTAGAACCAACAACGATCAGTTAAAACACCGGGACATCAAACAGCCAGAAGAAGGTGGCAAGAAGATGAAGGACTTTACTGTGTGGCAGAACAGAAACAAACAAGATAACAGGATAGTTCCATTGTTTGTTTTGCTGGGGGAATGTTTTTATGAAAAGCCATGCAGGAAACAAGCAGGACAACTTGAAAAGGAAAAGATTATTAACTTAAGGAAGTTATGAACCCGGGGGGTCAGTAGGTGCTTCTCTCGCCTACCAGTAACGTCAACTTTATCTGGCCCCAAATCCAGCCACTCTCTGTTAGCCTTAAATGAAATACCAAGAGTGGGCTCAATTCATAGTTTTTCTTGGAAATGTAACATGTAATATTTCCTTTTTTGGGGGGAGTGTGGGGGGGTGCTTTTTGCAATCCTCAGGGAGTGGACAGAATGACAGAAACACCACATGAAATAAGACTTTTACTCTGAAGTAACAAAAACCGACATGACAAATGCATCTACATAGTTGAGTCATATTAGGCTGCATGCCATTTAGCAGTATGTGTCAGGTATAGAACAGGTGTGACAGTCAGCACTTTGGGTGAGTTTTCAAAGCAACATGGGGCAACTAACAGTGTTTTCCATGGGGCCAAATAGTTTGTGTCTGAACTGGAGATGCATCAGTCAAAAAACTGCTTAGAGTGATTAGAGTTTGAAGGGGAACAGTCACGGCAGCGTGTGCCAAACAGGGACAAACTGCACCAGTGAAGAGGAACAGTGGTTACCAGTTGGGCATAGACAGGCTCGAGAGCAACTTAACAGAAAACCTGCTAAACACCACAAAAGTACAACCTCAAAAATTATACTAGAAATGAGTCTGCCCTCCTGTAACCCATCTCAACAAAAACCGTATATCATAAGCTTCACAGAGCAGGGGTTTATGTCAGGGCTGCCATTTGGAAACCTTTTGTTTGCAAGGCCAATGTACAGAAACCCGTTGCCTGATGTAACAAGCATAAAACATGCACCCCTAAGCAATGTAAACAGTAATATGGTGTGATGAATCATCCTTTACCCGTTTTATTACATTCAGATGGGTTTATGTTTGGACAAAGTCAAAAGATCCCTTCAACCCACAATATCTCTTGGTATGGGAAGCCATATTCTGAGAATTGTTAGGTTTGATGTCTGTCACTTAATGACTAAGAAACACAACACCTTTTTACAGGACTAGGTGCACCCTATGGTGCAAACACAGTACACTCCTGACGTTCCCCTGTGATATCCCAAGACGATACTGCCCCCATGGACAATGCTAAACAAATCCAGGAGTGCTTTCTGGAAGACCAGGATGAAGTCTCATGCCTTCCATGGCTTCTCCAATCCATCCATCCATTTTCTGAAACCGCTTATCCTACTCAGGGTCATGGGGGATCTGGAGTCTATCCCAGATGCTACGGACACTAGGCAGGGAACAACCTAGGTCCGGGTGCCAACCCACTGACCCACCAACTCACACTCACATGCAATTTGGTAACTCCAATCAGTCTCAGCATGGTTTTAGAAACATGGGGGGAAACCAGAGTATCCAGAGGAAACCCCGTGATGACAAATGGAGAACACCTGACACCTGGAACCCTGGTCCCGCGCCACCCCATCTCTCTAGTCATCAGATCTAAACATCATTGAACCCTTACTGAAAGTTCTCAAGTGCAGAGTGGGCAGTAGATTTCCACCAATGTATGAAATGGTTACCAATTTCACAGTATACAGTAAAATTCATGACAGGTATTATTACCGTTTCAAATTAGAATTATCATTAATATGTTAAAACACGTTAAATACTGTACAGCATCAACCAAAGTCAGCAATAGTCTCTCAGCACGCAACCTGGGTTTATTTTGTGTCAGTGAATACATGGCAGAAGGCAATAACAGCGAACTGGAGATTTTTAATGTTATTGCTCGTTTGATGCAGTTTTAATATCCTTACATAAGGTATTGACTATGTTATTATTTTAATGCTTATACAAGTAAATCGTGTATAGTGCTGCTAATTTCATTTGTGGTTTTCAATATAAAACTTGGTGAAATAATTTCAGTTTGTGTATCAGTACTTTTTGGAACATTTTCAGCACATTTTAACAATACCGCAATGATATTGATAACTGTGATCATTTTGGTCACTATAATCGTGATATTAAATTTTCATACTGTTTCTTCTCTATTTCCACCTCCTTCGTCACTCAAAGAACTAGAGGCTTTTCTTCTTGATGAATGTTCCAGTATCCCACTATACACAGTTCAGGGCTTGTATAACACACTCTGAAGGCTGGAAGGGTCTCCACATCGTAACCCAGTCCACAGCATTAATATTATAACATTTAGCAGAATGAGACATTGCAGCTGCGGTGAGAAATGAGGAGGTTTCTTTAAATAAAAAACAATGCTCTTTTATTAAGCCCTAAAACATTAAGCCCTAACACAGGTACAAAACAACCACCAAACCACACAAAATTGGGAAACACAAGTAGGTCTGATGCTGGACTGTAAAGCACATACACGGTGGGTAATTTATACGATGATTAAAGACACGTGAGAATCGGACATGATTCACATATGACACAGGCAAACACACATGCGACAACAGGACATATGCATATTTACAATTACACGAATAAGGGGTTATTACAAAAATCCCAGCATGCTCCGGCAACACAGTGTTTGTACATGTCTGTCATTTTCTCCACCTTGCATATAACACATGTTTCACATGCATACAGCATGTATAGCACAGTGTAGCACAGCACAGCTGACATGGCTCACACTCACACACATGCCTGTAGCCTGATTAGTCTTGGCATGACAGAAAAACAGGAGGAGTCCCATATGGAAGGAGTCGGAAGCGGATATACACAGCAAGAACCAGATCAGCTAGGTAGGATGAATTCAGGTATTTTACTTGCACAGCCTACCTAAAAACAGCCCCATTTTCTCGGACATATGTCTGAAAGTATGTTCAATAACTCGAAAACAAGGATAAGGGTTAGCGTAAGGACAAGGATACGTGTAATGACTCAACTTGTGAATCTATTTTTCGTTCTGTCTAACAATAATGCAGGTTGGGGTCTCCTAGGACGCGAGTGCAGGCCAGCTGTGAGCACAGCGATGCCCACAGGCCTGCTGCCCGCGTGATGAATGGCCTTTGGGTCCTGCTCCTGCCTCCCATCTCCCCACTAATGTCACCCTCACAGTTGTGAGTCAGTTTAATGGAAAGGGGTGGGCAGGCGGGAACGCCCCCTCCCCTCGGAGCGTGACGGCTCCCCGCGTCGCCTCTTCGGAGCCAAGATCAGGTGTCATCACACGTTCATCTCCATAAAAAAAGGGGACTTGGCACGGATCGTCTCTTTCCCCCATCTTAGTGCATAAGCGCAGTGTGGGAGAGGGAGCTGTCTGCACGCGTGCGGCTTCCCAGCCTGTTGGCGGCCTGTCAGCCCATGATTAATGGGACTCCAAGCAGTCCTTGCTGCCAGTTCAGTATTGTTACATGTGACAGCTAATGAGGCTAGCCTTTCGAGCAGAGCATTTAACACCAGCAGCCATCTCCCAAGCTTCAGAACATTCCTTTATCTTCACCTCTTCTGCTGGTTGCTGAGCTGCAGTCAGATGGCCTTCTCGTGAACGCACTCACAGTAGGCACCACAGCTCGTGGAACCCGCGCTCTTTTTCGTGCACGTTAACAGCAGAACCAGGGTACCTACAGGGCTACACTTAACAAACATCTTCACAGCGGCCCAGGACGCACAGAAGAAGCTCATGAACAGCAGATGCAGTGATACATGGGAACAACTAATAGGCAGGAGACAACCTGCAAACCAGCCTGGACTTTTACGGTTGAGACCACATGCAATTTTAGCATATCTGTAAGCCAAGTGGGTATTAATACTGGTTCACATTTTAACTGCCTTGGTTGTAAATATTCTTCATTAAAAATATCATCTGTTGTCTGTGTGCGAGACAGGGTGGGGGGGGGGGGGGGTGACAGATAACCTGCAATTAACACAGCCTAAACAAATCTGACACGCTAATCTGGAAAGCTGAAGAGTTTATCGTCTCCCGAAAGTATGTTTACATAAGCTGTAGTCCACGGATGAAAAGCCTTAAACAAGGTGTACTTTGAGCCAAACGACAGACTCACCAAAGGCAAATGCTTTTCTAGCTTCATACTAGGAAAGAAACAAGTTCTGCATCTTTGTTTTAGGTCAGGATCGGCAGTGTGCCAACAATCAGCTAAACGACAGCTACGAGATACAAGCTATTTATCACTCACTAAGAGCCCAGGAGCTGGTCTTCTCAACAGATGATGAATGGTCTTCGAGCCAAACGGTCCTCATATAACATATTCAAGACTGAGAAAGAAGGCATTATGTACTCCGAAGGTGTTCCTGTGGACAGCAGTCAAAAATGATAATTATTGCTTTTCCTCATGTTTGCTTTTTTTGGGCTAGTCATCTTTTTTATATACAGGATTACTATTCTATAAACTCAAGGAAAAAGCTTATTTGTCATTATCTATTTGTTTAGTGATGCATGAAGGACTGACAACTTTTGTTTGTGTGCTGTATTACGGGAAAACAGAAGCGGCATTCATACACCTGCTGGAAGTGGGCTTTGCCTGTTGAGCATGCGTGTGGGGCACGGCAAGCGGGGGGAGCGCGCGCCAGTCCATTTCCACACCAGCAGTGCAGTGGCGCATTTCGGCTTGGACTGAAACTGGAGAAATCCCACATCAACACAGGGAGAACATGCAGTATCCACACACAGGGCTGCTGTTGGACACAAACCCACAGTTTTGCAGGTCTAAGAAAACGTGCCAGCCACACACACAGATCGCTGTGCATGACTGTGCCGCTCCTGTAACAACGCAGCCGTAACTTTCTAAATCTGTATGCCACAGATTCATGCTACTGCAGGCTAAAGTGTGTTAATGTGAATGGCGGCTGGGGGGCGACACATGCAGGGGACCCCAGCTGAGATGCTTTATGTACGTGTTCTTTATAAATTCTGCAGATAGGCGTTCGGCTTTCCCTTCTGTTTCTCGCTGTCCATTAAGCATAATTAGCAGTGTGCTGGTTCGGTGAATCATAGCTCACGCCTCTCCCCTCTCCAGAAGGATGACTTAGAGCGCTCCCGCCCCCCACACACTCCCTGTCAACTGTGATTAATGGCGGAAAGCCCTGCTCCCTGGATGCCAAATGAAGTCTGACAGGACACCCGCCCCTTTTCATCCGTTATTTTTCTTTAAATAATCGCACCTTTGAAAATCACTAAGGCGACACTTTGCATTAAGTATTTATCGTATATACCGCGTAACCGCGACCAACAGCCAACAGCGAGAAGTTAACAAATAGCTGCCGGTGACAACTTTGCAAAAACCGAGCTTTAAAATATGCAACTAGGAGATTCAAACGAGCCATCATGTGAGCGTTTTGTAAAATCGCTGCAAATAATTTCTTCCGAACTACCCAAGGATCTTTCCTATAGCTTCGGTACTTCAGTAACTCCACACTTCCCGTGCCTTGTCGCCACCTGTCGGTAGAGACAGATTTCATTTCAATAACCGATTAAAAACATCACTGCTATGATTAATATGAGTTTGTGAAAATAAACGTGTAGTTTCTTATATTTTCATTTTAAGCGGAAATACGATGCAATAAGATATCAATGGAAGATTGCGCATTAAAATAGATTATTAAGATTTATAGCTGTCAAAAGGTGCATTAATTGTCATAACCCGTAGCTAGTTTTTCTGAATACATGTCGTGATTATAGTTTATGGAAGTGCGTTCATCGGCAGTAAAATGGCAACCAGAAAAATCATACGGATCGGGTGTACAATACATTTCTTTGCAATAGTTTAGAGAAGATGTTTTCCGAAGAATATACCTCTTAGTTTGTTAGCTAAGTTAAAAGTAAAATATTTTTCATCATTGGAGCTACTTGCTGAGTTGTATGCTGCACCTAAACTCCTGTAAAGTCCATAAAGAAAAGCATGACAGAAAGAGTTAACTTTTGTGTAGATTCTTGCATGCTAAATTGAATCACCCAGAAGGCTTTTATTCAGTTAGGCTCATTTTTCATTTAGCATCCTTCCAGATAACACTATTGCAAAATGACAAACTCAGTAAAGATTTGTAATTGTGAATCAGAAGCTGTTGTATTATCCTAGTTGTATATTTTACATTGATATCTGTTTTACATCATGTGGATGCTTTTCTCATGACTCATGTAATATTTTATCAGGGTGACACAGTTTTTTTGTCATGCAGTATCTATGCTCTAGGGGGAGCTGTTCAGTGATAACCGACACACAGGAGTCACAGCCCCGGAAAAAATTAAGAGACCACTCTATAATTTTAAACAAATCTGCAGTTTTAAAATCCTGGTTTAATCGTGGTCCTGCTGGCAGAAGGCTACACTGTGCAGCAGGTTGCTTCCAGGTTCAAAATTTTTAAGACACAAGAATAATGTGAAACAGGAGACACTGGGTATGACCAGAAACCAGCCAGGTAGAGAGTGGAAGCAACTTTCTAATGCCAGAGATGACAGTCAACTTTTCTGACAGTGCCTCATGAATCGTAGGATGACATCAAGTGACCTTCAAAAGGAATGGGAAACAGTAAGTGCAGGTGTGAAGTGCACTGCTAGGACAGTTCATATCAGGCTCCTAGAAGCAGGACTGAGGTCCCATAAAGCAAGGAAGAAGCCCTTCATTAATGAGAAACAGAGAAGATCCAGGCTGCAGCTTGCAAAAGAGAATATATTTTTCATAGACGCACACCCATAAATTGAGAAATGAGTGAAACAAAAAAATTGTGCTGTGGTTTATTCTGCAGTATATACAGTGCTGTGCAAAAGTCTTAGGCAGCCAAGGAAAATGATGTTTAATTGATCTTTATGTGGGTGTAAAACTATGCTATTCTGACTGCCAAAGTGTGTCAGCTTAGCCATTTCAAAACCTCTGCTAAAATCACCCCGTTATTTCCAGCAGCTATACAATACACCCATGTATTTTTTGACTCAACCACTTTATGTAGCTACTCAGTATCTCACTTACTTTTGAACTAATTAATGAAATGAGCTGGTGGTGAAATTTAAAAAATATATGGAATGGCTGGGGTGCCCCTGAGGAGAGGTTTGGAACTGAAGCAGTGTTCATCTAGCCATCCAACAAGATATAAGTAACTTTTTAGGGGAACAGAAGAAAGTTTTGCTAATGTTTATTGTGTAACTCTTAATTTTCATATGTTCTAATGTTACATTGTGTTTTTTTTTTTGTTCTGAGTATATGTACACCTACTACCCAGATAAATAGCTTTAAACTAGGGCTGTCAAATGATTAAAATTTTTAATCAGATTAATCAGAATTTTCAGTGGATTAATCAGGATTAATCACTATT
>JAODLC010000044.1:21400057-21420173 GCA_026781145.1 Hippopotamyrus pictus | reverse complement strand
CGACGCTCATGTAGTAGTTAGTGCTTCCGACGGTCATTTTTAAAACTTGCTAATCAAATTTCAAAACTGCTAATCAAGTTGAAAATCTTATTTGGAACCCTGTAGCAGGTATAGGGGGAGACACCTTCCCCATCGGTAGGGTAACCTCCCCTCCCCAATTTTATTCTCAGGGCTATGGGCCTGTCCTCCACTGTGAAGAACATCCACATACAGGCTGAGGCTTGCAGTGGTCCCTCATATCAAATCTGTAATATCTGCAGCAGTTTTACAGGGGTCAGAGATGTGATGCAAATTTTTTTTGTATCCATATGGTTTAGCTAAATTTAAAAGCATTAAAATTAGAAAATTAACTTATAAATTACTTGCAAATGTAACAGACTAGACTAGGGGTCACCATAGTGCCCCCAAGGACCACATGAGTCGCCCGCGGACCTGTTCTAAAAATAGCACAACTCACCAGTGAGCAGCGTCTAAAATTTAATTTTATCCTGTTGCTATTCTTCTTTAATCACATTTGCATTTATATAAATTTGAAAATTACAATATCTAAAAAAAGCATTTAAAACATGTTTATTATACATGAAGTTTAGATAAGTTTAGGAGGGTGTTTCAAACTGGTAGCCCTTCGTATGGCTCAGTACCCGTGAAATAGCTCTCAGTTTCAAAAAGGTTGGTGAACCCCGGACAGTAGCCTGCGTAGTGAGAGAAAAATACACACAGAATGGATAACACAGATTGGGGTAAAGTGAACTGAACCCACTGGCAAATTTATTTACTGCACTATAATTATTAAATTATTAAATTATTAAATTATTAAATTGAAATAAACACACGCATAAAATGTAATGGATCTGTATATCACATTCATATGGCCAACTGGACAATCTTAAGTGAATATCTGACTTCCTTCTCTTAGGGAAGCCTAAGCACTTTTTTTTTTTTTGAAGACCTAGTCTAAAATTTTTGTTTTTAATCTATTTTTAGAGAATATTTGTGGGATGATGGCAAAAACGTCAATGTGGAGTCACTGTAAAAACTTTGTACCAAATATAGTTGCTTTAAAAAGGTGAAATTCTCAAGAAAACACCCTTTTTCAACTAGTCTGGTGTAATCTTACATTAGAATTATTTAATAGGAAATTCTAGTAACAGAACACTATTGTTCTGAATTTTACAATTAATTTGAGGAAACATATTAGTCAGGTCGACTTTCTCAAGTGTGAAGGTGGTGAAAGCACCACTCAGAGCCATTTTGTTCATATTGTGCAATAAAACCCTGTTACAGGAAATATCACAGACAAGGACCTTGGGTGACCCTAATTGTATGCTGTATGCCAAGGTTAGTAACTCTGTTTAAAATGACAGATAATTTGGCAATTTTAGGGCATGGTCAGTCATGCTTCTGGTTAAATGTCAAATGGTATGACCTTAGGAAAACATTGACATTGAATTCATCGTGACTAAAAATATACTTTTGAAATATTGACATCATGTCCATGTGCTTATGAAGGTGTCCCTGATAATGCCTGTAAAATTTAATTTTAAATTGAAATGTCAAACAATGTAACTGGCTACACCATTTTACTTCTATTATGAGCCTTTCTGAGGCCATATTTGTGAAATATCAGTAACTGATTATGATGCTGTTTATGATGCTGATTAAATGTAATGCAAACTAACTTACGGTGTGGAACTATTTTCAAGTGTTCAGTGTTATATTTTTGGGGGAAAAGGTGTTGATTTATCCACAATTTTATTTTCAAAGCTCTGTAAGGCTAGGATAAAATCACTATTTATGACTTGTCACAAAACAGAAGTAAACACTGCGCCTGCTGCAAGGATCAATTACCTCGGCAAAAGGCATGAAAGGTAGTTAGTTTTTACACACACACACACACACACAGAAATACACAAACGGACAGAAACACACAGACACAAGGAGAGACATGTTTTTACCATGATTCATTGTTGCTAGATATTTTTCTTACTGAAATCATAACTTAGGTTCTGGTTTGGATCACCCATCCAGGTTGGGCATGAGTTACTGCCTGAAGCTGGGGAGTTTAAGTATCTCAGAGTCTTGTTCATGAGTGAGGGAGGAAGGGAGCAGGAGATTGACAGGCGGATCGGTGCTGCATCGGCAGTCATGTGGACGCTCTGTTGTTCTGTTGTGGTAAAGCGAGAGCTGGAAGGCCAAAGCTATTGATTTACCGGTTGATCTGCGTTCCTACCCTCAGCTGTGGTCACAAGCTTTGGATGGTGGCTGAAAGAATGAGATCATTAATAAAGAATAATGTTACTTAGGAAAAGGTCACATATACTTTGCCTTTAAAATATATATTTGAAAACTACTCATTATTTTTTTTTCTTGTACTTCACCAGTTAGTATTGGTGAAATTAGTAGCACACAGTGAAATAAATGCACATAGCGATATGAGCTTTCCAGCCCGCTAAGCTAGGTGTGAAGCATGCTAACTAGCGGTATAAAATGCACTGTAATACGCTTTCTACCTTCAGACATTTGGAAGGAGCTCAAAGTAAAGCTGCCACTCTTCCACATCAAAAGGAGTCAGCTGAGGTGGTTTGGGCATCTATCTATGATGCCTCCTGGATGCATCCCTGGGGAGATCTGTTCAGGCTTGTCCCCATGACCCAGCCCTGGATAAGTACTAGATGTCATGAATTCATGATTCTTGTTGGTGGATGTTTTTTCTACATTGAATTTAAATAAAACACCAAGTTCAACTGTCATGCTTGATTTTTTTCAATGTCAATTTCTTCACCAAATAATTGCATTTGACTATAGAAGCAACATGGTCAAGTGGTGTAACTGATTTGTGTCAAGTGGTGTAACCAGTATTTTTCACAAAAATATGATAATACACAGAAAATTAATGTGGAATAAAATGCAATCATCTATTGCAGTGTAATATCATGATTTTTTTTTTTTAAACAATTTTTATGTAATTTGTCAAAGATTTTTTAGAAAACAGTGGCCTTTTTAGCATGTCCTGCTCAATACTGTAATTTTATTTTTTTCAAATTAAAGTTACAGATAATCCTAATAAGGTTTTGTGATATTTTAACTGTCCTACACAAGGACAAAACAGCTTTTCTTGTAACTACGAATGCAGGCAGGCACCTGGTGTGTTCAAAAAAGAAATCCTTTTAACAGAAATTGTAAAGCATTTAATATTTAACGTTAACCTTGTGGTTTCATTTTGTTCATATGTTCAAAGCAGACCATAAAGCTTCCAGGGATTGCCACAGTTAAAAAAGCTTTGCGAAACTGGGCTTTGTTGACTTTGGACCAGTCAAGGGCTGTTGATGCAGTTTGCTACAGGAACTAAGCTTGCCCAATTGTATTGGTTTTATTGTGATGCTTCCATAACATGAACTGGAAGATTGCTTCCCACTGGACCTCAGTAGGTCACGCGAGCAAGGTGGACAGGTCTCTTAAATAGTTTGTCAACAGTTGAAAGATTGATGTAAAAGGTCTTCATTAGCTTCACTCCTGATGTAATACAAGTTAACCTCTGCCAAACCATCTTAACTTCAGGAAGTCAGCAATAACATACTGTACAGGAGCAGGAGTATCTGATATGTTTAATGTGGGTTTGATGACAGTCGTCCTAATCACCCCACTCCCTTTCTGCTGAATCCTGTCCTTTGTCTGTCTTTTGAAGACTCTACTGCATTAACATGCTCTTTGAGGAATTCCTTCATGCAAGACCATTTGGAACAAAAAGCTCTTGCTCTTCCTGCCAAGACAAGTCCGTGAGGTTCTCAGTAAAGTCTGCCTATCGCTTCTCATGGTATCAAGCTCAGCTGTCCTCCCCATAATATTATTCAAATGCCGGGCCAGGATTTGTGGATATAATAACTGCATCTCTATGTTAAAATGTCCACTGGCTCCAGTTTAGTGTCCATCCCCATCACAGCTGTCAGATGTCTAACAGCTGGTTACGGTTGTTTGCACCCCTTGTCAAACTGCATTGACCGAAAATCTAAGGTAAAATAAATTCACAAAACCATGCTGTATTTCTGCACAATGATGCTTTCAGTACTAATATTTACTGTGGCTGAACGCATCACTTCCAAATGTTTCTTGCTGTCAGTGAAGGGTCTTTTTTCAGGATGTTGGTAGGATGTTTAAAATAGTTTTTCCCAACCCGGCCCCTGGGAACCCAAAGACAGTCCACATTTCTGCTTCCTCCCAGCTTCCTGCCAGATAGACCTGAGGACTGGATTAAGAAACACTGGGTTAAAATGCTAACTGTTGTGACACATGAGGCCAAGTGAGACCAAGTCAGACGGGAAAGTGGGCTGATTTTGACTACAGTGTCTGTTATGTTGACTGTATACTGAACAGCAGCCCAGATGCCTGATAACTTCCTGTGTTGGCCCACACAGCTCCAGGAGACATTTTCCTGTTCAGGAGCATGACTGTCTGCCACACTAGCTTTCCTTCAAGTCTAGAGTTTTCAATTAAATCCAGCAAAGTCAAAAAATACTGCATAGCTCATTTAACCACAAAGCTGAATTCCCAGAAGCACTGAAAAGGAGCTTGTGCTGCATGATCAAGAATAAAGAAATAAAATGTTAAACAATTTTCTCACATAATTTAGAAGGGGAATTGGCAATCGCTTAGGTTCTGCTTTGAAAATGGTGCCTTGCCTACCCTAAGGGTATCATACTTTCAAGGTATTCATGTGTCACCTGTAAGCAATCAGCTTAACAAGGTAATGCTGGAGCAGGAAAGCTGGGATCCCGCTGTGCGGGTGGAGGTCAAGAGCCTGTGTGCATCGCTGTTAAGAACATGGAGGAACAAAAAACAAGCAAGACCTGTGCTTAACGGCAGGCTGTCACATCTCATAGGAATTCATTTACAGCACCAGTCAATAGTCAGGACACATAAGCCGCCTACAAAGGAGAGTGATACGGTGTCGCATCATATGATCTGTCCACATGACCAAGTCACATTAGAAATGGTTTTGGAGGAGTTTGTCCAGGAAGTGAAGGAAAAGCGGCCAATGAGTGCTCAGCATATGTGGGGCCTCCTTCAGGACAGCTGGAGAAGCATACCAAGATGCCACCTCATGAAACTGGTGGAGAGGAGAACGTTAGGCTAGCCAGTCCCTGGAGCAGCTGGGTTTAAGAGCCTTGCTCAAGAGCCCACTGCTGGAATCACTCTGGTGACTCAGGGATTTGAACCAGCAACCTTCTGAGACCTGACCTGCTCCCCCCCCCCAATAATGTTTTGGTCAGTACATAATTCTATATATGCTATTTTACAGTTTTGATACCTCAAAAGTTTTTCTAAAATACACGAATAAACCTTTCAACCAGGTTATGAGTTAGGGTTCAGTTTAAATGCCCCTAGTTTTGAACCCGAAACCACTGACAGCCGCCAGAGCCATTGGGCTGATGCTCAGCATGGAGCTGCTGTTGGTTTCTGTCCTTGTCATGGTCCCTTTGCACAGGATATGTTCTGTTATGGCTGCATAGCGCGGCATCTCGCCCCCCCTCACGAGACACGGTAAAGACCAGGTGATACCGTTGTGATGACATGCTCATTGTGCTCATTTAATGTTTAGCAAACATTGTACCAGGGTTCAGTAACTGCTGGCTGGGTTTGCCAAGGCATTTGTCAGTAGGGACCAAGGTCATTTTAGTTGCCATTGTTAAAGTTAGTTTTAATTGTAATACTTTGTTTTAAAATTGTGTCTTTTTCAGTTTAGTTTATTTTTTACCATTTTATTCAGTTTCTGTTTTTACTGAGCTTCATAATTCAGTTTTCATTGTAGTTTTAGTTTTTAAAAAGAAAACGACCCTCAAGTGAAAACACGCAGTGGAAATGTAGCTTTTAATTAGCATTGCAAAATCTAGAGCATAAAGAAACAGTTTTCTCATACTTCTCTCACTTGCATTGTAGTGGTATCCATCTGTTCAAGAGGCAGACTGTTAACTCTGTTTTGAACTTTGGCGGAAGGATTTTCTAGAACCGTATAAATGTCAGCAATTCACACAATGTACTTGACATCCCAATTCCCAGTTCAGTCAACATTGTAAGCAGGGTACCGTCCCTCTTGCATGCCTGTGCCCTAGGGTCCCCAGCCGAGGGGGACCGACTAGGTCATTTTTGCATGAGGGCAACTCAGACCCTCAAAAGTGGGGCAGCTTCAATCATTCAGGCAAAAGGGGGCAGCTGCTCAGGCACACTCACCCCCCAACGCCTGCCTGGCCAAAAAGCTCCTTCATGCATGCATGCAGTTTAAATTTACCTCCTGTTTCACTCAATTTCTTTCCATGGTGATTAAGTCCTCAGTCTCTGCATAAACACATTTATTGCAGCATTAAATAATGCTGTCATTAAATAAGCTGTGCACCGACGTCTAGACTACTTACATCCAGGACAATTCGAGCTTGCATCATACTAAAATGGTTTCACCCTGTGCTTCTGCACTTGGGTCCAGCTTGCTGTATGTCTGTTTAACCTAATCTCTTCATCTAAATCATGATTTATCTTTTGGGCTCAAATGCAATCCTGTCAATTTGAGATGCTTAGTGTAGATTAACTACCCATTATTTAGAGGAGGGACATCTGGTAGGTTAATAGGCTTATGAGTTCCTACTCATTCTTATTTATTTTAGTTAGTTTTGAAGTTTGCTGTTTTAATTTCAGTTTAGTTTTAGTGTCTCATGCTTTAAGGAATGTTTTAATTCTGAGTAATTTTGTTATCATCTTCCTTTCAGTATTCATTAATGATAACAGGTAGAGAAAAACCCACGGCTTGCCTCAAAAACACGAGGAAAATGTGGGGTTTTCCTTCCCTGCAATATAAATGACAACATGACTAGACTATCGTGAGGCATGGAACAAAGCATTGCTGTCAGAGTATTGAAGATATGTGAAAAGAAAAAAAAAATGAAAACAAAGTGTTTCTCTGTAAGCCTCCGGATGCATGCCAGCTGGTTAGCCAATGCCCACGTGGGAGAGAAAAAAGTACCCAAATCCATGTATCCAATCACAGCAAAGAGCAGACTAAATTATCTCTGAAATTGCTGTAAGCTTGACCCCCACCTCCGGCATTCTTACTGTTTAGTAAGAATTTATAAATTAACCCCAACTAGTCATGTTTAACAGTGACCTGCTGTGGTCTTGTCTTTTCAATCTTTATCAGACTGTAAGTTCAAGAGCAGTACCTAAGATGTCCACACGATGTCACCATTGCATGAGACCTAGCAACCATGCATAACATTAGCTAAAAAAGAAAGTGAATCTTACCCTGTATATAAGCCAGTGCAGTGGCTCAGCGGGTAGCAGTGTGGGCAGCATAGGGCAGGGGCAGGACTTAAAGACACTGGCTCAGTTAACCATGATCATAACTAACTTAACTACACTGACTTTTTGAACTATGGCATGAAACTTGTGGAAACATGGGAAGAGCATACAAGCGCTGCACGTACAAAGCTTGTGGAATCAGTTGAACTTTCAACCCTGGTTGGGTGCGACTACAGAACTGCTCACTGTGCCGCTCAAAAAAACCTAAAATCTTTCTCGATAAACCACCGCTCAAGTGTGGATAGCGAAGGCTGAGTTGGTTTTGTTCTGTTCAGACCAAATGGCATCACCATAAATCAGATCAACCTTTGTGATGGGCAGAACAGTGGTTCATTGGTTAGCACTGTTGCCTCACACCTCTGAGACCAGGGTTTTGACTCTCTGCCATAGCTCCATTTGTGTAGAGACTGAATGTTCTCCCTGTGTCGTTGTGGGGTTTCCTCCAGGGACTCAAGTTCCCCCCCTACAGTCCAAGAACATGCTGAGGTTAATCGGGGTTACCAAATTGCCCATAGGTGTGTGTGTAAGTGAATGATGTGTGAGTGTGCCCTGTGATGGGTTGGTGACCCATCCTGGGTTGTTCTCTACCTTGCACCTGAAGCCTCTGGGATAGACTCTGAGTAGGACAAGCAGGTACAGAAAATGGGTGGAAAATTCGCTTAATTTTCTTTGCTGTTCTAAATATACAATATATTTTTTCAATACGATGAGACAGTTGATGTTCCAGTGCTCCATTTTATATTTTATATTTTATAACTACTCCACACATCCCTCAACACTGTGCTTGTTCCTTGGGGACGTGGTGTCGTGATGGATGACAGTGGTGAAGCAGCATTCCTCAGAACTTCGCAGGCCTATGTACAGCAGAATGGAGCTTCCTCTCTGTTGCGTCTGGAGACACCACCGATCCTCCAAACAATCCCAGCTTCTGAGCGTAAAGCTCATCTGATTTATCAGCAGGCAGAGTGGAGGGCGGCCAACTTTAACCCCAGTAGGACTTCTTCTGTCCCTATTACAGGCAATTAGAACATTTCCTCCAGTGTAAATAGCCGTGCTTAAGTGCTGTCTCTATCTCTCTTCCACTTCATCCACCCAATTCTCCTTCTAGTAGTCGCTGTATCTGCCCTCCATCTTGCTATCTATTGATCTCTCTCGCTTCAGTTTGCATGCGTGCTCCCGTGCACACGTGTGGCTATGCATGTTCAGGGAACGCCCACCACCACGCCAATCCTTCTTGCGTTAGTTTCTGATTCTTTTTGTTCCTCCTTCTTGCTGCAGACGCCATTCTTCCTCGTCTTCCTCACTTCATGGACCGGCACTTTCTGGCACCTCATCACCAGGTATCTGAGATGCCTTCAGGACCTATTTTTACAGCTCTCTGTTGGCCGACATTCCCCCCTGTGGGTTCCATCCCCTCATGAAGGTCTGGTTCCTCCGTTCCTCTGGCAGATGCGCATGATTCACAGTTACAGATGGTTCTCCTCCTTCGTTTACGGACTTTACCGCTAGTGTGTTGCTTCAGACTGCTTCTTTGTGTCATGACCACACTTAGCGTCTGTTTACTCGGATGTTATTTGCCCCCAGGAAGTACAGTTGAAGCCCACAATGACTAGACTGCTGTCCAGGAACAGGGTTGGGCCAGCCACGCAAGCTAAGCTCGGGTGGAGGGTCCTGAGTGGGTGGACGTGGGGAGATAAGGAGCTTTGTGATGCAAAAGGCTGGCAGATGGGCATCATTAGGGACCCACGTCAGAGCTGAACGGAGGAGCATAGTACAGCACGCACACACACAGACGGACCAGAAGTCACATAAGCAAGGGCTTCACAGCTGTTAACCACTGAACTGTATTTCCACAATGTAGTACATTATTACAGACAAGTAGCAGGAAAAACATGAAATCGCTTCGCTTCCTGACCTGGGCTCCACACACTGCCACAACACTGTGTTGATGGCAACCCAGCAGATATGTAAATATTCAATCAACATGGCCCGTCGTCAGCACCCCGTTAACCTCTGGGTCCTCATATGTCGCTACATTTAGCAACTATGATCAAATTCTTTGTGGCTAGTCATGCTCTGCACTGGAAACATGAAAGATGTGAATGTCTTCATCATTCTTGTCTTGCCGGGAGGTTTGTAGGTGTTAGAGTATCGTGTGGATAAGTCAGTCAAAAAAAAAACACGGAGAATAATAAAAAATAATAATGTTTCTGTGGTGCTCAGGATCCAGCAGGTGTCCGTTTCATCGGGTACTATTAGAGCCAGACTATTGTTCCGCGTTTTCCCGGAGAATGGCGAGTCCTCGTAATCATAAAATCAACCAATGTTCAGTGGGCTTGGAAATTTCACAACCCCTTGTCGTCCATCTGATCGTTGTAGGGTAAATGTAGAGTTTTCGCAACAGATCAATCTGTTATCTGGTACAGGCACCAGTACACTCTGTCTGACACGCTGAACCATTCTGGGGTGGCTCTGGAGCCTGGGGGGGGGGCAGGGGGGCACTGGGAGTTGTGTTGCTCTGGAGAGCTAACAGCATTCCCCTGTTCCTGCTCCACTACAAGTGGCCACTTTGGAGTGTTGACACAGGTGACAAAGGAGGGCGAGGGAGACACAGCACACCCGCTTGCCCCGGGGACGCCTGCTCTGCTCACTGTGGTCAGTGCCGGCCTGAGCCAGAATATTCCGGAAACATTCCGACTTGTCGCTCCAAGTCAACCATGTTTATTATGCACCATCTTCAATGATACAAAAGCCGTGTCCTGCCTAGGATCAGAATACATTTCTCACAGTGCTGTGTGCCCTGTGGTTCATCCATCCAACTAACCAATAATCTTGGGCAGGATCACCTGCAGTCTCTCCCAGGAAGCACCGGCCACTTGGTTGGGCTACACCAGAGGTGGAAATTTCAGGTCCAGAAAGTACAAATCCAGACCAGGATTTTGTTTCAACCAACCAGTGGAGTACTCTATAACTGTGACTCTTTATGCTCAACTGGTTGGTTGAAACTAAATCACGGTCTGGATTTGTACTTTCTGGACCTGAACTTTCCACCTCTGGGCTACACACCGGATGCCAGTGCATTAGAGGAAACATATGCAATCACAAACACAGCCATACCCTAAGGAAACCTAGGGACACCAACCAGCCTAACTGCATATCTTTGGACAATGGGAAGAAATGTGTATTACCACAGGAGAACATGCAAATTCCACAAACGCAGATAGGAGATGGGAATCAAACCCATACTGCTGTAGTGCCGCCTACTGGAATATTTTTGTTCCTAAAATAAAGATCACTGTATCTGCTTAGAAACCACAGTATTAATTTATTAGCAAATTAAAGTGTTTCACAGCTATATAGTAGAGGATTTCTGCTTGTGTGGATTTCTGTTTGTGTGTGGTTACCCAGTCAAGAAAGTTTGTTTGTACTGGAATTTGTACTGTGTGAAGAACAGACACATACACAGACCTATACCCAGTACACTCTGCATTTGTCCAGCTGGCACTACAGTGGAAATGTATCAGTTGAAGCAGTTAGCTCTCTGTGTTGTTTATTTCTTGCCATAAGTTTCTAAATGTTTAAAAATTAAGGATTAAGTCGTCATAATGATAAAAGATCATTTTCTTTGTGGTTTCGTAATTTTGATCAAAACACAGCATTGTAAAAAAGGAAAACACATTTTACGTGATTTTAATAATGTTCACTATGTTTACATATATTGTTTTACATATGCACCTATTTGTCACAGTCAATAAATTAATCAATAAATAGGATCTTTATTTACTGAAGCAGCACGGGAACAGCTAGACTGGAAACTCTGATTTTGTATTTCAGGAATTCCGGAGTTCTGAAAATTACAAGCGAGTCCAGCAACATCAACAAAGAAGAGGGTCTCGCTGGACACTACTCTGGAAGTTTGTCACAAGTTTCTCCTCGAGACCCAGTCTGAGGGAGTGGGGGAGGGACGGGACCCACTGGGGGACGCGGCACCTTATCCGACTGGCTGACAGCGATAAGGAACGCTGAGCATCATTTCCTTAAAAGTGAGGGATCGGGTAGCGGGAGAAAGGGCCAGGGGCAATGAGGAGGTTCGCCCACAGCAGGTGGGGGTGCTGGGGGCTTTTTAGAGTGAAGGGTGGAGCTTGTTGGGGCTCAGTCTTAAGACTGAGGAATGTTGACAGTCTTCTCTCTCACCCGCCACCAGAATGGTGTCCAGTCCTGGCGACAGTCCACATGTTTCTCGGTGCTGACACCTTCTTATCGGCCTGCTATGGAGAGGCGTGCGCGGCATGTGACTTTGGGTGACGCTTGGGGGGTCCTGGGGTCGGCAGGGAAGTTGGCCAGGGGAGATAACCCTCAGAAAGCAAAAACCGGAGAACTCCAGTCCAGTCTGGTTGAAGATCCTTAGGTCAGTCCCATTGGAGCAGTGTGGCTGGAGACACGCAGAGCTGATTGGTGCTCTGCTCCAGGCTGCGGGCCGATAAGGGGAGCGGAAGGAACAAATAGAGTGACCCGTGTTGGCAGAGCAAAGCCAGCCATTCGCTGGGCTCCCCCTTCTATTCCCTCGGCCGCTCCTGTCAACAGCCCTCGGTCCAGATTACGCTCAGAGATGCTGAAGATGCTGCGGACCCCCCCAAGGGACCCAATACCTCCAGCACACGCTCCTTTGAAATGTCACTGGCCTCTGTGTGTCTCCCTGCTTTTGAATGTATATCCATATTGGATTAGTCCAGTGTTTGAAAGCCAACAAATTTGGGATTCTCTCATAAATGTCCAAATATAGAGTCATATAAATTGAACATATGGGACAAAAACTTTCAAAAATCTAACCGTAGGCCTTAGTCTTTGAGATCCTCCAAGTCAAATCTTTTTTGTTTGTGCAATGGGTCTTTCACATTCTGTCCGTTACCTTAATAATCTCAGTAATAGTCCATAATAATCTAAGAATAGCTGAAATTCACATCTCACAGAAAAGCACGCATTTGCATGTAAGGTATTACCTTCTCCCCTCTCCTGTTCCAAACTTAGCAGGGACGCACAAAGTGATGTCACCTCCTTTAGACCTTTGATGGCTGAAAATGGGAAAGTGGCGATACTGCTGTCCGCTTGCTAAGTAAGACTCCAGCCCTAAACAAAACACCCCTTGGGACTGTGATCAGAAATACACGTGTACATATGTCTGTCCCTGAATCCCTGCTTCCTGCCTTCGTCACTCATTAAATGACATTAACAATGTCCTGCTGTACATTCTAATTAAATATTCTTGTTCCTGAAATACAAAATATACACATTTACAAATAGTAAACTCGCACATAAATTAAACATTATCCCCCCGCTGCGTCTGCCCCACAAATTGCAGGTTTGAATCACCATTAAAAACGTGATAAGTTACTCAGATCCTGAAATACCCTCATGCTGTCACCTAGACACTGTGATTTAATGCTTCATTTTGACTCTGAACAGGATCCTAATTCCAATGGTATCATTGTTATTGCCTGTAGATGCTGGATGTTGTGTAATGGCTGTTGTCTTTAATGTGGGGGTTGATCTGGTTTCCTTTCCTTTGTCATTGGGATCATTTGACAGACTGCACTCTCAATTTTAACAAGCCCTCCCGGCCACTAGGGGGACTATCTGCAGCCACACTCTGCCACCACCATGCCGTCATACTTGTATTTGTAGGTTACCACACCCGTGTCATCCAAATAGAGCAGGGAGATGGGGTCCAGCTTGGTGGGCACACAGCAAGCCCGTGACACCTTCTGTGGGCTCTTGAGGTTCACCAGCGTTTGGACGATGGCGTGTTTGGTGGGAGTTACATGCTTGGTGAGAGGGTAGGAGCAGGTCCCACTACACTCATAAGCCTCATAGCCAGTGGGGGCCAAGATCCAGCTATCCCACCCTATGTCCTTGAATTCGACATATAGGGATGTCCTTTTGCACTGGCTACCTTTGGCATTGCGCCGGATCCTGGATGCTGTGTCGTAGATGAGGTTGGATCTCATCTGAATAAGAGCCTCTTCATCTTCTTCCTCTTCTTCAGATGCACCATGCTGATCTCCCCACAGTTCATTCAGACCCAGCTCCAGGTTTTCCTGAAGTCCCACCCCTAGGTTCTCATGTTCAATCATTTCATTCAACTCTCGTTTATCACCACGGTGATCTCCACTCTGATCATCAGAGAACACAATGAGCAAGGGCTTGTGTTTGGCCTCAGGGCTCGTGTCAATGTCCATGTCTCCACCTAACATCCCACCTTCTGCATCTTCTCTGCTCACAAAACGTCCTACTTCACCCAGGGTGTTCAGACTTGCAATGTGTACCTCCAGCCTGCGGGTGGTGCTGTATTCCGATTTGTGCCACTGCCGGACGGCAGCAGTCAGGTCGAATGACTCCCAGCCACTGTCTGTGCCATAGACCTGCCGTGAGGCCAGCTCCACCCATTTCACCGGCTCTTCTTCCCCATCCTCCCCCGGCCCTTCACTCTCCTTTATGTGGTCCTCTGCTTCTCGCTGCTGTCCCCTCACCTCGAAGATGGTTACCTTGCGATCAACACCAGCGTAGAGGCGCCGGTCCCGCTGCACCAAGGTGTAGAGCCGCAGTTGTGCTGCAGTGACACGCTCGTGGTGAGGGATGGACACGTTGAACAGGAGAGGGTGTCTTCTCACCCCACCCAGCCCGACGCTGTCGGGGGAAGAGTCTGCGGTAGATGCAGAAGTAGAGTAAATACAGTAAAATAAATGCAATCAAAAAAAGACACAAGAAGACACAGATCATTGAAGTGTCAACTCTGCTATATGACCATGTAATCATGTGTTTTTGAAAACTTTTGCTCTCTATAACTACTTAACGCATTATGATCATGCATGGGTCTGTGGTTATGAATAAGCTTTATATGCACATATATAGTTTAATATTTACCTAAGCTGTAATCATTAGACCTAACAGCAAGGCATTTCAGGGTGGCACAGTGGCGCAGGGATTGGCTGCTGCCTCACAACTAACCTCACACCTTGCTAATGTGCTAATGCTTACGTGTCTCTAAATTGTCCGCAGAGTATTTTTGTGTGCATGTACTGCATGCAACCTGCGATGGCCTGCGGTGCAACCCAGCTTTTTGCCCTTACCAGGAGTTAGAGGACAGATAGATGCATTTGAAATAATGTGCATGCAGCATAAATTTATGAAGGAAAAAAAAATACATGTAATATCCTCGGTTGACTGAAATAGCTAAAGCAGTTTCATTTTTATGCATAAACATTAAATTAGATTAAATCACATTATATTACACAATTCATATCATTATTTAGAAAGTACTGCATAATTTATGTTTGCATGCAAGTGGTATCTAGACATGTATAACTTGACACTAAATTGTAAAGTGAAACAGCAAAATTAGTTGTCACTGGTTAAATCTGAACTTAGACCAAGAAAAAATCGCTTCCTGCTTTTCAACCAACTCTGCATCGACTTTCTGAACCACTAATGTAATAAATCACCAAACCAGGCAGAGATGACGGTGTTTCTGCCACGGACCCTGAAGTCCATCACAAACCAGGGCTTAATTATCAGCTTTTATCTGATCCACCCGAAAGATATTTAGCAAAAAATCCTGCGCCGACAAACCACTCTTGTACTGGTGCTAAAACTGCGCACTGGGAATAGTGATGGTGAAAATGAAATCTGCGACCAACATCAGCATTAATCCACAATAATTTGGGCTTAACTTTGTGTAAACGTGTATAAAGGCAGAAGCTCAAAATGCGTCGAATTAGGAACATGCAGAGAGCTGTGGGATTTCTAAGTGAAGCTCGGTGTGAAACTTAGGGACACGGGGGGTGGGGGGGTACCTTCATTCTTGAAGCTACGGATAATGTTGGCGGAAGGCATTGCGGTGCGGTCGCTGGCGAAGCGGTTGTACAGCTCCAGCATGTACTCCGGCGGCTCCGCGCGAGACCCCCTGGGTTGCAGCGGTGGGCCCATGCCTGACAAGTTGAAGGTACGCAGGAACTGTCCCCTCAAGGTCTCCAGGAAGTTCTGCATGTCCAGATCTTCATTCTGCTCCAGCAGCAAGGAGTCCATGGAACCCCTCCGGCTCTCGGCCATCTCCGGGGCCACGATGGGGCTGCCCTGGCCCCAGTGGGGCCAAAAGGGGAGAAGTGGAAAGAAGAACGTTACATAGACGCCCCACAGTTGGAAGATCCGAACCTTAGCCATTGTCACAGGAGAGTTCAGTGTTCAGAGTAGTTGAGGATTCGTTTGGACTTTGTAAGCTCTGCAGGTGCAGCTCAGCGGAGCAGCATGAACTCGGAAACCTGGGGCTCAGCTCGCTTTCACGCTCTTTGGGGACGTCGTTTTGGCAAGGGGTTAAAAAGCAGGTTTGTCCTTGTTGATCTTGTGATTCGGTGGAGAGGGCAGGGCTGTGGCGGTAACCCTTTCTGCAGATAAGTGTGGAGAGTTCACCTCTCTGCTCCTCTGGCTCTGGTATGACCACCAAATCTTCTGAGGAATTTCTGTTTCTCCCTTATGTCCCATGCATGCCTTTGATATATTTTTCCGGAAACTTGAAGTTCTGGCAAGAGCGTGGTCCAGCTTCGTCCTGCTGTGGCATCTCTTTCCTTCTGTTTTTCCTTCCCCAAGCCTCTCTTCCCCTTGCTCTCTTTCTTTCTCACTCTTATCTCTCAAATGGGAAGCTCTGAGTTTTTTTCTGTGTACATTGTTATCTGCCTTTTTCCTTAATGAGGACTTTGTAAACATGGTTGGGATTCGGGCTGTGATGGCTTCCTAGTGAATGTGCTCTGTGGCCGGGGTGGGAGAAGATGGGAATCTTGTTTGAAAGTTTGTTTATTTTTTGTAAATGGGTGATTTGGAAGGATGGATACTTGCTTCATTGACCATGTTCTTGACATTCAGGAGCATAGCCCCCAGAAGTAGCATTCGGAATGAAATAAGGGCTGGGAGTCTTCAAACTCTTTGTGGAAAGATGGTAGGTAGACTCCAGGCCTGGGAGATACCAGATATGAATTTCATGACGGGTTAAGAAGAAGACCTATGAAAAGAGAGCCAGGCAAATGGACGTTTACTATATTTTTGAAGATCACTGCAGCGAGACAGAATCAGAATGTCTGAGAAGATGCATGTTAGACGCAACCTCTGCAAATGTCGGTCTGAAGTTTTGGGAGCTGCAGCTTTTTCCACCATCTGCCCGCTATGGTCTCCAAGAACACTCATGTGCTCAAACAGTTGTCACAGGCTTAAGTGAGAGATACAGTCAAACCTCGGAAGTTTCTGGAAGTTCTGCTGATTTGTGCTTGGCCGCGTTTCAGCAATCAAACACCTAGAAAAGGCAAGGTGAGCTGAGACACTTCTGTGAATGTCAAGTATCTCAATACGGACTCGCAAGTCCAGTAAGGGACTTTCAAAATAGCTGCCGTGAGGCCAGTCAATGGCCACGACCCTCGGGTGGGTGTTGACAACGTGATAAGCGTGGCAGTTTGGAGCTGAGGGTGATAGTGTTTGGGTCTCCATGGAGACCTGGGGATAACACAGCCCAACAGTCATGTGCCTCTCTCGCTCCCTGCGGAGAAGAGCAGGAGATCCTCCGAGATTCCAAGGCAGCTCTAAGTGTGAACCATTTACGGTTCTAGCGAATGCTGTCCAGGCGCTCGTGCACGTTTTTCACAACCACTTGGGTGGTGTTGACCTCCCAGGGTAGCCAGAAGACGTGGGAAAGCACAGGCTCCGTCCTCTGGCGGCCACTCCCCAGTCATCTGGACACTTGACAGACATGCTACTATCTATTCTGGAGCGCCTTACATAATGCCCCTGTCTAATGAGCTGGGTCTCCTCTGCTTGTTTTGGGGTGTGTGATAACAGCTGTCCCCCACCCCACACACACACACACACACACACACACACACACATACGCATACTCAAGTGAGCCCCCCCCAAGAAGCACTGGGACCAACCATCTAATGACATTCCAGGCATTTCTGTCTTAGCTTCAGCCACATTTTATCTGCCCTGACCCACTCTCTGAGCTTAGCCCCCCCCCTTTCCTCACAGCACCACCCCAACCCCCATGAAGCTACTGTGCTGATAACCTGACATTGGGGTCACCTGGCATCCAGGCTGTGAAAGGCTCAATGCCATAGGGTAAGTAACTAAGGCAGCTAACCAGGGAACAGTCCGGGTGAGGTGAGTCATGTGCATATGGAACGGACTGAAGTGATACTGGTGATGTATGAAGTGACAGTTTTGGGGACAGGCTGTGGGGGCACCCTTGGATTTCCTAGTTTCAGGGTGGTGCATGTGTAGACTGTACTGAATTCACACCACATTTACTGGAAGATCTCGAATCACTGAACCATCTCAGACCATAGATTCTACCACACAATGGTGGGTGGTATGCAGAGGTGGAAAGTTCAGGTCCAGAAAGTAAAAATCCAGACCAAGATTTAGTTTCAACCAACCAACTGAATACTTTGTGAGTGATACTCAACTGGTTGATTGAAACTAAATCATAGTCTGGATTTTTCTTTCCTGGAACTGAAATTTCCACCACTGGTAGTATGTGACGTAGTGGGTTAGGCTTCTGTGCGTGTCATCAGAAGGTTGCCAGTTCAAATCCCGTCCTTGGTAGAATAATCACGTTACCATTCAGCATGGCCCTTAACACAATGTCTCCATAAGGTTTTTTTTCCTGTTTTTTTTTTCCCTTATGGGGACCAGTTTCCTGGTCCCCAAAAGGGAAAACTCAATTTTATAAAAATCTGTGACTGCAATGAAAAAACTAAAAATGCAAAAAGTCTTGTATTTTGCTTAGTTACTTATTGTTATGGTTAGGGCTGGGTGGGGGTTATGGTTGTCATTGTTCCCGTAGAAATTAATGAGCGGTCACCATAAAGATGTGTTTACCTGACTGTGTGTGTGTGTGTGTGTGTCTGTCTTTGTGCCTCAGATGAAAGCAAGATGGGATATGACATGAGAAGCAATTCTAATATACCTGTATTTGCATAAATGGCAAATAAAGCATAATTTCATCATCATTTCACAACAAGTTATGAAATATGAATAATACTGACAAACTTTCCAGGGATATTTGTGAAGTTGAGAAAATATGACTCATAAAAGTTCTCAGACTAAAAAGGCTAAAAAGCTTGTACTTTATTCAACCTCAGTCTTAAGTCTTACTTGGCCATATCTTGTTCCAACACACGTCACACACATGAAAAGCCTGACCTGAAATTGCATTTGGCCCAGACAAAGAAAGTAAGAAAGCAGGCACAGTGAGAGACATTCTCCTAATGATACATTTCCAGCCTTCGCTTCTGCTTTTGAGGTAAGTCTTCTTGAGGTAAGCTAAGCAACATTTTGAAAAACAGCCAGGCGCTTCACTCAGAAAAGAGTCCCCGCATGTAAATGTATGTCCACAGAACTCTGCCTGCTTGGAAAGCCGGGGCTTCTACAATGAGAGCGTGCAGATGAGACCCTTAAAGTGCTCAACAACTGTAGCACCATGACATTGCATCTCCATCACGCTCCGCGTGTCTGCACCATGCTCCAGGTCCACACGGACCATATTTGGACTGCGTTCGCTGACCCGGAACCCCCACGAGTTTACGCCCGTGGCAGATGTGTTCCAAGAATGTCAAACGACGAAGGACCAGTTGAACTCTGACCCTCAGGGTGCGTAGGGGCCACTACGGTGGGCCGCCTCTCGGCCTGGGGAGAAACTCCTGGATCTCTCGGTCCAGCCCGCGGTTGCGCCTCTGGGCCTCATCGTGACTCTGCTCTGCGTTACGCAGCCGGATCTCCAGCGCCGCACTGTGACGCTTCTCTGCCTCCAAGGCTGCCTGCAGCTCCTTCACCATGGCAGTGAGCTCGCTGTTCTTCTGCAGAAGGCTGTGTGGGCGGCAGGGAGGGAGGGAAAGTGAGTGGTAGGGCCCAGCTAACCTCCGGCTGCTGGCTGTTTGCATGGTCACTCGTCGATACCCAGCGCTGCTGCTCACCTGCTGATGCGGTCCTCAGGCGATTCCTGGCTGCTGTGCTGCCCCCCAGGCTGCTCCTTGGGCTTCTTTGCATCCGCACCCGCCTCTAATGACTCCTCCCTGGATGACTGAGAGAGCACCAGGGAGCTCCCACTGCTGCTGCTGCTGCTGCTACTGCGCCTCCTGTCCGGGGGGGTGACCTGTATCGCTATGGCTTCCCTGGTACCCACACACCCACCCTTTCCAGCCGAGCCTGCCCCTTCCGGGGGAGTGACCTGTGTCGGCATGGCATCCTTGGTACCCTGACATGTGCCCTTTCCTGCTGAGCCCGCTCTTTCAGATGGCGCAAGGTTTTGAAGGCCCAGAATTTCAAAGATGTCCTCTGAGAAGGTCCCTCTCTGGTTGCCCTCGTCCAGAGACAGCATGGGACTAAGCATGTCCCCCCCTCGCGTGCCCCGGCTAGGGTAGGAGCAGGTCGAAGCCGGGAGGGTCTGCGTGCGCTTGCGAGGACTCCCACTCCCTGACCATGGGTCCGTAGCTGAGGAGCAGGGGGAGATACAGGGAGCAGATGCGTCCACAGCGGCCTCAGACCCCTCTCCTTCCTCTCTCACACTCCCCAGTGTCCTGCCATCATCTTCCTCGGGGACCTCAGACAGAGGCAATACATCGGGCTGTGAAGACAGTGACAGTGAACACCTTGGTGGGTCGGGCTGTGAAGACAGTGACAGTGAACACCTTGGTGGGTCGGGCTGTGAAGACAGTGACAGTGAACACCTTGGTGG
>JAODLC010000044.1:21382112-21394956 GCA_026781145.1 Hippopotamyrus pictus | reverse complement strand
CGCAGGGCACACTCACACACCATTCACTCACACATGCACACCTACGGGCAATTTAGGAACTCCAATCAGCCTCAGCAAGTCCTTGGACTGTGGGGGGAAACCGGAGTACCCGGAGGAAACCCCACGACGACACGGGGAGAACATGCAAACTCCACAAACTCCCAGGCGGAGACTCGAACCCGGGGCCCAGAGGTGTGAGGCAACAGTGCTAACCACTGCACCACCGTGCCGCCATATATATATATATATAAAAGATGGTTATAATATGTTTTAATATGTAATATGTATACAGTATGAACAACCCAGTATCAATGGTAAATTTAAACCAGGATTGGGTAGGTGTAAGAACACAGCATCATGCTTAAATTGGTTTGAAATAATCCAGTGTGTGTTCTGTCCAATATTTTCCCAGCGCTGGGTTGCCAGTTAACCCAGGTTAGGCTGTGTTTAACCCAGGATTTTGAGAGTGTAGACCTGAATCAAAGACAAAGGTCACCTGGGGAAGGACGGCCTCTCGCCGGCGTCGAAGGCGTCCCTGAACTGCCTGACCTGGTTGTCTTGACCCGGCAGACGGAAGATGCCCTCCTCGTTCAGGCCGTGCTCACGGATGAAGTCAGCGCACTTCTGCACCAAGATGGGCACCAGCCGGGGTCCAAACCTCTGCTCATGGGCAATGGTCTCACTCAGGCTCCTGCCAAAGACCGCTGAGGCGACACAGACAGAGCAGGTTACAGTGGGGTCACTGGCGAAAGAAATGCACAGGCACTGCAATGGGCAGCCACTAGAAATGCACAGGCACTGCAATGGGCAGCCACTAGCAATCAGGGGTGTAGGAACCAGGGGGGCCAGGAAGTACGTGTATCCCCCCAATATTTAAATTGGCTTCATTCACCCCCACCCCCTCCAAAAAATAGACCTTTACATTGAAATTACTAAGTTGTTCCCCCTAATAGCAAACTCTCTCCTAAGCCCTTACTGACAATGTGATTAGTATCCTCTACAGGACCCACAGTGTCAGCCATCATGCTGGCAGACATGAGCAGTCTGGGTCATTTACCAAAATGCGTAAATTTCATCATGAAAATGAAAACGGGTGTGCACAAAAAAGAAAAAAATCATCAAACCGGGCGTGCAGACATTTCCCTTCCTAAATGTCGGAACCGTCGTGTAAACGCACGTAAGTGCGGGAGGCTGAGATCCTGTTCTGCTGCCACCCACAAATAACCATAAAAGGTCAATGCAAAGGAGCTGCGTGTATATCAAGCCTTTCTGTTTGCAAAGTAAATTAAAGAGAAACAATAAGAGGATTTTTGAACAGCGCAAGGTAGCGGCGTGAAAAAATGTTACTTTTGGGTAGCTGTTGTTGTTCATTTGATAAATTGACTTTGATTTAAGGTGCTCCTATCGCAATGCCGGTGCAGTTGATTGACCCGCTTGCGCTTGGAAAACTGGACATTCGTGCACGATTTGTTCACGGGGAATGAGTCTCTTACAGCAGGGGTGTATACACACAGCTTTGTGTATGCAGGTTTTTGCTGCAACTCCCTAATTAGATTACTAATCGTGTGCCTGATTGGCTGACGAGTGCTCACGCCTGGGATCGAACAGCTGACCTAAAGGTTATCCCCATGGGCGCAAATTACGGGGGGGACGGGGGGGTTGTAGCCCCTCCCAATAAATCAAAACCAGCTAATACAACTCCCCCAATAATCATGTTTCCCCCGTAATGGGTGGAGACCTCAACCCTCCCAATGTTGCAGCCAAAATTACGCCCTTGGTTATCCCACAAACGTACATAGACACTGGCCCTTTGAAGATAAGATTGCCCACCCCTGCCTTACAAGAACTAAACACTTACGTTCACCTCCCTGCAAAGATTTGTTCGTTTTGTTCTATTGCTTGTCCTCAGAAATATGATGTGAATGCTGCTTCCCTCCTCGATTATGGCCAGTGAAGGTGAGGCATTTAAGGGCATGACATATAACTGGCTGGAAACTAAACCTAGGAGTGAACGTATACAGCTACAGCGAACAACCGAGAGTGTCTCATGTAGTTCTGAAGGAGAGAGTCGACGGAGTGAACTAGCTAGCGAGTGAGTCGATGGTCTCTCCACTCCTTTGTGTTTCTCATTCTCATTCTGAGCGAGAGACACGAACTAAAGACTGAGTTGGTGAAGGAGAGACTCAGATAGGTTACTGAGAACCATACTTTGCTGTGACTGAAATGCACCATCTACTGGTGTAGTACATAGCCTACATTTGCAGTGACTTACCGTATGCTGCAACAGAATTTTTGAAATGCAACATATTAATTAACGTTTAAAAAATTTTTTAACCAAGCATGGTTAGCATTTGGACTAGTTAACTGATTATGTGATTGGGTTTGCATTTTTAACAAGCATGAGTAGTCACAAAAAATAGTAATTTTGCCCATCACAACTGGACATTGCTGGAAATGTAGTTTTTATGTTTGTCTGTTCACGCATGTTTGTCCCCACAACATAGGGAAACATATGTTTAATGCAAAACAGACAAAGTGCAAACACATTATATATAGTGCAAACAGAAAACTAATTAGTAAAAATAATTGGGATGGTCCATGAATACTCGTTTCTGTACATATAAGCATTTTTTGTTTAATAAATATGGAATTTTGCATAGAAAGTTGTAGTTTTTTTGCGTCATTTTGTGCGTCTTTTTGTGCGTACGCAATTTTAATAAATCATACGTTTTCAATTCCCACTTCCCAAATTGCTTAGATATAAATTCATAGGTTAGCATTTCACATTTGCAGACTTATTAGTCTCTGACCAGGTGAGACCATGTACATATATGTGTGTGTGTCTGTGTGTGTTGCTGATGTACACATCATACGCACACGTACCTCCGCTGGACTGCGCCCCAAGAACCCTGCGAATGGCTCGAACCCATTCCTCCATCTCATTCTGAGAGTTGGCCATCAGCACACAGGGGTCACGCTCGCGGTCACCATTGCCTTTTGTCACACAGAGAAACATTTTACATGCAACTGCAAAAAAAAAAACTTTCACTATATTGAGTCACTTAATAATATTAATAAGAAGAAGATTGATGTGAGAGCTGTGCTACCTGTGTTTCACATAGCAGGAGCTGTGATACCTGTGTTACAAATAAGCTGTGTTAGAAATAAGCTAAATGAGAGCTGACCTGGTATAATTTCGAAAAGGAACTTCCCCTGCTCATCTGCATTTGATGGGAGCTCATTCACTTGACTTGATTTCAAAGAAATGGAGCCCTGTAAACACAGATGAGAGAGAAAAATATCGATCTCTTAAATTCCCATGATGCACCATGATTTTGCTCCCTGGCAGAGTTTTCAGACGACAAGAGTCTGTGCAATATAGCACGCTGGTCTCAAGTGAAGAGAAGAATTCAGGCTTACATCCCTACGGGCAGACAGATGTAAAATACAGAGAGAGAGAGTTCTGCACCAAACCAGACTTTCAACCTCATAACCTCTAAACACAAATATCTCCATGACGATCACAACTGAAATATCCTTCACTGAGCTATTTGTATTTAACTTATAATTTTAAAATGACTTCATTTATCTGATGCAGTAGAGGGAAAGATTATAATGTTTTAAAATGTACATGTGTTCTCTGGGATTCAAACCCACAACCTTTGCGTCATTAGCTCTTTAACTGACATCCCACACACCATACTAGACTAATACATCAGGTAAAAAAAAAAACACACACACAAAAGCCTCTGAACAGCAACAGTGAGTCACCCTGTGCAGTCGTATCCAGGGGGCCCACCCCCCCCCACCCCTTACCTGACATGAGCTGTCTTTGTCGTCCTTGTGGTAGTACAAGGTGTGGCCCCGCAGCACGAAGTAACGTGCCTGCCAGTTCTTCACGATGGACCTCTGCTTCTTCAGCCAGCCCGTCTTCAGGGGCCTCTCCAAGGTCCGCGGCGAGCCGGGCCGACACGAAGCCGGGCTCCCCTCGCCCGGCATCACGCTCTTGGACCGTGCTTCACAGCCCGGGAGAGATGGTGCAGAAGAAGCTCAGTAAGAAGAGCGTCAGATGAAAGCAATAGCCGCAGATGCAGACCCAGCGCCGCTTCCTATGTGACACTGCAGATGCAGTTCGTGTGGTCGGAACGGAATTCAATCGAAATGGCCGATAAGGGGCCAGTGTCAGCTCTGTTCCCGATGAGGAGAGCAGCAGCATTCTGCTCGCCGAGCAGCAATAGCAGGACAGCAGCAACCCTACCGTCTGACCCCAGAAACTGCTCGCCACAATCACTTCAGTCTCGAAACAGGAAACATGCGATTCATTAAAGGAGCATCGCTGCTATTTCAGAGGGTGATAAAAGACGGGAGGCCGCCGGCTCGATCTGTGCGGTCAAAGGCGCGTGGCTGCGTCTGGGTGGTCTTCAGACCGACGGTCTGGAGCGGATGCAGTGCAGTCGCCGTGACCACGGCAGCGTGGCGGCAGAACCATCAACGTCCATCTCCAATTGATTAAACATCACAGAAGTCGGTGGAAGTCCAGGGTGGCGGGAAGGGGGGTGGTGGAGAGTGCTCACACAGCACCACATTTGCAGGGGGGTGGAGACAAAGCAGAAAAGATTGTAATCTCCTCATTAGATAAGCAGGAAGCTGCCATAAGCCGCCCCGAAGTTTAATGTCGCTCCTTGCAAACCAGCAGCTGCTTGGTTCAAACCCCAACTCCACAGACTCCCAGCCCAGGAAGGGCACGCAGACTGCGGCACAGGGAATAGAAATGCAGCTGAGCAGTCGAACCAAAGATGCCCCTCTGGCCGGCCTCTGTATCTAAGCGTGGTGATGAGATCAGGTCCGCTTGAGCTCCAAACCTGCCAACTTGCCGTTTTATCTCCGAGAAGATAAGCAGATATGAACCTCCGCTGTGTGTAAATGCTGAATGTCTACCTCTTGGAGGCAGTGTGTGGTCCAGCAGGCTAAGCTTCTGCGCCTGTGATTGGAAGGTCGCTGAATCGAGCCCAGCCTGGTGCATCTGCGGGTGCTTGAACAAAGCCCTTAACCCCCCAGCTCCCTGGGTGCTGATGGGAGTGGCTGCCCTTCATGGCCAGCTTGTAGTCACCTACACAGAGCGAGTTAAGGGAGGTGTAAAGAGAATTTACCCATGGAGATCAATTCCCTGATTGTTATTATTTACGCGTCATCTGCCACAGAAGTCGTATAAGCGGCATGAGAAGCGTGGCACGCCCTGGCAAACAAGCCGAATGCCGCTCCACCCTCGCTGCCCCCAGCTGCAGACTCCGTTATCGGCACACGCAGAATGCAAAACAAAGTGACTCAACACAGGCTGCGGGACTCATGACTCACAAGACTGAGGACGCCGGAGTCAGTTTGCAAGACTCAGCCTGCCATATAAAGCCCCTGCTTCCCTGATTGTTGGCGCAGTGTGGTCGAACCCTGAGAGATTCCAGCACCTAGGTGTCCAAAATCAGGTAGATTGAGTGAGACGGGCAGCGGCGTATGACCTTTTGAGCAGGTGACCAGCGCCAGGCTGTATCCCAGCCTCTCAGGATCCTTTCATTCAGGATCAGGCAGAGAATGTGGACATCAGCTGTTAAGAAAGCTTCCTATGTTATTCTATGGTTCATAGCACAGTCTGCTCTGGAATAGTGCATGTTTACCCACTTATGGAAACATGGGGATCAGATGGGGATAAACGTTAAAGAGTCCATCACCGACTCATGCAGGAACTGTTAAAGGTTCCTTGATGTGGTCGGCTTCTGGGTTTCAGGTCTTTACAGAGACTGGACAAGCTGGACTGGCTGCACCATCTAACTCAGCATGACAGCGGTTTGCTTCCTGCTTCTGATATTGAGACACAATTCATGACTGACAGCATAACATAGGAAGTGTCACCAAAAACGAGTTAGTGATAAATATCTTTACGGGCTATGCTGTTAGATACTGCAGGTCATCTGTTCAAAGAGCTGAACTGAAGCAAAGAAATGGTCAAATCTTACATTTTAAATTTCTCAAGGTCTAAAAGAAGGCTAATTATGCCCACAGTCTGCATTCTTAATCTGTTGGTGTTTGATTTTGTCAGTTTTTGCACAGTGAAGTGGGGAAGTGTGACAACGTGCAGAGACAATCAGCAAAGCAGTAAAGTCATTAGTATGGGCAGGAGGATTAATTACAGCAATACACAGAACCCATGAAGAAGCATTCGCATTCGGTGTCAGTACTGTCCAGATATCCCATTCAATGCTACCCAGCATTAAACTGACAGCCCACCCCTCATCTCCGGCTCAGGCTCCCACCCTCAGCACTGAATCAACACCTTCCCCTCATCTCCGGCTCAGGCTCCCACCCTCAGCACTGAATCAACACCTTCCCCTCATCTCCGACTCAGGCTCCACTCCTTATCTCTTTCTGCTTAAAACAAAGTTGTGGCCCACCATGCTACAGTAAAACGCCAGGAATAAGTACTACTGAGTACTACGATATGAGTACTACGATATGAGTACTACGATATGAGTACTATTATTAGACTGCACAGCAGTGGCCACCTCTGTGACTAGTCAATGTATCTAAACTGAGCAGAGTTACAGCAGATAGATGAGCTCTGGCTTCAGGACTTGACACATGACTAAATGTGTTACGGCATAACGGTGGTGGTGGGGGGTTTGCTGCCCCCCCCCCATTTCTGTAGGGCTGACTACAGCTCTGCCATCTCATACAGCCCCTATCATGCTGCATATTTCATCAGTTTCCGGATAATAGAGTTTGACGGTATCAGGGGAAGCGGGAGGAAATCTGAAACGGGGTCAAACTAAACACGCAGTTCAGCAAACGAGTCCATCGTTACTTTCTCACAGCACATTGGGTGGATGGAGGCTGCGGGGAACGGGCCTCACATCCTCTGACTCATTTCAGTCATCGCAGTCAGTGTTCAGATTCATTGTGCTTCTCAAGCATGATTAAAACACGTAACCAGGACAGAGAAGCTCTATAAAGGACACTAGTAAGATGGCGGTCAGAAAAAAATGTAGTAAAAAAGAAAGAAGGAATCTAAAAATAAATTTTAAATCAATATGCACACAAATAATGATTTAAAGTTTAAAATAGCTGTGTGTTTGTGTGTGAGGACACAAGAGGACACAGCAGGGCTGGGAGCAGGTAGCTGACACCGTGGAAGAAGTTTTTATATTGATACAGAAGAAAATCAGAATAGAAGTTTTTTTTTTTTGTTTTTTTTTGCATCGTCACCCTGTTGGCTTACAAGGCCCAGAAGGCCAAGGCCAATTTAGTGCCAGGAACACACAGAGAGGAACAGCTCTCAGATTAAATCCTGGTAACGTGACCCGCGGTACGGCCCTGAAAAGCACACCTGTCAAGTAGCGCTCAAAAAAGCGTGCCCTGAGGGTTGTAGTAAGCACACGCTTCAGTCAGCCACGCGAGTCGACACCCAACACGTCTATTAAAAACAGAAAATAAAACGGGGCTCAGGAACGACTTTCACTGCATCTTTACCACACCACCTGCAACCGTGTCCGCAGTTGAGGTCATAGTGGTTATCAGGTATGCAGGCAGTGTGGGGCGAGGGGTCAGTTCTTCAAACAGACAGCGGCACCAAATCACGAGCTCCCCCAGCCAGCATCACCTGCCCCCTGACCAATCTTATCAAGGGTACCGCGGCGATTCCCAGCCCCTCGCCCCCCCCCGCCTCACAAGCACCGGCACAACCCCTTACCTATTTTCGCAGATTCAGCTCGGAAGGCACTGAAGTCCCAGTTACGCGGTAGCTTAAGAGACATCCTTGTTATATCCTTGTTATGTGGAGGGTCCGTCTCCACGCACACACATACTCACACGCGCCACACAAGCACCCTAGCTGTACATGCTGTCGCCCGCTGGCTCTCCAGCTCACTCGCACGTCGGCCCCTCGCCCTCTCTGCACCTCACTTCCTCTTTTCTGCGCACGGATGTTTCTTCTAGGTTTCCGAGCACGTTCATTCATGCCCCGCCACTCCCCTGCACTCCTCCCGAAAGCCTCGCTTCCTGCTCCATAAACACACACGCAGGCCGCCTGCTGCCACTCGCGGGGGCTCTCACTGTGCAGTTCAGGCTCTGACCCTGATGCTCGGACGCCGGTTTTTTTTTTTTCTTTTTTTCCATTACTCACGCGGAAGTGGCACATCACTAGATGCCAGCCTGTGGCAGTCGTGCGCATGCACACACACAGACAGAACACCGCACGCATCATCTGCACTGAGAACTTCCTGTTTTGCCACCGGTGGAGCCCGTGTGTTGGAGTTCCTACATTTAACCGGAACATTATCAGCCTGAGTCTCAGTGCTCTGCACATTTTACAGCGCCTACTGTCAGCTGAAGAGCCCGCCCACTGCTCTTCCACAGTTCATTTCCTAAACTGGGCTGCCCTTTAAGTGTATCCAGAATTTTCCTTTTTCAAAAAGGTCCCCAGCATTCACTGCAGCCCTGGAAACGGCAAGCAGGCCGGTCAGAAAAAGAGAATTCAGACGCGACACGGAGGAGACGACTGACCCAGAAGGTTCAGTTATGATCATTATTTTTATTATTAACCATTTAACAGCTCAACACAGCACTTACTGGAGGAGCAAGAGCATTGTTTCAGGGTCAAAAAATGCTAAACGTAACATCATAGTACAGCATAATAATGACAATAATAATAAAATTACAATAATAACCTTTGAGCAGGCTCAAAGACCCGAGGCAGTGACACTTCTTAGACATACAGGAAACATTACAAGTGTTATTAACATAGAATGTCTTTGTGACTGTGTTCCCTGTTTGTTAGCTGCTAGCAGGCCAGTGTACGTAACACATCTACCACTTACTCAATGTTTGACTTTAAGGATAGGGAACCAACTTTAAAACGGGCTCTGAGTAAACCAGCTGAGAGCAAACTGGAATATGTAACGATGACAGAAACTAAGTATTTAACAATTTAAAAAAAAAAAAAAACAGATTATCATCGTAACAAGTATAACATTTGACAGCTGAGCTCCCTCTGCTGGAGAATCTAGGAACATCGGAGAAAAATACAGTATATATAACTAATTAAAATAATAATAATAAAAAAAAACTTACAATAGTAAATCTGAAAAATATTACCTTTATATCACAGTAGGAAATTACTACAGCTGTATGTTTTTTTTTTATATATATTTGTGGGGTTTACGTATGTGTTTCTCCACATCTCAGTGATTGTATACAATATCATTACAATAGCATTAGGTCAGTATTATGTCTCTTTGACAGACAAACTAAATGATTTCTAATGGCACACAGAGAGCAAAGCCAACTCTGTGGAACAAATAAAAATGGCCATGCCAACCTTGACTGACACCAGTAAACATTCATTAATAAACGGCCTCTATCAATCACCCAAACCATCAATGAGTTCTATAACAATTAATAAAACTACACAATTTCACCTCTAAATAGCTGATTTTGATATGACAACATTTGCAAGCAGAATTAAAAAAAACATGAGTTGCACATTAAATATTAAGGTAAAGAGAAAACAACATGATGAGACTGACAGTGTTTATTATTGTGTCACAAATGGGAGCCTGAGAGGGCAAACAGTCATGCCGTGACAGGCCTCCCTCCCATTGGTTAGGGTCATGTGATCAGCAGAGGCGAAGCAGAATGCCTGATTGCACAGCAGAGGAGAGCTGATCCCATGGATGTCTCTGAAACAAATTTAAACCTTTGAAAAAAGTGGGGGTGTGGGGGCCTGTGTTCACCAACAGGCTGGCAGAATTCACGCTCGGTCTGCTGCGGAGACAAACATGAGGCAGATTACCACCTTGGCGCAGGCTCACCCAGCCACCCACGTACTGTTCTGATGGGCACGCTGTACTGCTTTTGCCTGGTGTCAGTGTCATTGGGCCAGAGGGTTGCCACTTTGACAGGGATCCTCCTACACCAATGGTACTTCACCACCAAGCCTGTAACAAACGCTTTCATCAGACCAAGATCAATCACCCTTTCAAATGGCAGCCGGCGGCTTTGAAGAACGCGCCGGTGATTGTTTCCGATGAATGGAGGTTACACATACACAACATGGGGAAAAATGGGCGTGCTCTTTCAATGCCATGGGCGGCCACAACAAACAAATGGGTTTAAATTCATTTTAAGTGTTTCATTATTATTATTACAGTATTATTATTATTATTTATTATCAATGAAACTGCCCTTGAGCATTATTGACTATCAGACGAGCAAACCAGACCTTTGAGTGGAGATGTGTGTTTCATGGCCAAATAACAATCCTGGACCCATCAAATGACCTTCTGCCTCTGGCACCCTGCAGCCCACGACCCTTGACCTTTCACCATTGACTAATAGTCAAACAACACACTCCTCACTGGACACTGCTGTCAGGTCCATTTAGCTCCTCTGAATCAATAAGAAGCTCAGTAATCCCTCCTGCACAGCTGCAATGATTCTCCTGTAAATCAGTCAACTGCACTGATGTCAAACAATGGTGGAACATTCAGTCTCCAGGAGCAAAAGCCAGTATGTACTTAAGTAGGGACCCACTTCAAAAAATATCTGCAGACAGACCGGGAAAATAAAACAAAGTAAAAATGTTTAAAAAATATTGCCATTGTGTTCAAGCATAACCCGTATATTAACAACAAGAGAAACAGCAGATAAAACCAAGGAGTTCAAGACCCAAGGAATTCAAGACCCACAGACACTAGAGCCCAAGAACAAGAGGACAGGACAGAGTTGCTTAGAAACTAGCATTGCAAACACAAAATTAAAACGAATTAAAAAACAGGTGATACGAGTGCCAAACAGTAGTCGCTGTATCAGGTAGTCAATCTTCACAGGACTTGCCCAAGTTCAGGCATGTATGTAGTTCATCAAACATGCTTCTCATATTTTCCCCGAAAAAATCCCACAAAAACAAACACCTATGACTTTCGAGATCCGGAGAAAACACCTAAAAGGTCATTTTATGACACTAATCAGACGACCATGTCAAATGTAGAATCGTGGCAAAAACGACTCATTTCAAACATGAGACTACTGGAAATAATGTCGGTAGAGACACCTCCAGGTCAGAGGGGGCGCTGTTCGTCTGGTTAGAAAGGCTGCAATGCACATTGCTGACCTTGGCACTGGACTCAAACTTACTTTAAAATAACACAGAGCTTTCTGATGGCCTGTGTACACCCTCAACTCGGGACAGCACACAAAATTCCCAGTTTCCCTCAGGATTCACACAAATCTGTGATTCTTCTCCCCACACCTGCACACGCCGACTGGCTGGGCCTCAGCGTGAGCTTGTAGCTTTTCACACGCGTGTTCCATAAAGCAGTTCATGTGAAAAACATACCATGGGTCAGTGAGCGGATTTCTGCTACCCTACATATAAAACGACATACAGAAACATTATATAGAGACCTGTACGTATCAAATAATCTTTCTGATGAATATTCTACTTCAATAATATTTAAAACGAAACTTCAGCACACCAACATATAAATATATATTGCAGTAAATTGAACAGTTAATAAACAGAAACTATTCTGCGGAGGAGGTCACACTGTAAATGCCACGGACAGCCCACTCTTACTCCGGGCTCTTCTCGAGACTTCGTGTAACCATGACACTTACAGCTGGCCTCGCAGCCCAGCTCGAAAACAGTTTGGCTAAGACGAAACGTACAACTGATTACCGACAACCCGCGTGCTGAATGGAACGGCCCACGGCGACGGCCTCTGCGTCTCACTGCTACCAGCCGCAGGCCCGCCCCCCTCCGACTCCTGACTCCACCTACGCCGCCACCTCATTGGCCGGCAGCAGCCCTCTCTCCGTCAGGTGAGCCTTCAGAGAGTTAAAAATTTGGAGCTGCTGATCCAGTCGCAGGGCGAGGAGCTGCTGGATGACTCTGGAGGGGTTCGGACCCCTGGGGAGGGAGCAGAATGAGAGGAGGGGGAGGAGAGAGAGAGAGAGATATATATGAGCTCAGACAGGCCACTTTTTCATCACGCAGGACAACGTGACCTGATGAGGAATCCAGATTATGGGGACGTGAGAATTCCCTCGCTGCACCCACCTGATAAAGCTGGCGATGTAGACGTTGACGAATGTGGCCATCAGGTACTGGCAGTCAAAGCGGTCCATGATGCCGCCGTGGCCGGGGATGGTGTTGGCAAAGTCCTACAGGGACAGAGAGCAGGGGGAAGGTGAGGAGCAAGCATCCAGGACTCTGCCGTACCTTCAGCAAAAAGCCCAGTATCCTAGCAGAACACTTCACCCATCCTCTGTGATAGGCTGGCATACCTGGGCACTAGAGCCCCTTGCTGGACATTTACTGGTAACACACATACGGTTACCTTAATCTTAAAGGCTCGCTTGAAACCACTGGCAAAAAAGCCCCCAAACGGGCCCACGATGGAGGCGAAGGCAGAAAGGGCGATGCTGTGGATCTGGAAGGGGTACATGTGGACGGTGGTCTGGAACGAGGGATAGAGAGAGAGAAAAAGAGAGAGAGCGAGATGCCTTTGGGAACACACTGGGAGTGTGATCTTCCACGTGAGAACAGGAAACTCCAGACTTAAGCATGAAGTCTTAAACAAAGGCCAAAAGCGTGTGATGCGACTGATCGCTGGGCGTGGCGTGCGTACCCAGCCAGTAAAGGACTGGAGGACGGCAGGCAACGCGTACTCCTGCAGCTGGAAGAGTTCGGACGGCTGACAGTCCACGGTGAAGCTGTTGGAGTCGCTGTTGAACTCCACCGGGCACACAAAGTAGCAATAGCCCGCCATGACGTAGGACAGCTGGAGGGATTGCC
>JAODLC010000044.1:21367872-21379329 GCA_026781145.1 Hippopotamyrus pictus | reverse complement strand
GGGGGGGGGGGGGGGGGGTTAACTCACAATCATCATGAGCACCATGGGGCCCAGGTAGATGATGAAGAAGAAAAAGGAGATCATAGCCAGCGTGAGGATGCCCCGCACCCACCAATTCTTCCAGCTGAAAAGCAGCAAAATCTCAGCGTTAGTGCTACTGACAGGTGCTCATGGCTTATCAGAAGGTCTGTCATCAGGAAGAGAATGAGGCATCAGATGCCACCGGCTGTAAACATACACAGACACACAAACACACAGACACTATGACCCAAGTTACCGTGATGAAAGGCCAGAGAGGGCTTTGTTGAGGACCTCCGGGGTGTCGTCAGGGGGGACAGGAACGTCAGGCACCCCCGCATCCCCCTTGGCCTCGCTGTCCGAATGAGCATCTCCATCAGGTGCCCCATCTTTGTCCAGACCCTGGGGACAGATGGGTGATTTGATGATCATATAACTAAGTGTTCGTCATCCCGGTCCACCCCAGCTGCCGGTAGGGAATGCCTGACAGGGGCTGGGAGAGAGCAAAAATGTGGACCATCTAAGGATCTAGGCTGACAAACACTGACTGTAATGTACAGGAAGATCAAGCAAAAACCAGATCTGGAGGCTCGTCATCCCCTACTCAAAAAACTGAAATATCCATGTCAGCCTGCTGTGCTCAAACTGGGATCCCATCTTAATGTTACTTAATTTTACTTACTTCTCACAAGTATGAAATGCAGTGCAGTGTCTGAGGGAAATCGCATAGTTGTAGGTGTGAAAACAGGCTTTTCGCGGTTTCAGGGTGGGGGGGGTGCACCTGTTTACCTTGACCTGTTTTGACTCTAACGCCCTCCACCTACAGCAAGGCAGAAAACCACATGCCTAAAATATAGCTCCCACAACTGAAAGGAAAGGCGGAAAATTTGAGCCAATCACACCTTGTTACGTGAGTGTGTGCACACGTGGCGTGCGTGTGAGAGAGACACAGTGCAAGGTGAAAAAAATTCACAAACTGCTGCACTTCAGGAGACCATAAACATAAACTCTGTCTATTTTAGTAATAAACGTGCTAAATTATAAGACTGTAAACCCAAACTAAACTATTCTGAACTGACATTCGAACTCACCAATTGCTGAGTTCATAATGGATTTAGCTGAAATTTCTGCTAGATAGAAGATCCTTCAAACGATGTCTACTGAAGTTGAACTTGATCTGTCTTCCTGAGTTTACGTCGGTGTTCGATGAACGTCATGTTTCGTATTAGTGTGCAAACAACAATTAAAAAAAATAAAATAAATCATATGTTTTAGTATATCTTTCCCAGATTTTAAAAACCTGTCATGCTTACACAGCTCTGTCACTTAGAAAAATGTTCTCCATCAAAAAAATAAATAAATAAATAAATAAAAAGATCCACGTGAAAGTGCCACCAAAATAATAAAAAAGCCATTTTGGGTTTAATTTTGATGCTCTATTTCCTCAAAAGGGATTAATGCTATTTGCATCAAACTTTTTAAAAAGTACCAGGAACCATATTACATATATTAAAAACTCAAGAATGTGCTTACTCCTTCATTATGAAATAATTGAATGAAAATAGGCAATTCACAAACATTGTCTATCATATTGGTCTATCTGAGCAGAAATCTGTCCCCACAATGTAATACAGTAAACAGTATACAGTAATAAATTATTTAATTACTTTGGGCATGGCACCAGCCCAGGGGGGCTGACATCAATAGCAGCAGAGTCTGGACCCCCCTCTGACTGCATCTCTACCCTTTTTCAGTAACTGGATCGAATAACGTGCTGCGTGTTCATCAGCAGCACGCCTGTTACTGATATCCACAGATTAACACGCACTCTGCTGATCTCAACATCCCTCCCACACCACACACACACACACACACACACACACGCAGCATCCGGGTGAGGAGACCTCCAGGCCATGGAGACCATATCCTGTCACTCAGGATGTTGGGATTAAAAACAAACCAAATACAAGACTTTTTGGAGAGAAGACGGCTTCCTGCAGGAAAGTGGATGCTGCAACCTAAAGATTACCCGCTCTGCGCTGCTGTAAATGGCTCCCCTCACACACATCTGTTTCACTCAACAGCTCACAACATGCACCTTCTATTTAAAGAACTAAATTAGGAATCCGTCACTAAATCAGGAATCTCGCTCTGGAAGACAGACAAGGTCAGCTTCCGCAAATCCCACCATTCTCATCAGCCAATAGGAAACACGCGGGCGACCTTAATTCAGCAGCACACGGGAGAGCAAGCTCCTCAAAAGCACTGCCAGGACACTAGGGGGCGTCGCCTCAGAGGAACACCCTTTAGAGCAGAGAGCCATCAGTGATCAGCAGCTGAAAGGATTCAAGTTACTGCATTTAAAAGTATTCAAATTTTCTGTGCAGCAGTGACCTGCTAAGGGGACAAGGAGATGGGTCAATTTGCAAGGCAAAATAAACACTCACAATGAACCACCCGACAAGCTAGATGGAAATGGTGGGATTCTTCATCTTTGGCCATAATGCCTTTAAATACCTCCTACGCAATGCATAAGGTGCATCAGGAATCTGAATCTCTGACCGTACAATCCAAACTCAACCATCACCCCCCCCCCCCACCAAATTTCCTCTGTGGTTTCACTTATCAATGCTCATGTATAATGGATTACAACCACAAGCTCCGGGACACAAACACACACACACACACGAGCACAAACACACACACACACACACACACACACACTCACCAGGCATTTAACCCTTTCACATCAGAAATCAGAAGCCCCAGCATATCAGTATCGTAAGCATGAAGTCACAGGCAGTATTTTCATTTGAGAGCAAGTGATCAAATCACCAGCAGCTTCAATGTAATTTGCACAAAACGAAGAACCACGAGTAAAAAAAAAATGTTTATTTTTGGAGTTGCTTCGGGGTTTTAAAAAATCCAAGGATTTCTGAAAGAGAGAAGCAACAAATAAACACTGTCGTCTCCCATTTCAACAAAGAAAATGAATTACAAGCAGAGAGAGGCAGTGACAGAAAGCCAGCTGCAGCCACAACTGTCCTCACTCAAACAGGCCTTCAGACTGCCTGGATCCCTACAGCATTTATCAATTAAAATCAGAACGAGAACATCCCAATCCCCTGACGGTACCTCCTCCGCCACCACAGAGCTAAACGAGGGGAAAGCCGCAAGGCGGGTAACAAGATATTACATAACCCAGAAACTGGCAACAAGCTGCTTACTGGGACAAACTGGGACAGCCAAAAGCAACAGAAAGAGCACTATTAAATCAAGAGGAGTCAACCTCTTCTACTCAACGCTAAAACCTCAGGTTCATGCATTCCATCTGAATCTGGAATTTTGTTACTGAAACATCATTTCCCTTTTTAAGCAAGATTTTACATCTTGTCTCCTCTCCTTTAATATTTAAACGACAATAAGACCCGACACTGCAACAATCCAAATTGTGTTTCAGACTAAATTTCAGGGATACTGTGTGATACTTTACTTCATTACTATCTGCTGACAGAATGAAACAAACGGGTGAAGATTTCACTACATCCTTATCTGACTTCCCAGCGAAAGGCTGCCTTGAGCTGGATTGATATACATTCCCAAACACATACAATCCACCCATCCATCTTTCATAACTTCAATATCCACTACAGGGTGCTGGTGAGCCTGAAATCACGGGGAACCCTAGACAGGTTGTCATTTAAATATACAGTATCTTTATTAACTTCTGCATAAATATCACGCAAAGTTTTATTTCACAGTGCTCTTCTAACAAACGCCAAAACGGAGCTACAGTTCAGTCGCATCACAAACAGACAAGGTAATGGCCGTGGAGGCCGCTGACGTCACTATCCTGAAACCATGGTAACGGAGCAAATGTTTTTTTTCCTACCCCTGTTGTGAACCTAAGCGATGTTTATGATGTAAGAAGCCGATGTCGCGGAGACGGATATCGGCAATTCGATCCATTTCCCACCAAAATTTGTTGTTTTTCAATGGCGATTCAGGGGTGAGGATGAGGCATACGGCCGTGTTCAGTATCATTTCGTAACGCCTCGGACAGGCACGCTATCATGTCACTTCACAGCGACGGCGGCTACACGGTTAGACGAAGTGCTCGATATGTAGAAACACGCTCGCAAGCAGATCGGAAAACACCCACACCCCGTCTGACTAGCGCGGCCCATGCTTAGGGCAAACCTGCTTGGACAGACTTCAGCAAATGGCATTTCAGCTGTTAAAGAACACGATTTAAAATGACTGAGCGTCCTTATCTTCATTCATAATGCCTTCGAGATGCTCAAATTCTGTAATAAGTGAATACGGCGCAGCGATCGGATATCCGACTCTATCCGTCTAAAAAATGTCACTCATTGATCCGCAAGCCACACGTTTCACAATAGTTAATAGCTAGCTCCTACACAGTGACGAGCTGAATTAACCATGTTAATATACGTACGCAAAAATACGCAAAGTTTACAAACTATGACCCAATGACAAATTTAATCTAACTAATAACAAAGAAATAAGCGAAAACTTTGGGGCGTTATCTAGTTAGTCGGGATTACTAAGCAAGCGAACACCCAGCTAGTGAACTGCTACATCAACCTTGCCTGTCTAGTAGTTGTGTAAACAGAAAAATGCGGAGTGACAAACGTGAACGAGGTGGCTTCAGCCGCTGTCACATGGCTGATGGCCAGTCGGATTTAATGGCCAGCTGCGCAGCTTCCCAATCATCGATAACCTTACGTTAGACACAGAGAAGACGCGCTTGCCTACCCTGAAATCGTCCGCTGCTTGCAAGTCGGTCTCCGCCGGGCCACGGTGCCGCAGCTCTGTCATTGCAACAGCTGGGACTCAGGCAGCAAGAGCCGCGCCCCTGTGTTATTACTGCTGCGATAGCGACGTACTTAAAGCTATCCAGAAAGCTCGCTGGCCGATCTTTGCAGCTGGCTGCGCGGCTATATGCACGGCCCCCCTGCTCTGCCGCCTTCCTCAGCTCGGACGTTCGCGGAGTTTCTCCGGACGACTCCTCGTCTCTCGCGAGGTTTGCGCCGTTCAGTGCCCCGCGCGTCCCCGCGCTGCGGAAGGCCCTTGCGCGTGACCGGTTAGTAGGGAATCCTACTGCTGGACTCCTTTTTATCATGATATTTCGGTCGGTTGTATTTAAGTCTTAAGGAGCATTATATACGTTTATGAAATTATGTAATATAATGCAGGTATAATGTAAGCTTAAGTATGTTTATGATTTGAAATAATAGAAGTGTTCTCCTAAGGTGAGATTCTAGATATTATTTCAGTATTTGTGATTCTTTTTGCACACGTGCCTATTAAGTAAATATGCAAAGGATGTGGATTTTCAGCAAAACTTATGTGACTTAGGAATAACGCTGTTTGCAGAATGTAACCGGCTGTATGCCACCTTGCAAACACTATTTCCATGAATTGGGAAATATTAACGTTTCTCCCATACAGGCGTTCGCTATCTGCCTGCACGGAAACATATATCGTTGTGTAAAGTGTTCTAAAATATTCGACGTCAAAAGGCGACTTGAAGTATTCAGTCAAGTATTTTCGAAAATGAAAGAACATAGACCCAAAAAAAGGTTGTTTCAATTTGTTTAATTATTAATTAACTTATACTCAATAAGCCAACATACTCTTCATATTGACACGTACATTGTATGATTATTGCTGATTTACTTCTAATTTAGTAAACTTATAATAGACCAAAATGAACAATGAACAATTTGAACAAAATGAACAAAGGTTAGCGCCGAGATTGGCTCCGGACCTCCTCGACCCATGGAACAAACGTATATAGAAATTGGATGGATGGGTTACAATTAAAAAAAATGTACAATACTTGCTAAACATGAGGATGTTAGTTACGGGTTTTAAACAGCAGGGGTCAGCAAACGCGCACAAACTCCCTTCACCATTGGTGGGCAACCTGTCAATTACGGTAGTGTAATTATAAGGAGAAAACTCGATATTATCACGAGTCCGAATACAATTCCAACATCAAACCAATTAATCAAATCAATCACGATTCACGATAATTGCAATAATAAAACGTACAATATAATGTGAAAAGAATTAAACAAGAATAACATAACAGTTTTACCTTTTAAGTATTATTGATTATACCGAGGACCCAATCTTGTTACCAAAAGAACCATAAATACTTGGACAGTATAACTGTGTGCATAAACCAGAGAGGCCTCTGGCCTCATGTATGGTTTTTACAGTCAAGCACAGAATTTTGAATTTGTGCTCTATATTGTTACAGAACATTACAGGTACATGCTTGTACATACTTCGTGTGTGTGGAGCAGCAGCACGTTGTCGCTCCACACTGTGGCATCACAGAACCATCACAGTACCGATTCTCCATGCCCGGTTGGGAACATTCCGGCAACTATACCTAAAGACTTGTGTCCTTTGCTGCGTTTATTAGCATGAAGTACCACGCGCTGCTCCACGTGACGTCAGCATGACCGACTCGTATTCCCAGAGAGGATACTTTGTGTACCCCTGAACATTTCTTCATTGAAACTTACCTGTCTAAAAGAATCGATGTTTTTTTGTTAAACTTAATGTCCAGCAAAGAGGTGAGGTACTTCCTGCCAATATTTTAGTCTATTTAATCATTTAGCTGTCTTAAACTTGCCTTAAACTTGTCCAATGCCTTAAACTTAACCTTGCTGCAGATGAAACTGACACATGTCCTTTCACTGCCAATCACCCCTGACCATCCCTGTGGCAGAATGTAGCTCTTCATCTATGTCCTCTCATCCTTCTTAGGGTGAGATAGACTGTGGGACATGCAATACCCAGTGTACACTGCTTTTAATTGCCCACTATAATTCCTTCAACTGATAGCATTAACTAAGTTGAGATAGTACAGCTACAAAACTTATGTTATGCATTAATAAACATGTGAAGCTTGTTACTTCCCAGCATGCTCTTGGGTAACTTCTTGGAAAAATTGATTTTTGACGTTGTTGAAGGTTGTTTCTTTGTACACTGCAGGCCCAAAGTCTGCAATGACCTGACAGTATGTGATCCCATATGCAAGGGCCTTTGTGTTTGGCCTGATGGGGCTCAGTCCTACCAGGGTACAGACTGCGGCTTTCACTTTGCCGCACTCCGATGTGTCCGTCGCTCTGGGAGACGGTGGCCTCCGCTGTGAGAAGGCCTGGCTGTTAGCTGCAGGAGGGAGCCACTCTGACAGAGCTACAGGGCACTGGGCTGTGGGACATCTGCAATGCAGAAGTCTATATATAGCAGGAGGTGAGTGCCATCACGGAGAGAGAGAGGGAGGGTGAGAGAGGGAGAGGGAGAGATAGAGAGGGTGGGAGAGGAGAAGGGAGATGCTGAGGGAATTCAGAAAAATGGGACGGATGTCATGGAGTTTTACTTTGAAGAGGAATGAGTACAAATGAGAGGGAAATGCCAGAGTCAGGGGGAAGGATAGGGAGACAGCGGACAGGAGCAGAGTGCAGAGAAAAGGACAAAGAATGGCAAAGCAGATGAGAAGAAAAGGGAATCATCAGCTGTATCGGTTTGGTTTATGTGACCCGTTGTCCTTTCATAAGTTATCTTACCTTTCTCATCATTTATGAATGAAACAAAGGAGGTTTTTAGTGGCTTGAAACTGCATTCCACAGTCATGCTTTACTTAAATAAATAACAAAATTTATAATAGTTTGCCACTTATGAATAAAAGCCTCCAAAGCCCATTGAGTCAATACTCCAGAGTCAGTACTGGTGAGACCGTACCACAGAGTGAGTACTCCAGAGTCAGTATTGGTGAGAACGTACCACAGAGTGAGTACTCCAGAGTCAGTATTGGTGAGACTGTACCACAGAATGAGTACTCCAGAGTCATTTTCCCAGGCCACAATGCATAGCAGACTAAAGGGGAGACTATACAATATATACATACATATACATTACAAATGTCATCAAGTTAATACTATCGTTTCGTAGAAAGCATCATAAGTTATTTCCCTTTGGGGTGTGGGGTGGGTACTTGTTTAATTTACGCTGTCTTCTCTGATCAGGTCAGACTGGCACCTTTGTCTGGGATGCTCTTACTCCAGTTTGTCCTCACCAGTTTAAGGAGGATGCCAGAGACTTGCATGTGGGGTGGGGGGGCTGGATTTTATGGACCCCCAGATAAAAATGGCTTCTGTAGCTTATCTACAAAAAGAATGTCCCAGAGGAGCAGTGAAAACATTGTTGATCTGATTGATTCTGCATCCTTGACCTCCATGAAGCAGACATCACATTAAAGCCCTTTTCAGCTGCCCATTTTCTCTTTCCTGTCTCTCAGGCTTTGTTAGTGTACCAGTGTCACGGGCAGATGCCATTTTGTCAATCGTCTGTCCACTCAGGTCACTCTGAAACATACCATGACTGCTGGGAATTTCTTACTGAGGATCCAGACACAGGGAAAATAGGGTTGATGCTTGGCCCGTATAGCTGGATCACTGACCTTGGTGCATCTTAAAGAGCTCACAGGAATAAGAGCTTTCAGCTATTCTCTGTAAGTATGTCCAGGGAAAAGCTTGCATACTGATTTAATGGCATTTATGCATCTCTTTGAAATATGCTACATAAAACCTCAGCTATTTCCCTCGGGTTTCCAGAAGATCAGACACTCACTTGGTGGTGGTGGGCTGGTGTTGACCCTCATCAGCAGATTTATCCTTCCAAAAATTATGGTTCTGCCCCCCATTCCCACCTCCTAGTTTGGCATAATTAAAATCATAAATCCACCCTCTATGTCGATGGTAATCCTGCATCTTGTAATTAGAGTGATTTTCAGGGCAATAATAATCACTTTCTATGCCTGCCAACACCTGTGTCTCTGGGAGTCCCAAGGACAGCCAAAGTCTGGACAGTCCCTCCCGCTGGAAACGAAACCGCCGTCACGAACACTGCACTGCGTGACGTCGAGCTTCAGCACAGTGCTGCTTTGCCGTCGGTGTTGGTGTTCAGGCTCAGGTCAGCTGTCTGGTAACTGCTCATTACATTAATCGAACATCCTGTTTTTGTAGCACAGACACAGAGGATGGGAGGAATGTCAGAGCCCCAAGAGTCTAATCTCAGCTGTGATAATAACGAGAACAACCAGTGTCCCCTTTCTCTGCCTCGTTAGGATGCTCGTTAAGATGTACTGCTGCTGTCTGCGTGATTGTGGCTTCCCCTATCCAGCCAGGCACTGGCTGTGGCCGAATTCAGGGGCTGCCTCCTTCTAAGGCTGCATTTTGAAGACTAAATGTGTCACAGCGCTGCAACAAGGCCGTCCTATTTCAAAGGCTCCTTCAAATGCGGTCTTCTTTTCCCGCTCCATGGAGGATGCATCCGATGGATCCTTCACAGCCCAACATAGCCCAGGATTCATCGTGCAGAGGTAAAGTGGGTGTGTCCCAGCCAGGCAATAGGAGTGGTGCTTTGTGAGGCAAGGGTAAGGGCAGGTACAGCTGGTGGTGCAAACAGGGAGTTATCCGGAGGCCAGACTGTCCCATTTGACCAAGCTTTCTGATCAACCTTCAAAGAACGCAGCTCACAAAGGCTTCACCTTCATAGTCCGCGTCCTTTGAAGTATGCAGCCCCTGAAATCGGACTCAGCCACTATCCCACTTCTGAGTTCCTCTTTGGAGAGGTGGAGAGGCGGTTGGACACAGACTGCTGGTGAAGGCAGCTCAGTCTGCTCCCTTTACTGTATTCATTTATTAATACTGATATTAAGATGCTGTTTGCAGTGTTGAGGCCATTTCTTCTATGTTCAGAATGCAAAATGAGATTTTGCATTAAGACAATCATTTTTTCCTTCTGAGTGGGGATGGGATGTTAGATTCAGTTATGCTAAAGGGACAAGGACAGTCAGAATGACTAAATTAAACTTAAGTAATTTAGATTTAAATTCAGTGATTTAAATTTAAATTACCTCACAGCATGTTAGTGATTTCACAAAAAGACAATGGCTTTTGTGTCTGTCATTGGTCTTTTCACCCCACAAAAATAAGCACTTACAAAACTGCTGAATTAACAGTGTCCTTGACAATGAGAACACAAATGAGGATGATCACCATGGTGCCACAGAGTTTTTGGTTAATAAATGGCTTTATTTAGCTTTTTTTTGGAAATACCACTGCATGGGTTCCAACACACACAGTCACAGTAGCTGACCATTAAGACCAGTAAGGCCAGTAAGTGTAGACACCCCCGCGCTGACTCTGCATGAAGACTGTGTTGCTGTCACTCTTCGTGGATACGGCAGTCAGCAGTGGGTAATCCCACTCTGTTCCCTACTGCTTCTTAAGCACCCAGAGTTAGGTCATGCATTCACTGCCTGTTGACTGATTCACTCATCAATGAACAACATCTGTAGATCAGGGGCCTGTCGCTCTCTCCTCCATTTGTCTGCTCATGTGCTTGTCCTGTGCTTTTATCTTAAGGCTCTGTTCTCTCCCCCTCTCTCTCTATCTCTGTGTCTGCCCCCTTTCTGCCTCTCTAGTACAGTGTTTCTCAACCCAGTCCTCAGGGACACCCAGAGAGTCCATGTTAGAATGTGGACTGTCTAGCTGGGAACTGGGAGAACAAAACAGTAAACCGCCTAGGGGTCCCCAGGACCAGGTGAAGAAACACTGCTATAAAGCAATAAGACTACTACCATCCAAATTTTGCTGAAATGAGATATTTGCGCTGGTGTTTCTTCTCAGCCCATCTCATATTCTTCTCTTCTTAATTCTCACCCCCACTACATCAGGCTAGCTCTGTGGGATTCACTGCAGGAACCGCCCCTTCCACAGCAAACGGCACCCATGCGAGAGTCAGACGCAGCCCCGGAAAAGAGTGCCGTCCCTGTCAGCCCCAGATGACCTTTGACCTGTCCGAAGCACACCACAAAAGTCACACCCTGAAAATGTGAACAGTAAGCCCCTCCCCCAAACAGAGAGACACGCCCTCACACCCTACTGCTGTCGACACTGAAGGGCTGCTTTGGCCTCCTGTCAGGCAGAATGGCTCCTGTCTTTCTTCCCAAAGATCAACGTTAAGGAGGAGAAGCTGGTTCAGCTAACATTTAGTTAAGATAAGTGAATCAATCAAGGAGTGATATTTTTAATCGAAACATAAAAGGCGCAGAATGATAAGTAGCAATTATCTTTTCTATGTTTTCATTCCCTGCTGGATATTCATTCCCCAGGAAGCAGCTTTGGCTTCTGTCTCTGCTCTTGTCGATATTAATCTATTTTGTTTTCCGCCATGCTTTGACTGAGGTTAGCGCAGTTAAATGGGCAAAGTAATAAAAGATGGGCAAGATGATAATTTTGCCATGTGTTGGAAAGAAAAAGAGCAATGGGTGGACCATCCTATACCTTCATCCGGCGAGTGAAGCCGAAGGGGGGGGGGGGGGGGGGGGGG
>JAODLC010000044.1:21348675-21363027 GCA_026781145.1 Hippopotamyrus pictus | reverse complement strand
AGAGAGAGAGAGAGAGAGAGAGAGAGAGAGAGAGCCTATGCGCCACTGAGACGGATCATGAACTGGTTACCCTAAAGAGGTCGATGCGGGTGGGGGCGCATCGCCCATGGATGTGCGTGCTGTAATGCAGAGATTCGAGCACCTTTCGTGACGGCTCCGCAATATCGGAATACGGAATGAGCTTTGCGGCCCGCACTCCCTGACCCTGCACATCAGATAACGTCGCCTCCGCCTCCTCAGCTGACCATTAGGTGTTTTAATATGTCAAGAAGTTCAGCAAAGATAAATTCCCTGGAATAAAACACTACGAGCCGGAACATTGAGATTTTAACGGTGTGTGAATCACGACATTGCGTCGGGGCGGATGAAAAGCGGGGAGCGCCTCGGATCCTCACGTCGATTAGGGACGCCGCGGCCGTGCAGGCAGCCTGTCCATTTCATATCGTTCACACCCAAACGCGAACTGAACCTGGTGTCTCTGCGGTAATGTCGGACTCTTCTATATATCTCACTCCGCTACGGTTAACTTCCTGAAACAAACAAACAAACAAACCAAAAAAAAATCAGATAACAGTTTTATGTGGCCGATAAAAGGACAATGTTTGCTTGGCAGTTAAAATATATTCTGTTTTTTAAAGACATCAGATGAGGAAACGTGTTTGCGCCGGTTTATATATGTTATTTAATTAATCTATTTGAATAAAATCTTGTCATCTTTCATTAACTGAAGCTTATTGTATTGTCGAAAATTACGTAGGCTATGTGACAGTGCAGTAATAGGCTAGATCCGTTGCGATTAGCCTTAGACCTAAGTGAATGCCGATAACATAGGCTATTCGACTTAAATTGCATGTTAAAGAACGTTCGGGGTCACCTATTTGGGATTTTTCTTTCATTGAATGCACCTGCAGTAATAGATATATAGGCCTATTCCCTGGAGAAGTGCAGGCATATATATTTTTATAGATATATATGGAGACTGATGTCTCTTTAGTTTATTTATTAGTTAACTATTTATTATCTTGTATTTTAAACAAGTCCATTGGTAGCATTTTTATCAAATGCCTTCACCTTATGTAGTAAAATCTTACTGAAGCCCCGCAATGGCGGCCTTTATTTAACCCGCGCGTATTTGATCCTTACGGTGTTTAAAGGTATTGGTCGGGAAGAAGTTCTGAGAAATCCCTAAAAGAGTATGAATACTTATATAACGAAGATTGTTTTGTACCTAACTGTACAATTGGACTTATAACGCGTTTTGCTGTACTTTGTAACTAGCCGGTACATTAAAGTTAGATCCACGTAACAAATTCTGAAATAGGGTTTGATGGTAATAAGATGGGAATGGAGAAGACAATACTTTAGCACAAATGGCATAGAGACCTACAAAGTGCCTAAATATGACTTAGAAGATTAGGCGAATCACTTCTTTGCAATTTTAATACTTACGAGCCCAAAATCAAAAATACTGATAACGACATACAGTAAATCGTGGCAGTGCAACTGCTCTACCACTCACCACTAGATGGCATTATAAGCCATAAAATATCTATCCATAGGCTCTATGCGACGGGGAAGTTTACATTGCCGGCTAAGGATTAATAGCATTACACCCTGAGGATATTAATATGGAAGGCAAGAGTAAATAGCTTTACTGATGTACGATTGTCGCTGATGACAGTGTGTGCGTTGGTTAAGTACTGTTTAAAAATGGAAATTCAAAACGGTCAAGTTGCAAACTGGAATAAATAACTGATGCACTGTGAAACACATTTGTAAAAATGGGTATTCCTCCCCTCCCCCAGAGATACACCTGCAGAGGGAGAGGAACAAGTGCAGAGTGTGGTTATAGTGTGGTTATAACACTGTCTGAAAATTCCAAAATTTGTTCTAAGGTAATATTTGATCTTGTCTGTTTTCAGTCCTGCTGGCTAGTATTTAAACCAGCATTAGTGTAAGGTCAGAGAAATATGTGCATAATGAAACAAACGCAGTCATACTTAATTAAAACAATACAGAGCAAGCACCTAGCAGAGCCCAACTCAGGAGCAATCACACACGCCCACGTTTGCGAAGTTACAGGCTGGACAGGCTAAGCGGGCAGCCTCCTGACTCATGGTCCTGCAGGAATGCCTGTTAATCCCCAGGTAGCTATTTTCATCTCTGGATCAGACCTTACACTCAAAGGAACAATTCGTTTCGCTGTCATCTTTCCCACACCTTATTCATATCGTTATGTTTGAAGGGAGCTCTCTGTTTCCTATTAGGGTGTAACGGAATCCTTAGCATGAAGCAGCCCGTTTGGTCGCGTGTAAAACTCATCTACCAGTGCAAGAATCTGTCTGCATGCCACATGTGTCATGTGACTGTAAACTAGCATGACTTGTCAGCAAGAGACCGTCTCATTTACTCGTACCAAGGAGACATAACCATACATATATATAAAAAAAAAAAAAAAAAAAAATCCATTATCTAACATGGGTTGTTAGCCCATTTACTTACTTTTCTAAAAGCACTCACAGGGAAATCGCATGAATGTTCACAATACATTATTTGAGAATAAGTCAAACTTTGATTGAGGTCTGCATGATTTAATAGGTGGGGTTAACATTCTTAAATAAAATTCAGGGACAACACCCACTTTTAATTGTCCAGTTCCATGACAGTTAAAAATCAGACAAATAATACACATAAGAGTGCACACATTTTATTGTTATTAGTGGAGAACAAACTCATGTACCTTTGACATTATTATGTTAGTGATTCTGCTTGAATGGGACCTGTGTCACTAGTATGTTCTTGATGCTCTATACTGCCAATCTCCAGCCTTTTTTTGTCATTTATACTAATTTTTGTGCGATTCTTCACTGACACCCCTGCCTATCCGCCTACCCTCCTACTTAAAGCTGAGTAACATGACTCCCTGCCTGCTCATAAAACCTCTCCCTCATTGCTCTAGGTTTACCACCTTCTCCTTGCTATGAAGAGTATTACCCCACCCCCACCTTAAAAACCTCTCACTTTTTATAGGGCTGTGCCACCCATGGCTCTGCAATGTCAGCTATACCCTCCTCTCCTGCACCTTTCAGTGTGCACTTTGTGTGTTGCATACTTCGCCTCACCTCCATACCACATCATTTGGTCTGATACAGAGCCTAATTTTGTCTGTTTCTGCTCTATCGCGGTTTGTAAATACTCCGCTGTTTATCCCATCAGTACTCCTCATATCTTTTTAACACTATTCGGTTTCCTCCTCTGTCACTCACTTTCAGTCCATGGCCCTTTAATCCTGTTTCCTTCACTTAGTGTGGGAGTAATCAGACAGGGCCGGGCCCAAGCCTGTGTGAAGGTGACCGTGCTATTGGGCCTGGGGCGTGCGGTCAGTGACCTACACAGCGAAGGTCACAGCTGATGGTGCAATGCATGCATTGCGGGGATAAGCTGGTGGATTTCACTAATCTGACAAGTGTGGGGGGAGGGGAGTCATTAGAACTATAAGACTGAGAAAGACCTGCAGGTGACCCTGGACATACACTCACAAGAGGGATCACAACACTGTCGGCTCCTGTAGGCTGCTTGGTCGCTTACTCCACACGCATCTGAACGTCCAGCACCTCTCTGAACACAGCGGGATTACACACACATCATATCAGCTCAACGTGGGCAACAGGAGTGTCACCGTGACAGAGTCAAGTAACCAACCCTGTGCAAGACAGTGCGTTGCACTTGACACTACAAGGGTTGTGACTTGATTTCAGACAGGGCTTTTTCCCATTGGTGCTGGAGCTTTGAAGAATCTCTGTGCCCAGCGTACAGAGTACCTCATCACGACATCACTAACAACATTAACCACACAAGCTGTACGAATAAATGTAGAGACTCAAACACAATGACATTTTCACCCATACATGCGTCAGAACACCAGTACTATTTAATGTGAATCTTCCGTGGCAGTTTGTAACTCGCCAGCTACCTCCATGTTCCACAGTGTCACTCCGGGCTTAAATTGTGTGCTTCGTGCTGCTGGTTTCTGAGCTGGGGTCACTCCAGCTAGGAATACTGTGCAGATAATTCCGTGCGTCTCTGAAAAACAGCACTCAAAGCATTCTGGAGAGCAAACTATTAATGAAGGGGAACAGAATGAAGAACCCGACCCTCTCTGGAGGATGCTTGGACATTCGTAAGAGGCTCTTCTTCATGCCAGTATAAACAACCCTTACCAGAACATCACAGGAATCCAGCCATTACAGGTCTCATATTATTTTATCTGAACGATGCTTTTCACACTGGGGTGTAGCGTGAGGCTACAGCACATCCTCCCGTTTTCTGTCCACAGTGTCCCTGCCAAAGATTCCAGCATAGACCGATGACACTAAAGCCGTAGCATGGATCAAGCGCATAACAAACGAAAAGCGTCAGTCTGAAATGATCTTAGACTACAGCAGTTTCCCAATCCGGTCCTCAGGGACCCACAATAGGTCTGTTTTTGTTCTCTGCAAGCTCCCTGTCAGAGTCCACATTTTTGGGAGGGAGCAAGAGTGGACTGTCTGTGGGTCACCGAGGACTGGTTTGGGAAACACTGGACAGTCAACTGCAAGCTGTACAGCAACATGCGTCAGACTTATCAGAATTACAGCGTAATGGAGTTTCCTACTTCTGCATATGCTGCTTCTGAGCAACTCTTCATGATGTCATCTATAAATTCACCTCAAAAAAACAGAAGACCTTACTGACCACAGTGGCTTATTTTTGTCCTCCTTCAGTCTTTATTAGCTCGGGTTTTCTGGCCAGGATGTCACTATAAAAGTGAGAATGTTCTACCTGCTTATATAAGCATATTTAAATATGTTCCTAAGTTGTGCTGGTATACAAATACCATGAGGAGGATAATTTTAAATCTAATGGGAGAACCTGTAGAACACTAAGAAAAGCCCTCCACTGAGGGGAGGAACAGCCACACCCCCAGCTGCAGCTCGCATTTTTAACAGTTTGTTCTACTGTATCATCTTCATGCATGAGACAGGAAGAGGATGGTTTGGTAAATTTTCATTTCAACCAGTGAGGTTGTTGAAGATTATCAAGTTAATTATCTGGCCGCATCCCGGAGTTGTGGCCACAGAGAATACAAGAAAGGCCTTTGGGGCTGTTATACTTACAGGCATTTTTGCATCACACATGCTACTGCAAATGAGGAATTGGTGACTAATGGAAGGCACATCTAACAATATTAAACTGCTACTATTGAACCTGAACAAGTATTTCTTGAACTCATTCATCAGTTCCATAATGAAGACAAAAACCATATAGGTAAACAACTTTTTATTTATTCTATCCATGTCACTGGCAAATATAAATAACTGCTCCACATTTTCACAATGTTTTTCTCATTTTTAATGTTTCTTTTAAATTCAATGTTGTCCAAATTTCCCAATTCTAAAAATAAGTGCACAAAAATGTCCACCTTCTGTTTGCTTGTTTAACAGACATAAAACCATGTTAAGCCTGTAAGAGGCACAGAGTCAGTCCTGACTGCGTGTGTGTGGGCAAGAGAGGGACACACCAGAGACACAGCCACAATGAGCAAAGGAATGTGTGTAATGTGTGTAATTTGTGAGAGAGATTGTGTACAGGATGCATACCCGCATGACATCATACGCATGTAAGCATGTGGTGGTCATCATACTGCTGTCATACATCTGACTGTTTTAAGGCTTCAGTCAGTTTACAGAGACAAACAAAGGGATAAAAGGAAGCAGAGTCAAAGCCCACGCTGTGCCCCGCTGATGTAAATGGGCTCTGCGTCAGGACACTGTGCAGCTCTGCTTCCTCAAACCGCAGTCCTGCTCTGAAATAATCCACAGCAGCTGGCGGGGAGTGCACCGGAGCACCGAGATCGATACAAAGTCTTCCGTGAAAAGGGGGACTGCGTGAGGAGAAACGATAAGGAAACCAAACGAAATGTGGGGCCCCGTAAACCCTGTGTGGCCCTCTACCCCGCTGCCCCCCCCCCCCCCTCCCCTCACGTAATGCTCCTATGTGGAGGATAGGGAGGTGGAAGACGCAGACACGCCGCTCACAGCAGCAGAGAGAGCAGACCGTGACGAGACACTGACACGTCATACGAGCTTCAACTAAGTGGACCTTTTTTTTGCACCTTCCCCTCCCTTAGACAATTAAAAACCAGACAAAAGCTTATCTATATAAATGGCTGTTTAAAAGTGTAACACCAGCTCCACCCCCCCCCACCCCCCCCCACCTCTTTCTGAGGACAGCAACGAGACCAATCAACAATGACGTTCACTACCACCACTGTCCCAGAGCACGTGAACGGGCCAATCACAGGGCCGACACATGCAGGCCGCAGTACAGATCCCGAGCACATCTATGCTGCAGTGAGGCTTTACACCACAGAGGAGCAGCACCGCACAGACTCACTCACGTATCCTACTTTTAGATTTTTTTTTTGGTTAGTTTTATTCGTTTTGAACCGACTCCACTTCTCTAACTCCATCTGCTGCCCTGTAAGACAGGGATGGAACCTACATTCAAAAACCTTGTCAACTCACAGTCCCTGGCCTCATGACTGCTTACATTCTTAAAAGTGTAAAACCTACACCTTGTGTCCAGACCAAGCTGTGTGTGTTTTTTTTTTCTTTTCCTAACCTATAAGGTTAACGATTCACAGGCAGGCCTGACGGCAGCTGCCCTGTGGCGGAGTGCTGGATTTGGACCAAGTCACAGCTGGGAGTCCCATGGCTGCAGCTGCCTGCTTATGTGGGAGAGATGGACGGACCATCTCCATAAGGCTCACAGGCAGGAGAGACGCTTCCGCTCCACTACACTCTGCTCTACACACTCAGGCTCTCTTTGCTTGTTTACTTATTTACTTTTTTTTCCTTTTTTTTTTTAAATATTTCAGTTTTCGGCTCGCATGCATTAAAGACGCACGGCTTTTTAAACAGCTAAAAATGTCTCTTACAACGAACCATGGGCAAAACATTTCATTCCCGGAGCAGCGCCTCACTTTCTGAACGTACGTAAAATCCTATGCACTAAAAGACAGCTTTAAGACCAATCCACAACGCAGTGCCAAACCAACTACACATTTAAAACTGCTGGGAGAACAGAAAGCAAATTAAGCAATAACTATAACTACTGAAATATAACCTTTAGCATATTTAGATCAAATATAAATTACTTTTTAGATATAAATATCTTCTTGTAAAGTATTTACATGAAAATGGCTACATTTTGCTGAAACAACAACAAACACATGGGCTGGATGGCAGCAGCACCCTGCCGGACAGTCACCCCCCCACCCCCCCATCCCCACCCCCCCAAACATCTCAACACTTCCTCTAAGTCACCCCCTAGACTCTCCCGCTCCTCCATCAAGCCGCATCAATTTGACATGGAATGTGCTTCACACTTTGCTCTGCCGCACGTTTAACAGGCTATCTGACCACGGGATGGAATAAAAAACAGGCAAAAGCCGCTGTCTTCAGAAAGAGGCCTCTCCCCCCAGGCCCCAGCCTCATGCTGTACGTGGTTCTTCACAGCGCTTTTCTGTCTCTGGTCGTGGACGTGACCGACTCGGCTTAGCCCCGTGAGGAAGAATGAGGGAGACGTGGGGACCCGCCGTGGGGACCCGCCGTGGGGCCGACGCGGCTGATGGAGGTATTGCTCAGCAGGTCCTCAGGGCGGGGGAGGCGGTGGCTGGCCGTCGGGCTTAAAACCACGCCTTTACTGATACATTCTGAGTAGATGCAGGTCTTCGGAACACGTCTACCACTGATCAAGTGCAAAATATCATGGTCAGACAATCAGCGGGAGTTGGCTGACACCGCCCCGATTCTTGCCGATGGAAACAGGGCCCCGCTTTATAGTGCAAAGGTACAGCGGCCATTTACTGGCCCCCACAGCTGGAATGGGCAGGGGCAGTAATGGGACAAGCGGTCCTCATGGATCCAGCCATCTAACTGGGCCACGCCCATGAAAAATTCACTCAAATGACTGGACACACAGAAGTCCGTGGGGATCTAGAAGCCAGACGAGTTCCTGGCTGTGTCTCGAACGTGTGTTGGCCTGGTGCCGGGACGTGGGAGGGGGTGGGGATCTTAGGTTTGGTCTGACCAGTTGTGCTCGGTGTCAGGTCTGACTGGCGGGGACTGGCTGAGTAGGGGCTGGAGGCTCCCCCTAGAGGCTGCATCCCAGCACAGTGGCCTTATCCTGAAGGTTGGTGAGGTGGCGCAGGCTGGCGCTGGAATAGCCTTCGTCGCTGCAGCTGCTGCGCATGCTGGCCCGCTCGTCCGAGTCGCTCACACTGCTGGTGCTCCACTCCAGGTCTCCCAGCAAGTAGTCCGTACCCTCCACGTCCACGTCGAGCTCCTCTGGAAGACACACAGGCCAGGCACATGATCACCGCTGCCCTTGACCACGGTATGTGCGAGCTGCCCTAACCTTACGTGACCCCTGTCAATGGATTTTGTCACCCACATTTGAGGCCCTGGTGGTCCTGTGTACCACCAGTAATCACGGAAAATACTCATAGCTCAATGAGTCATTGTGGTTAATGGGGCTGATATACTTAATATAAATTAACCAGTAAGTTTTAACTCAAGCCAGTTCATGCGTTTTTGTACTTTCTGATTCTTGAGTAGCAGCAGATACGACCTCTGTCATCACAATAAGGAAGTACTGTATTCAGATTTAACCTAAAGGTAAAGGTCATTCACAGCGTGCACCTGTAGGGGTCGCTGCAATCCGAATCAGTTCGCATGCCCCAGGGCCCTCCTGCAGGAGCACACGCGCAGCTAGGAAGACGCGGGCCTCACCCTGGTCCGAGTCGGACTTCTCCGAGGAGACGGTAGACCCCATACTGTCCATGCGTGTTCGCTCCACGCCCAGCTGCTCCAGGCGACGTCGTAGGTGCCTCTGCTCCCGCTGTAGCTGGTCAATGGTGTGCTGGGCCCGGCGCTCGCTCTCCTCCAGGCGCTGCGAGCAGACGCACGCAGAGAGTTATGCGCTCCCTCTGCCTGCCTGCTGCTTCCGCAAAGGACACGGTGCGCACGGTCTAGCTGCCGCATGCACGCATGAGCTGTCCAGGCCATACCTTGATGTGTTCCTTGGCTTTCATCAGTAGGCTGAGGGTGGTGTGCCGGTTGGAGTCAGGTCCCAGGGGTACCAGTGACTTCAAGCGCTCCAGACACAGCCGCAAGTGCGCCCGTCTGGGGGGGGGAGGGGGGCAGGTATGTAGTTACATGAGCAGGCTTTATTTCTCCACTAACTAAAACAGACCCCAGCACGTGGCGAGTGCTGCAGCAGATGCAGCACTGCAGGAGCCAGGGCTGCAGGAGGTGGCCTGCAATGCCAGCCGTGCCTCCCACCCCGTCTGCCTCCCATAACCTCCCCACTCCCACCCATAACAGCCCGAACAAGGGCCCGGCGACAACAACACACTTCCTTTCAAAAATACACCACGCAAGGTCATGACTTGGATTCATTAACAATTCAGGAAGAGAGTTTTACGCTGCAGAAACACCAGGGACACCGCAAACACATAGTGGAGGTTTGGCGCGCGTCAGCCATAGCAGAATCAAAGCAGCTGACCTATCCGGGTGCGTGCCCAAGGGGAGACAAGAGCATGCGGCTTACGGTTCTGCCTGTCGCTTGCTGTGCTTAAAATGTCTTCCAGTAGAAAATTTCAGAACCCACCCGTTCCTTGTATTAACCAAGTGCCCTCCATTATTAAGGAATTTGTAAGTGTCCTTACCCTCCCAAGTTGGTAGCCTCAGCTGGAAAACCCCACCCGCTGCTCTCTAACTGAAAGCAGTTAGACAATAAAACAATGCAGAAGCAGCCAGGTGGGAAACAATGTGTCAAATGTTTAGCGATTAGTTTAATAATCCTCAGAGGTTATGGGACCAGACAAGCTAAAAGCACAACTGTATCCCAAGCAGACTCTATAGTTTATAGACTTGCAGCCACCACTACTGCAGAGATCAGGGAATTGCCAATTCTAAATATATATCAGGGAAGAGGTAATTATAGCTTCTTTCAATGAGACTTAATAAAGGAATTCCTGAGTAACACAAGTTCTGGAAGCCCAGCAACATTTGGCATGGCAAACTTTTTCTTTCTTTTTTTTTTTAAATCTTAAGGGTCAAGGGATAAATGATTACCTTCTTAAAGTGATCATTTTTAATAGATATCTACAGGAAAAGCCATTTCGCACAAGACCAGTCACATGGACACCGCCTTTTACCTGCTGCTTTTCCGATTTCTTTAGTAATAACAAAGCAAAGTTCAGACAACCTGATGATAATGATGAGTACAACGTCAAAATAAATACTACGCTTTAATTGGTCAGAGTAAAGCTGCAAGGAGATTTCACAGCAGGCTTGAGACCCTAAATGGGTGCAGTAACAGGCTGGCTAAGCTACTCCAGGCAGACTCACTTTAAAAAAAGGCTAACTGGCAAATTCCCGCTTGTTCAAGCAGCTTTTCCACCTGACTGCGATGATTTCTCAGCTCCACTCTCCCCTGTCACAACTGACATGTTTCACAGCTGTTCATGTGGGGTACACGTCCTCCACCAGATGACCCATGTTATGTAATATTCTTCCATGCAGACAGGAGTCACAGCCTATTTTACAGCCTGCGCTTTTCACAACAAAATCAACCAGGTACTGAACACAGTCTGCACATGTGTGTGAGCAGCTTCTGTATCTATATCTGTAATAGCAACTGTGGATGTTTTGTGTGTATTTATATTATATACACACATAAATATATGTCTAATGTATCACATGCACAACATCAACTATTAACACCCAAAACCTAATCAATGTACTTTTACACAGGAAGAAGTAGCTTAATTTAGCATTCCATTCAACCTGCCACAGTTGAATGTATAAACTGCATGTATGTTTACATCGTTAGGAGCCACAAATAGCTCAAAGTGACATCACACCGCCCGTTATATACACAATATGTGACACTTCAGAGGACTAGCTCAGCGGGATGGGAGCAACCAAAGGTATAAAAGGAGGTCAGCAAAGCAAGACCCTCAGGACGAGATCGAGGACACCTGTGAGAGTGCAGCTCTCAAGAATGTGGGAGAAAAATGCCCAAAATGTGTGCTGATCAAACCTTTCCAGCATCTTCCTGGCTAACTAACGTAGATACAAAGCCCTGGGATATGTCTTAGTCTTCAGTCTGCAATACCTGCTTTTATTGCTTTCTCTTAAAGGTGCCACAGAATGCATTTTTTCTTTATTCGAAATTGTTCTCTGGTGTCTACATACAAAGTAGGTGAACTTGGTTTGCTCAAGAGCCCACAGACATGTGACTGTTCTACTGAGGCCAGGGCATGAGCAAGTTTTTATTCGTTGAGGAAAGGGTCAGGACATTTAGTCGTACTTTTTGGCATCAGAGTAATCTGTATTTTATTATCGTCTGGTTTTCATCAATGAAAAATTTTTGTTGACAAATAATTTTCATCATAGTTTTCAATGAATTGAACATTGATTGGAGTGCATTCAGGGTGCCCTGTAAACAGTGGCCCGCTAGCTACCATTTCACATCCACTGCTTATTGCGAGAATGTAAGCTAATGAAGTCATCAGAGCCCAGACAGACCCTTATCCCCAATCCACAGCGTCCATGCCATGCATTATTCAGGGTGTCTGCCTGCCAGGGGGAGCCTTTGTCCCTGCTGAGTAGGAGCACCTGCGCTAAGGCCTGGTAGGGGCTCAGAAGAGACTCACTCCTCAGGCTCTCTCAGGGATGCTGTATCAGAGGCGAAAGACTAACGCTCAGGCTGACCGACCTTGTGCTCTCACCTGTGTGCCTCTCCATGTGAAGATAAAAGCAGGTATCTAAAAGAATGACCACTAAATGTCGGAACAAATTTATGGAACAAGTAAACACATTACAATGGTGTAGAAACACTGGTATATGGAACACTAAGATAGTCACAAACCTTTGACAAAATACACACCACATACACACACATGTATCTCTCAAAAGATCATTAAACGGTGAATAGGATGCACAGCTCTCTGTAAGATGTGCATGTTTACAGCAATAACCATTCACTGATTAATATTAATTGGAACACCGTAAACAACTGCATATAGGTGATTTGTTTAATTTCCATATATCACAAGCAGCCGCAAAACATCCTGTCTGGAGCAGTTCCTCTGGCTACCACCTAATTTTATTTTTTTGCCTGATCATTTTGTGAATTTTATGGATCTTGGCTAAGGTCTGTTTAAAACCTACCACCATTGATGAGGATTAGTAATGACGTACTGTACTCTCTGCCTGAAACATTTCACAGTTTCTGCTTCTTTAAAGTATTTATCTGTTCCCATCCCTATAAACACACTTACACAAGCAGTCCAGGTGTGCAGGAGTTTTTGCATTTTTATGTTTTCCGATTGCAGTCATTTTTTTTTTTTTTTTTTTTTTTTTTAATTAAAGAAAATTTGAGTTTTCCCTTATGGAGGGAGACCTGGACACACACACACACGCACACACACACACCCACAGACTCTTCCCTTATCAGCAGTATTTCAGTGTTGCACACAGATCGAGGGTAGTGTGAGCCTACCTGTTCTTCTCCATTTCATTGTGTGTGGACCTGCAGGAAAAAAAAAAAAAAACAAACAGAGGACATGACCATAGATTCCCTCTCCATCACGGTGATAAGAGGAAGTTAACAGGGGCATGTTTACAAGATTATGCACTGTACTACGCCAGGATTGGGGGCATTTTATCACCGGTGTTTGGGCATCCTGAAGACAGCCTGAGACACTGGGAACTGGCTTATGAGCGGGAAATGTATCGTCACACACACAAGGGTAAACTTAGCAACGGTAACCAGAAACACAGGCCAGAAAGAGAGCTTCTGCAGCTCAGTGGTGCTGCACTGTTTTCCTCTCACACATGATACCAGGCTATAAAGTGACCACCCCCAGCACAGAGACACACGCCTCCGTGTGTCAGAGCTGCTTGAAGCGCGGGTGCCCATAGCGGCCCCCTGCCCACGCTGCCAACACACTGCGCTATTACACAACAAACAGAGCCGCAGACAACCACAGCCGTGCCTGTGCTGTGGACGTGCATTACTATCGAGATGACACTGGTCTTTTAAGAGAAGATGGAACCTGTGGGTTTCTGTGAAACCAAAGATGATTTGGAGCCAGAGTCACACCTTGAGATTCCCACAGAAGATATTCTCGCTTAAAGAACATGGAGGAATTATACATCTCTCTCATACAGGAGAGATACTGCTAACCTACAATGTTCTCTTTCAGACTGACATACATACTTGCAGATACAAATCATAATCTGTGCAAGGGTCGCAAATCTACAAAAACCATAATCAAAAAGGCTCAAAATCATTCACTACAGAAAAATACATATAGATCCTCTAAAACTGAAACTGGAAGACATTTTCTTTCACTGTAAAACAGACTTGCTCTGAACTCCTTTAAAATCTAAATGATCCTGCATATCCATTCACAACTTCTGCATGCTGTAAAACACAGTGGCCATCACAACGATTGAACAGCTCAACTTTTTATTAGTGATGGGCATTTCAGGTTCAAGTAATATTCAACTAGCCCCACCCCCATCATACACAGAGAACTGTGTATGGATCAAATTATTTCTTTCCATTCAAAATGAGATATTACTTGTTACTGCAAAGGGATGACAATAAATAAAATATACAATAAAGTTTAACAGACTGTGCCTTGGACAGTTACACTGAATGGGAATTTCTTTATTTTTAACAAAATAATCCTTACAATAAGTCTCTGGCTTATAAGCTACTGTATTCATTTATTCCCACACCATAGGAGGCATCAGTTGCTCATCCAAAAAAGGATCATTTAAAACAAGTAACAGAAGCTAGAGCTGAATGAATTTTCCCAATATCAGACGATATTTTAAATCTTTGCAATGGATATTACGATATTCATAAAACAAAAAAGGAGTTGAAAATTACCTGAAATACACTGAAATTATGTCGCTTGCTGTGGGGAAGTTATTATATGCCAATAAAACGTTTTTACTGGGAAAAGCAAACCAGTAGTTCACATTCTCGTTAACTCATCAAAAAGTACACTGGTACGCAGACGATTCATGCTTATTTAAAATTTTATTAAGAATGAATTTCATAAAACATGAATTTCAAGAACATTCTTAACAGTAGCCATGACCTAAATGTACATACAAACTTAAGGGCAGCAGCATAACCAGATTCTATTCAGGGTTCCAAATAAGATTTTCAACTTGATTAGCAGTTTTGCTAATCAAAATTTTCAAAAGTTGCAATTTGATT
>JAODLC010000044.1:21328894-21341424 GCA_026781145.1 Hippopotamyrus pictus | reverse complement strand
GAACCGGATCACCCTCAGGGAAACACACCAAATGTCCGTAGTGCTATAACTGCCGCTCCCTCACAATGCAGGTAATGGGCCCGTATTCAGGCATGGTACAACGTACAGATGTCAGCCAACACACGGGGGGTGTGAAGGATCATTAATGTCACTGTACCTCTCTCCCTGCGCTCAAGGTACTCCGCAGCCTCGATCAGCATCTGCACCATCCCCACCGCCGCCATTTTCCACAATGACGCCGATGGACGGCTGGCTTTCAACGCTGTTTCAGCCCCCAGCTCAGTTTACACCCAAACGCTGCTGGTCTGTTAACGCGAGCCGCTTATTCCATATACCTGTAGAGTATGGAAAATCCTCCGAATAACGACTAACTGATATATTTATATGTGACTGTTTTTAGCTAAGCTGACGAGCAACGGTGCTTGGTAGGCTCTGCCCAGCTACGGGTGTTATTTGAGTGTAAAATCGCTGATGTCGACGCCTGTCCCGTCACATTAATAATAAAATAAACAGTAACGGTTGCTGCCACTGACACACAGCGTCTGCTAGCTGCTCGGCTAACTCCTCGATGGCTCGCCTTTCCGTCTGACCGATAGTAAGTTAGCCACCGATGAGAGGACCAGAGAATGAGAATGTTTCAGTCAGAAATTATGAACAAAAATGCTTTTAAGTTCACCACAGAAACGACAGCTTAACTGACATATAGGTGGCTAGCTCTGAGCTGGCTTAAAAACATTAGCACTCGAAATAACCCTCCAGCTACGAAAAAAATACCACCTAGTTGACTGTGTGTGTTAGCTACCTTGCTAAATGTATTTATATAAAAATATTTCCGAACAGTCAACGAGAAAAATAACAAAACAATACACTAAATAAGTGCAACGACAGCGGGGCCCCTTCCGATTTAAGTGCACCTGTGCTCTTAGCCTGTGAGCTACCGAAACGAGCAACGCGGACCGCCAGTCTCGAGCCGCGCTAACTGACCGGGCCGAGTAGAGCCGTTTGTTTATTAAAAACGGCAAGAAGGGAAAGCGTAGCTGCCAAGCGGCACTGCCGAAAGATCGCTGTCTACTGTCTCTCACTGCTCCGCGATTGGTTACGAGGTGAAATGCACCGTCTTCTCATTGGTACGCGCTCCCGTCAATCTCACGACAACAACATAATATTTCTTGACTTGTTGTTAAGCTGTCAAAAGGGTCTAGCAACTGGTAACTGCAGAACTCGCCATTTTGAAACACATCTATATGTACCGACGCTGCATACTGCCGCACATTCCGGAGCCGTAATGGAGGACATTTCCGTAGCAAGGGTCTCGAGTGAATCGTTGGAGGATTTTTATTGGCCAATTTCCCTCACTCAATGAACAGTTCTATTTGGATTGGCTGCCGCCTGCCATGCGCTACTGTAACAACGCCCCTAATCCCAACAAAACAGGCCTAGTTCACGTGATGCTAAAAGTCTCCCACGTTGAAGAGGAGCATTGGTTTGGCCAGATGGTTGTTTTGAGCTCCCCGATTGGTTCAGTGCCGTCAGTTATTTGATAATTTTTAGCATTATTATACTTTGGACATCAGCCGTTTACAATGTCTAGCTAAAATGTTTATTAAAATAAAAGCGCTCATAGACATGAGAACGTTTGTTTACACTGCTGAACATCCCGAACGTAACGGCAGTGGTTAACGAACGCAGGAAAAAAACGGAAACAAGATAAAATCCTGTTTCAGATAAAAACTTGTCTTTGAGTCTATTAAGAAGTGCAGGCAGTACCTAAAATATGTAATGTTACTGGCTGTCTGTAAAAGATTTCAGATGAATCTTTATTAATACAAACAGATAAGCACTTCAATGAAAAGTTGTGCACTTTAAATGGGTAAAAAGCAAATTTACATTTTACAGCATTAGGACATCATTTAATTCAAGACATTTTTTACCTTTACCAGACTACCAAAATAGTCAAAATATGAATTGTATTTACTGTTAAGATGCAATAAGAATATATATGAATAAAGTATTATCAACATAGGGTAACTCATTTATGTACAGCACTTTGGTCAGCAATAGCTGTGTGTAAATGTGCTTTATAAATAAATTTTACTTTACTTTTACTAACATGAAGTCAGGCTGAAGAACATAAGTGACAGAACAGTCTTGACAAGCACTGCAGACCAGGAGAGGGCATTAGATAGTCCTACGGAGATTCGCAACAGCATTTATACATGGAAGAGAGTAGTGAGAGATAGATGTCCTCTCCATCCTTTACTACCAAGGGGACCCCCAGCAGGTGGTCTCAGTGCTGTACAGAGAAGCATCCTTAAATCAGTGCTCCATATATGCAGCCATATCTTTCAACCCAGTGCCCAAAGTCCCATAAATCCATTCATTCCTCATGCTCTTCCCTGCAGTGAGTAACTCAGCACTCCTGAAAGTCTCCCGTTATTTAAAGGCATTTTAAAAAGATCAAACAGCTAGGTCATTCAAAAGATTTTATTTTATATGAAGTTTAAGTTACAACATTGCTATATCCTATAACTAAGTCAATGTCCCTCATATAATAAAAAAAAAAAAATTAAACTAGGGTAAGGTGGTCAAGCCAATGAAGTCATAGGGTTAGTTATTCCTGAATACCTAATTTTCAACAGTCAATGTATACATCTTTTATACAATGGAATATGAACAGGGGCAGTGAAGTAATACAAGCAAATACAGTTTTCCAGGAAATTGAAGAAACTACTATGTAATTTTTATAAACATAAAGACAATGCAATCAGAGAAATCATACCAGACATTACGGAACTTGATAATTCTCATACGCATGAAGTCATTCAAGCAATGAAATCCAGGGGTCTGTTGAATCCACCTTTTCTGTTCATGTACTGCCTATAAGAAAGATTGCAATTACATCATTGCTGCCCCCCTTACCAACATTCATGGCACAATACATTACATCATCATCTACCAATGGGATTGCTGTGCTTGCAGCAGTGAAGCACCTGCTGATGTTATTTGGTTGCAATGTGATTGGCTGCTGTGTGCACAGGCTCCCTGGAGTATCATGCAGTTCTGTAGGCCTAAGATACTGATGCACAAAGAGGAAGACATAACATGGACTGCACAATTCGCGGTCCTGCAGCAAAGCACTAAAGTATGCATGAGGACTGAACAGATAAAATGCTCAACACTTCAAATACAGAAGCTAAAAACTTAGAATAAGAAGGGTGCCTTCACATAACTGAAAAAATGGGACCTTGAGCAATAAGGACCGTTAGAAACAGGTTAACACAAAGTTTCAAAGCAAGTACATTTGAGCGCAAACCAACCTGTATTTTCTCTTCTGACACACGTTGATTGCATGTGCATTGACTGATCCGTCGACTTTCTTTCCCTGTTGGGTGTGAAACAGAGAAAGCAAGAAGCACTGACTATGATTAGCAACATGGGCATCAGCGCCATCTTCTGGTGTGCAAGAGAACTGCAGTCAAAGCTGCAGGCTACTTGACAAAATGTCTAATATATATATGTCTATAAAAAGTAAAATTGCTACATCAGTGCCAGTTACCATTACAGAAGCTGAATTTACCTTGGTGCTGTCAAAGGTACTGAAGCCCATCATTTTCAGCATCTCAATCTCCTCCTCTGTTTTGCCCTGCATGTCTTCCTCTGAGCAAGAATCACATAAACACCATAAATACAACAGTGGTCAATGAGACATCATGCATAGTAAAAATTCACAAAGGTTACGAAAGTACCACATAAAAGCCAAGGAGCTGTTATGCAGATAACAAGAGAGTCAACATATGCAACAGCTTAATGTTAATTTCCAAGCATAGTTAGTGTTCATGACCCTTATATTAAATTGCAGGTCATAAATAGGTGCAAGATGAAATACTCAGTTAGTGCAACTACGATGCAACTACGAGATCAGGAGACCATTTACAAAATGAAAGGTCAGCAACACTGGGTTATAAGGTCCCCATTGCCCCTTGCTACCTGACATAATACCCCACCATCTCAGAAACCTGTTCCAGCTCAGACACCCTTTAACTGGAGCATCCGAGTGCATCCCTGACTGACAACACGGACATGAAACCCTGCAGCTCCTGCACTCCGTCACAATCCAGCTAGGGGTGGGAGATACGCCAGTGTCACATCCATCACCGGTGTCACTGTCATTACTTACTTGTTTTTCCCAACAACCGTATGAAGTCACTTTTTATACAAATCAAACGAGACGAAGCAAAATACAGACACTCCTCTACTTACGAACTTTCAGACATACAAACGAAGGGGACTGCAAGTCCAAATTATGTTCATTGGGCTCCCGTCTCCTGTCCGCAAAATTTTTGTTTTCCGAGTACCAATTCCGCCTAGTACGACTTCCGGCCGCAAGTCCCGCCGCCCAGCAGCGTAGCGTGCGTACTCCCAGCATCCTAGTTCTTTGTACTTGCGTATACCCTTTAAAGGATGTTGAATAACGCCTTAGAAACATTTCAAATTACGAACGGCCATTCGGAACATCTCATTCCTAAGTAGAGGAGCGTCTGCACATACATTTTCAGGGTTGCGAACTCTCACGCAACTGGTGTGACAGACCTGCTTAAGAAATCTTATGGAAAATATATTATTCCATCATAAACCTAAAATTAGCGACATCAAAAGCTTGCAAACCCTACAGACCATTTACCAGGTAATAAAACTGTAAATGCATGTGCTTGTGCCTACAGACTTATCTTGAATTGAAAATCTCACTGAACAAAGTTGGCAACCCTGCGTTTTATTTGAAATGAACTGTAAAATGCACTGTTTTTGGCTTTTTAAACCTTACTGATTCTTTTAATCTTGTGCAATGTGTGGCCGGCCCCACACATGAACGTGGACACACACTTGACCTTGTTTTATCTCATGGTTTGCCCGTTTCTAACCTTGAGACTTGTGAAGCTGTGTTTTCTGACCATATGCCTGTGATACTTGAAGTTGCCCTCGTCTGTGCCACAGTTAAACCTCACACTGCTGCTCATCGTTGTCGTGTTATTAACTCCTCCACTGCTGAGCAGTTTACAGCAGTATTTAACCAGATCTGTAAAATCCCGGAGCTTTTCAACAGCCAGACTGTGGAGCTTAGCTCATGGTTCTACTCCACCTGCCGGACCGCTTTAGACACGGTGGCTCCATTAAAAACCAGACAGCCTAAAGCTAAATCGGAGCCCTGGCTGAAAGACACGACCAGAACTATCAGATGCGAGTGCCGCCGAGCTGAGCGCAAGTGGAAAAAAGACAGACTGCAAGTGTCATTTCAGATGTTAAATGACTATTGGCACCATTATCAATCAATTGTAAAAGATGCCAAAAGAAATCACTTCTCTGACAATTCTGTCAATTTGTCACAATCCTCGTGTTTCATTTAAGACCATTGACTTTGTTCTTAATGCACCTCAGACAGATTGTACCGAGCCCTCCCCTGTAGCATGTGAGAATTTTTTACGCTTTTTTCTTGGAGGTCTCCTTCACTAGGGCTCAAATCTCTCCTTTTACTCTTGACCCCTCAGTCTCTGTTCCCTGCCCCGCCATGTTTGACGGGTTTGAGCCTGTGACTTTGTCCTATTTAGAGGAGATTGTAGGTCGTTTGAAGCCTGCTGGGTCTCCAAACAATGCTGTCCCTCCTAAACTCCTTAAACAGGTTCTGCCCACAGTTGGACCTTTGGTTCTTAAGCTGATAAATCACAGGTTTGTTGTCAGGTGTGGTCCCTGTGGATTTTAAGCATCCAGTAGTCAAACCGCTGATTAAAAAAAACCTGCTCTTGACCCCACGGTTCTTGCAAATTATAGGCCTATCTCCAAACTGCCTTTTCTTTCTAAAATTATTGAAGAGAATTCACAGTCAATTGCTGACGTTTTTGGAAAAGGTTTTCCAATCGGGTTTTAAATCCTTACACCGCACTGAATCAGCCCTTTTAAAAGTTTTTAATGACATATTCTTAGCTACTGACTCTGGCGACTGTGGTGTTCTTTTGTTCTTAGACTTGACAGCTGCGTTTGATACAGTGGATCATGCCATTTTATGTTCTCATTTGGCGCAGTGGGTGGGCCTCAGAGGCACAGCACTGGATTGGTTCAGGTTCTGTTTGGTGGGGCGAACCTTTTGTGTCAGTCTCGGTGACCATGTGTCCCACTCCGCTCCTGTACTGTTTGATGTCCCACAGGGCTCAGTTCTAGGCCCCCTCCTCTTCTCATATCTACTCAATCTTGGTCTTATACTGAGAAAATACGGCATTACATTTCATTTTTATGCTGATGACTGTCAGATCTATGTCCCTCTAAAGAAAAAAGGCACATACTCTACAGCCATTACTTCAGTGTCTCAATGACATTAAAGCCTGGATGGATTTTAACTTTTTAAAATTTAATAAGAAGACTGAGGTGATGGTTTTTGGCAACCCTACTGGGATCCCCAGTGTGTACTTAGATTACTTGGACCAGTATAAAAAGCAAGTTGTCAGGGACCTGGGGGTTAACGTGGACGCTGAGCTCAAGTTTGACAGTCAAATTAAGGCAGTCGTTAAATCAAGCTTCTTCCAGCTGAGGCAGCTGGCTACAATAAAGCCAATTCTTTCTCAGCAACACTTTGAAACCGTAATACATGCCTGTGTGACCATGAGCACTCGGAAGTTTGAGCACATTTCCCCTATTTTTGGCTTCACTCCACTGGCTGCCCATTTCTTTTAGGATTCATTTTTAAATTCTTTTATTTGCTTTTAAAGCCCTCCATGGCCTTGCCCCATCCTATCTCTCAGAGCTGCTACTGCCTTATACACCCACCCGCTCTCTCAGGTCAGCCGATCAGCTGCTCCTGAATGTACCCAGGACTAAGCATAAACTTACAGGAGACCCTGCTTTTGCTGTAGCAGCTCCCAAACTGGAACGATCTGCCTTTAGAGATTAGACAGGCCTCTTCTCTGTCTGGTTTTAAATCACTTCTGAAAACCCATCGCTATACCCTGGCCTTTGACACATTATGAGATGTTTGCTTTAACTCTTATTTTGGATTGTTTTAGTTAATTACATGTTTTTATATTGTTCTAATATAGATCTGTTATTTATTATGTTCTTAATTTTGTTATTTTTTTATGTTGCTGTTTTGTTTTTATCTATTTTTCTTTTATCCAATTTTACAGTACAGCAGTTTGGTTCTGCACAGGTTGTTTAAAGTGCTTTATAAATAAAGCTGGATTGGATTGAAGCAGCTTATTCACTTTGCATTATGAAATGAATGAGAAAACATTACTTATATCACTTTTCAAACTAAGACTACCCAACCCAACTGTAACAGTGTTTAGTGTACTTAATATATTATATTTTAAAAAAATAATTTACATAAAGGGACTGGACATGCTATGCCTCCCAAAACTTGGGAAAAAAAAGTAATACCACAATATAATACCATCAACACCATAAAAATGAAAAATACTATGATAATACAGGTCATATCACCCACCCCTAACTCAAACTACAAATATGGCATAAATGTCCATGGAGTAATTTTCCCACCTACAATACAGAACTGAAACTAAGGTGCATCTGGTCAAAAGACGACACACGAAGTAGTACCTGCAGGACCACCAACCCCAGGGGTGGTGTCATTCACATTAAATTACAGAGGGCCTCTCACGCCTCCAGAGAGCACAGCTCCAACCTGCTAACTGCATCAGAACCGCCCACAAGCCTGTCACCTAACTACAGCGTGGGAAGTCCCTGGCCCCTGAAACCCTCTCAGGAGCTACGGCTGTGCAAGACCTGGATTTCTGCATGAATGTTTCCCAAAATGTGATCTTCAACTACGTAATAATGCAGTGCACGTGAACCATAATCTCTTCCCAAACGTAAAGCAAGTAGGATGGAGTATAATGTGGGGCTACTTTTGATTTTGCTGCCAAAATCACTTTGATCTAAAACTCAGAAGTTGGGTCATACAACAGGCAAATGTGTTGGGTATCATGAGTGACTCAAACATAAATTGTGTACTTTAGAAGGGACAGGTCAGAGTTCTGACCTCAGTCCCACTCAGATGTAGCATGACCTGAAGCAGGCCTTTGAAGCAAGACTTAAAAATACAAAAGAGAAAGTTTTTAATAGTAGAATGGACAAAGATACCAATATCAATATCAGCCATTAAAAAATTGAAGAAACGGAAACCTGAGATCTGATGTTCCCTCACAACTTTCTCCTTCACCTCCTTCTTTTCTTCCTCACGTCGCTCCTTCTGACGCGCGGGAGATGGTGAGGATGACCGGTGTCGCCGTGGAGACCTACGTAGAGATTCAGCAAGGTGCTTGAAATATTCCTCAGACTTTGGTCCATGTTGACATGACATCATCACGCTGATGCTGCAGATTTGTCGGCTGCACCTACATGATGTGAATCTCCTGTTCCACCACATCCCACAGCTGCTCTATCTGGTGACTGCAGAGGCCGTTTGAGTATAGTAAACTCACGTTCAAGAAACCAGTCAGATGAGCTTTCTGACATGGCTCGTTATCCTGGTGGAAGTGGCCATGTTGGATTTCTGTTTTAATTTCCGGTTTTAATTTAGTTTTATATCGTCGTATTGCACGTCCCCATTATAACACATGAAAATCACAAAACATTCGTCATGTACTATTACGTATTTTTGTATTTTCAAATTACAAATTACTTGCATTTTAATTAAATACATTCCCTCAACACTATTTTGTATCTTATTTTGTTACATTTGATTGTAAAGCATTTATAGTTTGTAGCCAAATACTTTTTCATGGATTTGTGCCCATCTCTGCACTCACTTGATGAAACTGCAAGGCAATGTAAACTCTTCCTAGCAATATCGAGTACATGGTAAGGGAGACTTACAACTGATTTGCACATTCTGCAAAACGACAGTCAGGATACAGGGAATTCTGCCTGAAATCTAGGTGACCAATGCCCTCTGAAGCTTATTTCTCCCAGCAATGCACCCTGGCTTATGTTAGCTGACTGTATTCAATGTATTCTTGACCAGCTTCATGCACTCACAGCACACTCCAATAAGACGGCTTTCATAGAGCACTGCTATACTGGCAGACTTCTTGCAGAAATGTATAAGGATGACACCAACTACCTACAGCTGGTAGCAGATTCTGATATGGAAGTGACATTCCAGCAAACCATGGAAGCTAATAAACAGAGTGATGATGCTATAGATGCCATTCTTAAATGCAGCTTGGACATTATTTGGATGCTTTTAACGCAGCATCAAATGTGACTTCCATATTTTGAGCAAACTGGAAATGCTACAACCCCAAGTAATTGTTTTTCCAGACAGAAACCCTGCAGTAGGCAGAGTACCAAATAAGGGTTTTCTCCTGTTTCCTTTATGAATTGGAGAACTAGTGAAGAAAGCTGTCCTGTTGCAGTCTTACAGAAAAGACTGTCTAGCTTGAAGTTTTGTAGGAGGAAAAAAGTACTTCAAAGACATTGCTCTGTGTGTACCATAGGTTTTGTCTCTGCCCATTTCAAAAGCTCATGTAGAACGTGTATTCTCTCAAGTTACATTCCTCACAGATGACCACCAAAAAGGAATGGATGTAAAACTGCAGTCTAATTTGGTACGTGTGTAATATGCACTGCAAATGGATGGACTGAGGTCAGCCTCTCTTGTACATTCATAAGAGCTGTGGTCAAGACTTAACATTAACATTTACAAAACCAAAAAAAAAAATAAAACTATAAATAGTTCAGGTATTGCCTTGGACATGTTCATGTTAAAATGCTGCAGAAGGATATTCATAAGAAAAAAAAAAAGACTAATTTCATCCAACCAAATCTCAGTGGTTTTTGAAGGGTCAGATTTTGGATACCTTTAGGCTATTTTTACTCCCGGTTTGGGCTATAAAAATGGAAAAGTAACTGGCAACCCTGGAATTGAGTTGAGGCAAGGCATAGGCCATGACCCTGGCAGCAGAACTTGCCCAGTTAATAAAAGCCAGTGTTAATATCTGGTGTCCGGTCCTGTGAGGCACAGAAAATTTCAAAAAATGTCTATTTTAATGCCAGACCATTAACTTCCCCAATAGTTACCACTACTCTGACGTGCAAAAAAGTTACACGTTCATGATGATTCCTGACCGTACACCTCAGGATTAAAGCGTTATGCGTATGATATCGGCTTCACCTGGAGCGGCGCCGGTGCGGGGAGCGGGAGCGACTTCTCCGCCGGTCCCTCTCACGCGATCTGGAGCGTTCCCTCTCTCTGCGCCGCCGCTCCCGGTCTCGGGAGGCTGAGCGAGAGCGACGCCTCTCTGGGAATGATGGAAGATGGAACGATGGAAGATGGAACATGAAGTCAGTCAAAGTTGGGGATCCTTCAAAAAGCCTCATATCCCTAAACTTCGCTTAAATAAATGACACCGAAAACGAACAACTCACGGCATACATACACTACAGGTCTTCACTGGCATTTCTGATATTTTAACTGCATCTATTTCTTGAAATAATTCATCTTTTAAATAAAACTCCGTTTGATTAATAGTCACCGCTAGATTAAATCGGTCAGATGCGATGTTCCCTTCAAATACAGGATGAACAGAAACAGAAGAGAACAGCTAACAGCTACAGACATGTTACCCAACCGACTGCTATTAAGTTAGCTGATGAATGCTCTCATTTGTCACAACATACCTCGTCTTGGTGGTGACCTGCTTCTGCTTCTCCCCATCTGGCCGTAAATGAAAAAGAGAAAAAAAAATCAGACGACAGGTTTTGGTGATAAAGACCGTGACAAAAGCAAAATAGATTACTCTAGGGCAGCCATCTTTTTATTAACATCTGTACCTACAAATAGAGTCCCCTGGAAACTAAGCGTGTAACTCTTCAACGTTCCGGGGTCAAAAAAATGTTCTTTCTTTGTTTTGCATATTTTAAAAGTTGTTAAAATATTTTAATTTTATAATAGCATAAGCAATATATTTTTATGAGGAAAGCTTATCCAGATAGATTTTCAATAAAGTTCGCAGTCAAAATGAACGCTGCGCTTTACACATGGCCGAAGTTAGCTTCTTAAAGGTTTTTTTTTTTACTTTTCGCAGAGCGGTCCCGCTTTTGCATGAAGTTAAAACCAGGCTCCCTGAACGGGCGCGTATAACCTCATTATTTTCTATGGCCAATATTAACTCAATAAGAAAATTGAAAAAAATAAAAACTGGAAGAAATAATAGTTCAACAGATTTATTTCTGCTCACATTTCATGTCATTATTTATTGCCACAATCCATTATGTTTGTTTATTAATACATTTACAGGGCTCTCAAGTCTCTCGCATTGACCGTGAGACACACGCATTTCTACCAGTTCACATGTTCACACGCCACATATTGTGTTTGTGTGGAGTTTTCCACCGAGTTCATAACTGTTCCAAGTTATACAGAGTTAATGGCCACATACCAGCTAATCATAAAATAGCATTTGTTGATTCTGGGTAAATTCCAGCTTTTCATTGGATTTCCAGCTTTTGAAACAATTTTGCAGAAGTTGTTAGGAAAACGCCCTGATATCTGGACTAGATCTTGAGCAAAAGAAATGGAACCCACCTATACCTTTGCAGATCTCCTTCTGCTACCACGCATGGAAGAAAACAAACAAGCCTCCAAAGCCTGTCACATGAGACGGTACTTTGGTGCTACAAGGCAGAGGGTGTCATCACAATTCCAAGGCACACATGAACCGGTCCTGCTGAACAATGTTACAGGCAGCATAACATTCTCCACGGCTTCTCCAGACCCTTTCACTTCTGTCACATGTGCTCAGGGTGAATCTGCTTTCATCTGTGAAAAGCACAGGGTGCCAGTGGCAGACCTGGCAATTCAGGTATTCTATGGCAAATGCCACTCGAGCTCCACGGTCCCTGGCAGTGAGCACTGGCCCCACTAGAGGACGTCGGGCCCTAAGGCCACCCTCATGAAGTCTGCTTCTGATTGTTTGGTCAGAGACATTCACACCAGTGGGCTGCTGGAGGTCATTTTGTAGGGCTCTGGCAGTGCTCATCCTGTTCCTCCTTGCACAAAGGAGCAGATACCGGTCCTGTTGATGGGTTAACGACCTTCTACACACGTATTGATGTGCCATCCTGGAGGAGTTGTACTACCTGTGTAACCTCTGTATGGTCCAGGTATCACCTCATGCAACCAGTAGTGACACTGACCGTAGCCAAATGTAAAACTAGTGAAAAAACAGTCAGAAAAGATCATCAGCCTCCACCTGTTACACCATTCCTGTTTTGGGGTCGTCTCATTGTTGCCCCTCTAGTGCACCTGTTGTTAATTTCATTGACACCAATGCAGCTGAAACTGGTTAACAAACCCCTCTGCTACTTAACTGACCAGATCAATATCCCAGAAGTTTGACTTGATGCTATACTCTGATTAAAAAGTGTTTCTGTAATCTTTTTGAACAGTGTACACTCACCTAAAGGATTATTAGGAACACCATACTAATACGGTGTTTGACCCCCTTTCGCCTTCAGAACTG
>JAODLC010000044.1:21288219-21305047 GCA_026781145.1 Hippopotamyrus pictus | reverse complement strand
CCGTCAAGATGCTACCCACCTTCGTGCGGTCTACACCTGATGGGACAGGTGAGGCGTGGGCTCAGGACAGTCCAACAGATGTCTGTCTGCGCCAAAGGAGGCTGATAATATAATAAAAGCATCTTGCTGAAAGGTCTCTGACTGGTGCTTGTATCTTTCCACTGTGCATCTCTGGATTTCTTACTTATATATTACAGAGTGTATTCTTTTTTGCTGAAGAGGACTTAAAAGTCTAACTTTATGATTGTAATATAATTTTATGTCCCCATTTTATTGTCCTTGTTTTGGTGGGTGACACGGAGCCGCAGCCCTGCTGCAGGGCAGCTGTGACTGTACTAGTAGCAGCAGTATCAGTAACTTAACCGCTCTATCCACACTCAAGCTATGGCTGTAGCTGTGACCCTAGCGGCTGTAGCTGTATGTATTGTGTGTATGTGTGTGTGCCGGAGGCTGTGCTCCAGTCTGCCACCTGTCTTGTTGACTCAGGCCTTTGGTGCCTCATTAAACGGTTGTTATCCTGTCAGTGAGGTCTGGTTGCAGTGAGCAGAAGCAGGATGACGGGGTCGACTTTTAACTTCACTTATGTTTGTCCTTCCTTTAAGGGTTTCTTTTTCAAAACCAAACTTAATAAAATGTGTTTATTGTGGAATTGCTCTTTTATTGCATTTTATTTTGATCTTTGCCCTGCCTCCCTGTCAGCACTGTTGGTGCTTTGGGCTGTTAAAGACTGTGGCTTTAGAGCGAGGCGGCGGCTGGTGGGGGAGGTGATGCTAGTTACAGGCAGATCGATCCGGTCAGCGAGGGCAGCTGTACTCTAGTGTGGTCTGTCGATCATCATGATGCGTTTCTGTATCCGCATACAGAGAAGGGGGACTTCCTGGCCCTAGACCTGGGGGGCACCAACTTCAGGGTGCTGCTGGTGAAAGTGTCCGATAATGGACGGCAGAAGGTGGAGATGGAAAACCAGATATATGCCATTCCTGAGCACCTGATGAGGGGCAGTGGAACTCAGGTGAGAAACCCTCTAGATCTGTAAAGTCCATGTCATAGCTGGCCCTGGAAAAAATGTGAATGTGGGAGGAAGGAGGACTGGAGATGAGCAGGGGGCGGAGCTGCAGCAGCAGCAAGGTGTTAGGGTGTCTTAACTATCTGATGTTTTCCCTTCACCCACTCGCCTCTGCCAGCTGTTTGACCACATCGCCGAGTGTCTCGCCAACTTCATGGAGAAGCTGGGGATCAAGGACCGGAAGCTGCCGCTGGGCTTCACTTTCTCCTTCCCCTGTCGCCAGACGAAGCTCGACGAGGTGAGCGTCACTCTGGCAGCGTTTTGGAACGTCAAGCGCCGCCGTTTTCCACGGTGACCGTCTTCCTGTCCGCACAGAGCCTCCTGGTGAGCTGGACCAAGGGATTCAAGTGTAGCAGCGTGGAAGGCCATGACGTGGTGGCCCTGCTGAGAAAGGCCATAAAGAAGAGGGGGGTGAGTGTCCTGACTCAGGGAGCACGGGGTAGGCAGGAGGCTCGAAATAGAAGGCTGGCTTATACACTTCTCTCGATGTACCCTGTTTTCAACTGGCATCTGTGGTGTCATCTGCAAGCAGAGTTTGCAGCATCCGTGTGGTACAGAATACATGTGCGGGTGTCACGTCTGCAAGAAAAATCACTCGAGTTCTGGTCCCGTTTGTTAGCCACTCGGCCGACAAGCAAATGGGCTGAAAGTGAAACACCTGGCTGTCCATTAGGCCAGACTGGCCCCCTGGGCTGATGTCTTACTGTATGCCCATCCGAACTGAAATGTCTCACCCAATGTCTCAGGATTTTGACATTGACATCGTGGCTGTGATCAACGACACGGTCGGCACCATGATGACATGTGGATACGACGACCACAACTGTGAAATTGGCCTCATCGTCGGTGAGTCTCTCCGCCTGTCTCCATAGTCGTCTCCAGTGTCATCTTCATTGGGCACTTCGTGACCACGCCCCCTGCCCCCCCACCCCCCCCAAGGCACGGGTACCAACGCCTGTTACATGGAGGAGATGCGTCACCTGGAGACGGTGGAGGGAGATGAGGGCCGTATGTGTGTCAACATGGAGTGGGGCGCCTTCGGGGACAACGGGGAGCTGGAGGATCTTCGGACGGAGTTCGACAGGGAGATCGATTGTGGCTCACTCAACCCCGGGAAGCAGCTGTGAGTCGCAGTCGGGCCACGCGCATCCCTGATGATCAAGTTCCTTCGCAGCCTAACCTAACTGCATCCTGTCTGCTCCTGCAGCTTTGAGAAGATGATCAGTGGAATGTACATGGGCGAGCTGGTGCGGCTCATCCTAGTGAAGATGGCCAAAGAGGGCTATGTCTTCCAGGGCCGCGTGACGTCCGCCCTGCTCACCACCGGACACTTCCAGACTTCCTTCGTGTCGGCCATCGAGAAGGAGAGGTAAGCCAATCACGGAGAGCGCGTGTGTCTGTCTGTGTGTGTATTACTGTGTGCTGTATTTCTCCTGTCCCCCACCCACCGGTTTGCCTGCCTCCCCAGGAACAACGAGGGCCTGCTCAGTGCTGAAAAGGTTCTCCGGGAACTGGGCCTGGACCCCTCGCCCGAGGACTGTGCCGCCACGCAGCGGGTGTGTCAGGTGGTGTCCACACGGGCCGCGCACCTCTGTGCTGCCACCCTGGCCTCCGTGCTGCGGCAGATCCGTGACAACAAGGCTACCGACCGCATGCGCACCACTGTGGGAGTGGACGGCTCGGTGTACAAGAACCACCCGCTGTGAGTGTCTGTGTGGCAGGGAGGTGCAGGGGCACCTGTAAAGAAGCAGGCTAAACTAGTATACCCCCGCCCCGCATAGGTTTGCCCGAAGACTGCACAAGATGGTGCGCCGGTTGGTTCCAGACTGCGATGTGCGCTTCCTGCGCTCTGAGGACGGCAGCGGGAAGGGTGCCGCCATGGTGACGGCGGTGGCGTACCGACTGGCCATGCAGCACGCGGAGCGCCAGCGCATCCTGGACTCGCTGCGGCTGAGCCGCGAGCAGCTGCTGGAGGTGAAGAGGAGGATGAGTGAGCAGATGGCTAAGGGCCTGTCCCCGGAGACGCATGCCACTGCCAGCGTCCGCATGCTGCCCACCTTCGTCAGGGCCACCCCTGATGGCACAGGTAGGGGGGGCGCTCACTAGGCTCCAAACGTCCTTCATGCTTCGTGCCTCCATCGAACGGCGTCCCTTGACGTCTCTGTCCGTCCGTCTCGCCAGAGCGCGGTGACTTCCTGGCATTGGACCTGGGGGGCACCAACTTCCGCGTGCTGCTGGTGCGTGTCCGGAACGGGAAGCGGCGCAGCGTGGAGATGCACAACAAGATCTACAGCATCCCCCAGGACATCATGCAGGGCACCGGGGACGAGGTTTGTACGCCCAGTGCCCCGATCCGTGCCATGTCCCCATTCCATTGGCCGTCTCGTTAACATTCCCTCTCTGGCTCCCTCAGCTGTTCGACCACATCGTACACTGCATCGGCGACTTCCTGGAGTACATGGGCATGAAAGGCGCCTCCCTGCCTCTCGGCTTCACCTTCTCCTTCCCCTGCCTCCAGAAGAAGCTGGACCAGGTAGTTTGTCTGAATTTGGGGGCTGCATCTTTCTAAGGCTGCATTTGAAGACCGAATGCATTGCAGCAGCATGACAAGGCCGTCCCCGTTTTGAAGGCTTTTTCGAATGTGGTCTAGAAATGCGTCCTCCTTTTGACGAGTTGTGAAGGATCCACCCAATGGATCCTTTGCAGCCCAACATATCGCAGGATTCACTGTTGCAGAGGTAAAGTGAATATCCCTGCTAGGCGAAAGGAGTGGTGCTTTGTGAGTCAAGGATTAGGGCGGGAACAGCTGGTGACTCATATAGGAAAGTATTTGTAAGCCAGGCCGTCTCATTTGACAACACTATACGACCTTCGAAGAATGCAGTCTGCAAAGGTTACACCTTCATAGACCGCGTCCTTCGAAAGATGCAGCCCTTGAATGACACTGCCATGGTGAAGCCACCTCAGATGCTCAAGATGCCCCTCAGCCGCATTTCCACACATGCTCAGTGTCCTCCCACCCCCCTAGGGCATCCTGCTGAAGTGGACCAAGGGCTTCAAGGCCACAGGGTGCGAGGGGGAGGATGTGGTGCAACTGCTGAAGGACGCCATCCATCGGCAGGAGGTCAGAGCGCGTCCTCTAACCCGCCAGACTGACGAACGGAACGGGAGAGGGCCTCACACTCACTGATTCAGGCTTGTGCTCTCCTCTGCCTGCAGGAGTTCGACCTGGACGTGGTGGCTGTGGTCAACGACACCGTTGGCACCATGATGACGTGTGGCTACGAAGACCCGCAGTGTGAAGTCGGCCTCATTGTCGGTAAATAACGCCTGTTGGTCGGGCCGGCCTGTCTTTCTGTGTCTGTCTGTGTCCCAGCATGCATCGGTGTCCGATTCCCACAGGCACGGGCACCAACGCCTGCTATATGGAGGAGATGGGGAATGTGGAACTGGTGGAGGGAGACGAGGGCCGTATGTGCGTCAACATGGAGTGGGGTGCCTTTGGTGACTCCGGGGAGCTGGATGATTTCTGCACGGATTTTGACCATGCGGTGGACAACAACTCTGCCAACCCGGGCAAGCAGAGGTGAGGAAGCCTTAGGGCATGTGGGAGATGGCTGGGTGCCAGGTATACTGAACAGGGAGAGCCATGATCAGATAAGCCTGGTGATCAGGACCTTCTCTGGCTTCCCTCCTGCATCAGTCCCACTGATCTTCATTCATTTGAAAACTGTTCTTGTGAGCGCCTCTCCTGCTTTCTGGACTAACCCTCGTTACCTTTCAGGTACGAGAAGATGATCAGTGGGATGTACCTGGGAGAGATCGTGAGGAATGTTCTGCTGGACTTCACCTCCAAAGGGCTGTTGTTCCGGGGCAGGCTGTCCGAGAGGCTGAAGACGCGGGGTATCTTCGAGACGCGCTTTCTGTCTCAGATCGAGAGGTCAGTCTGCGCGTCATTGTTACTCTGGGTTACTGGGATATGTTACAAAGTTACGCAGCTGCTTATTTCCTGCAGCCATTCAGATTAACTACCCTCTAACGCTTCCAGTTACAGACAGCGTGTCTTTTATCACTGGGCCACCTGCTGGCCACTGTACGCAAGTTAACGTAAACCGATCGCTGTGTGTCGTCGCATAGTCATTGTGACCGTGAGGAGCTGTTTGAATCAAGTTTCCCCACCCTTCTCTACAGCGACCGGCTGGCTCTCCGCCAGGTGCGCTCCATCCTGCAGCACCTGGGCCTCACCAGCAGTACGTGTGATGACAGCATCCTGGTGAAGGAGGTGTGCACCGTGGTGGCCCGTCGGGCTGCCCAGCTGTGTGGTGCCGGCCTCGCCGCCGTGGTGGATAAGATCCGGGAGAACCGCAGCCTGCCTCACCTCAGCATCACCGTCGGAGTGGACGGGACGCTCTACAAGCTTCACCCTCAGTGCGCCAATCGCCTGCTAATGCGCCATGCTCATTTACAAGTCTAGCTCCTGATCTCCATCCATCCATCTTCTAACTGCTTCTCCTGTCCCACACAGCACAGGGTGTGATGTAGGGCTACATCCTAGATCAGTGTTTGTCAACCCAGATGCTGGGCGGTCCCCAGCAGTCCACATTTTTGCTCTCTTCCAGCTCTCTGCTAGACTGTCCACATCTGGGAGCTAAAACACAGGCTGTCTGAGGGTCTCTGAGGACCTGGTTGAGAAATACTGCCCTAGAAGGGATAGTTTATTTTACGTCAGAATCCCTTGGATACAAAAGGTACCATACAGTGGGTGCCCATGGATGGATGGATGGATGGATGGATGGAGACTTTCCCTCCCTGTCCTTCAGCTCCTAATAATACAGCCCTAACATTCTTCGTGCTTGGATTCTGTCTCCCAGTTTCTCCAGCGTCATGCGTGAGACGTTGCGGGACCTGGCTCCCCAGTGCGACGTCACCCTTCTCCAGTCAGAGGACGGCAGCGGCAAAGGGGCGGCCCTCATCACGGCAGTGGCCTGTCGTATCCGGGATGCCGGGCAGCACTGAGACTCCACGGGGAACACACGCACTCGCTGACTGATCTCCAGAGATTATCATCTTTATTTTTATTTGGCTGTTGCATTTGCTGTTCCACATTGGTTAACCAAGATGTTCTGATACCCATTCAGTTGTTGGCTGTCTTTTGTTTTTTTGTTTAATATGTTCTAAGTCTGTAAGTCTACCAAGGACTGAGCGAGACTGTGTCTGTATTCTGTACAAACATGAAGGAGGATCATATTTGGTTGAGTATTTATTGTGGGGGGGTGGGGACTGGGACTGCATTTGGGGAATGGGAATGTGGAGCTGACGTGGAGGGCTACAGTACTGTGATCTCAAGGTAGATGGGGAGGGAAAAGCCCTGAATCAGTGTCCCACGCTTTGTAAAATGTTCTGTTGGATTTCTATTATGTCTTAGCACTTACTGTCGATTTTAATGGAACGTGTTTCATGCCCAGCCTCTCCACTGAGAAAGTGGGTGACACAAAGAGATGCAAAGCCTCACATTTCATACTGTCAGGATTTCTCCCCTTTGTGAAACGAGAGTTGATATGTATCGAAACTTTAATGAAGGATGGCTACTGAGTCGGTAGGGGGCAGTAACCCATATCTCATTTTCTTACACTAATTTTTCTTCCACGCTTGTCTTCCAGTTGAGGCATCCCCAGGAATTTCAACGTTGGAGTACAGAATGGATGTAATATGAATTAGGAAAGTCCTTTTTGTTTGCTAATTTTTGCCCTTGCAGATAATCATTAAAGAGAAAAACGAAAGCCGCCGTTGTTTAAAATAGTCACTAATGAGTTTGTCTTGGAAGCAGGACGGGGGAGTGAAGAGAGGCGCCGCGTACCGCCAAGGGGCCCAGCTCCGGCGGCACTTTGTTGCATGGTAACTTTTGCATGGACTGTGAATGAGATAAGAGTAATATTTAAAACCTACCCACCAAAAAGTAATGAAGGTGGTGCAGTCAAAGCAACAAAAGACTACAGTGAGATGATTGGACCCATGAGGCGTAATTTCAGCTTTCGTAAAGCACAGTACTGCTGCCCTGTACTCCCTCCCGCTGTAATTTCACGGTGAGGCCGGTGGGCTCTGCTGCTTTTCTAATCGCTCATTACCCACCCACCCCCCCAAATCACATCTCTAGATACAGAGATTAAACCCCATTCATTCAGTTTAGCTACTTAAAGATGTTTGGTTTAACTTGCTAAAAAAAGCTGGTTGAAAGTCCCTTTTAACTGAAGGCCTGTTATCTCAGGTTGACTTAATTATTTTTTATGGCATTGGCTGTTTCAGTGCTTTATTCTGCTACTAGTCATGATTGACTAAAGCAAATATTGGCATGTAGATTGCAGATGCCTGAAGAATGTATTGGCACAAATGACTTGAGTGTAATGAAAACTAATAGCAGATCTGGTGTTCAAAAAGATACTGGTATACTTTGTACCTAACTGTATACTTTAATAACGTGCTCTACTATAAAAAATTACTTGCAAATATGTCTTCTCGTTTTATTTAGTGGTTTCTTTTAAAACTTCCTAGTTGCCTTTGGTTCTCTCTTGTGGATACAAACATCCAAACCCTCAAGATTCCTGGACTTGCCCGACCAGTTATATAGAGAAAGTGGCCTTGAAAATGGATGATGCAATATTCAGTTGTAGTAATAAGGTATCACCACCAGATGGCACCTGAAGTCTACCACTTGTATAGTAGCATCAGCAACGTAAATATGATTGCCAGATGAGTACCAGATGCAGTAGGGAGACCCCCAGAGGAGAACCTCTTCCCGCACATCCCGTCTTGCTCTCCATTGAGATATGCACTCACACTGAAGAGCCAAAACATTATACCCATGTGCCTAACGTACTGTTGGTCCTCCATGTGCCACCAAAACAGCTGTGAACCATGGATTCAGCAAGACTTCTGAAGGTGTCTTGTGGTCAGAGGTATTGCTAGAGGTTTTGGGCCCCATGAAAGCATATCACTTTGGGCCCTCTCGTCCAGACCAATGCAGTTATTTTCAAAAAATTTTTAGAGCCCCTGTCATTCAGGGGCCCTTGAAATCACCCTGACTTTCTCTCCCCCTTACGGTGCCCTTGCTTGTGGTATTTGGCACCAAGATGTCAGCAAAGGATCCTTTAAGTCTCTTCAGCTACAGGTGTGACCCAACTAAAACGTGAGGTGCAGCCTCTGTGGATCGGACATGCTGCTCCATCACATCCCAGAGATGTTTGATTGGATTCGGATCTAGGGGATTTAGGGCAGCCAGGGCAACTCTACATCATGTTCCTCAAACCATCCTGAACAGTTTGTGCAGTGTGGCAGAGCGCATTATCCTGCTGACAGATGCCACTGCCATTGGAGAATACCGTTCGCCATGAATGGATGTACGCAAAAAAAAATGAATGGGTTTGTATGTGGTTTGCAATGATGTGTCAAAGTACCCTCGACATGAATGGCTGGATCCCAGGTTTCCCAGTAGAACATTACAGAACATCACACTGCCTCCACCTGTTTGTCTTATTTCATCCAGGTGCCATCAGTTTCCCAGGGCAATGGCACACACATATCTGCCTGTCCACATGACTCGGGAAATGGATCCAGTCCTAATGGTCGTGCGCCCATTGCAGGTGCTTTCGCCAGTGGAGAGGGGTAAGCATGGGCACTACCATGGTCTGTGGATATCCAGCCCCATACGCAGATGGGTGAAATATGCTGTATTTTGTGGTAGTTGTCAGTTGTCCCACAATTGCCCTTCTGTTATACTCTGTACTAGTCTGGACAGCCTCTATGGCGTTTAATTAGTCTCAAAACTCCCGCACATAAAAAACCACGCACGCGTAAGCTCTCGCGAGCAGAAAATCCATCCTCAGTATGTGCTCGCCTCTGTACTTCTCGCTTGCTCGGCGTTAAATTAGTCTCAAAACCCCGGACCGCGCGCGCATATGCACTCGCTAGCAGAAAGCCCATCCTCAGCGCGCGTGGAGAGGATAGGATTTATGCTCGCGAGCACATATCCGCGCGGTTTTTACGTGCGCGAGTTATAAACTAATTAATTTTTTTTTTTTTAATCATTTTTTCCATCTTCTATTTGTTTTGCTTCTGGGATGTTTTTCTTTGTTTGTTGATTTTTTTTTTGTTTCTGGAATATTTTACTTTGCTTTTGAATTTTTTATTTTTGCTTCTGGAATATTTTTCTTTGCTTTTGATTTTTTATTTTTTTTTGCTTTTGGAATGCTTGTTTTGCTTCTGACTTTTGGCACTGTTTTGGCACTGGGTGGTCGGGCCTTAGCAGCTTATACGTCTATTGGTCAGTTGGAATTTGGAGTGAACACGCCTTTAATCATCTGAGCACGCCCACTCAATGACGCTTCAGAACATCGAAACATGGCGGGTAGCTCCGGAGCCAGTTTATGCTCTGACCAACTCGTCTAAACATAATAATTTGTCCCTTGTCAAAGTCACTCAGAATGAACAAAAAGTATTTGATGTTTGTTTTTATCTAATTTCAGTAAGTTACTAATGATTAGTTGTAGTTTTTAAATGCTATTTTTGGATATATAGTATTTGAGTTTACGAAAATCTTTTCTTATAGTTTTAATTAACTTTAACTTTGGGTCAGGCCATCTTGAGCAGATTAATCTGAATTTATCTGAAACCCTGGAGTATTATGGGGGGACATTTTTTGTTTCAGCTTGTTACTTTCCAGTCGCAAGCAGCAAGGCATGAACCACTGAGCCACACAATGCATGGCTTTGCTAGATATGAGAGCCACAGCTGAAGGAGACAGCAAGGAACACTGTCACCCAGTAGAACATTATTAACATTTTATAATGACTGTGTCATGCTGTGGCTCGGTGTTGGATCCTGCCACCTCATACAAATTCTGAAAGGACACCCTTCACCTCTCCAGGAAGTTTTTGATTTTCTTATCTGGGCTGAGATGGGGGAATTAGATCATGTGGGAATGACACTCTTCTGGCTGTCTGGCTGCTAAAAATACCACCTCTGATTTAAGTGAAGTGACCGAAAATGACTAACATAACACTAATTTTTCGCTTCATTTATTGACTATATGGTCTTGATTTGGTTGAGAACCATTTGAATGATTGATTTTATCTTAATTTTGTTGTTCATGATGGTATTTCGATTTGTAAACCATTTCCACCGCAGAACTGCTGATTGCATTTTCTGTTTTATTGAGATGATTATTAAATTATGCCAATTTGTTTGCTTTTTTGCTGAATGCTAAACACTCTGGGTCTCTTTGTCCCAGTGTTCACTCCGCTTGATTCTCATATATGTAGATAAATATGAAACTTTAAAAGGTTTGAATATTTTCAATGGGGAAAGATTCGTTCCACACTAAAGGCACGTGATTTGGTATGTTAACACCACCTGCTTATGTGAGTGAAAGAGAAAATGCATGTTTGGGCTTCGGTAAGGTATTGCCACTGCTACCATTACTCGACAGCATGTTTAGTTTCAGGGTTTGCATGAAGGGGAAACCTTAACCGACAGATGGCTCCATATTCAGGACCCATCACCTTGCCTGAGCTATGATCAGAGAGATGCCCGCATGCCAAATTGCATCCGCCATCCGAAATCCTTCCCCCCGTGATGCATCGCTCAGTTGTTAGGCCGATGATGGAATCGTGATGATGCAGTTTCAAGGTATCCCGTACGTTCACCCCTACCGCTGCAGCAAGAGTTTACGTCAGTAAAAGACATGTACGAGTTCACATGAATACGTTTGCAAATGTTTTTTAATAAGTGTTCACAGGTCGGGGGTGCTTTGTGTCACAGCTGGACTCTTAGTTAATTAGCTTTTTTAATTGAACTCATATTTAAATGAGTCACATAAAATCACGTTGTATTCATCATGTTGGCTTGGGGGCTTGTTATCAATTTTCCCTCATGTCCTGTCAAATGTTTATTTAATGAAATGTTTGACGTAGGTAATTCATAATACATTTTTGAAATGTTATATTAGTCAGTTAACCTACTCAAGGGTAAAGCTAAACCAAATAATGATTCACATCCTTCACTAGAACTTGGTTGGTGACTGGATGGTGGGAAAAAGGAGGTTATTGAGAAGCTGGGCTTGAATGACAGCCAGTGATCCCGAATATCATTCCTGGGTCTCATACTTGCGGTCAGGTGACAAATTTAACCCTTTATATCAGTGTTTCCAATCCGGTCCTCGAGGACCCACAGTCAGTAAATGTTTTTGGTCCCTCTGAGCTCTCTGTCAGACAGCCCACATTTTTGAACTGCCTGTGGGTGCCTGAGGACCGGATTGGGTAACACTGCTTTATATAAATGGAGCACTGTGATGGAGGCCACTTTAGCTGAGTCTCCCTGCACTTGGACCAGCAAGGTTATTGGTCTTAATCTAGTCAGCACTGTACCTTTGATAAATCCAAAGAGGGCAGAGGCCAAGCCATTACTCTGGAACAGTCTGTTTTCCAGACAGACGGTGAGTTTAGGCGACCCCGGGGCAGACAAGTTTAATTCTGTTCCTGAATGTATTCTGACTGTACAATTCAATTCACCCCAAAGTTCTCTATTAGGATGGAATACACCAGTAGAGGTCCTTCAGGAAAACAAGTGAAGCGTTGCCTCACCCAAAAGAAAAGAAAGCAGTGACATTTATATTGCATAAAATATCTTTCTAATGCCATTGTATGCAGTTTCAAGGTACCCCGTACGTTTCAGTTTCACCCTTACCGTTGCAGCAAGAGTTCGCTTCAATAAAATACATGTACGAGTTCACATGAATAAGCTATGTTTGGACGTAGTGGTGGCTCTGAGTTGAGGGATCTGTGCCAGCAATTGGAAGGTTGCTGCTGCAAATCCTGTGAATTCCCAGAGTGATTCTACTCTTGAATTGCTTTGTCCTGGGTATGACGTTAACCTACACGCAACCCTATAAGGAGGTCCTCTAACTTTCAGGGAAAAGCTTGGGGGTTGGTGGCAGGATTGGCACCCCAGCCACCGGAAAAAACCTCACGCTGGTCCATTCGGCCTAGTGTGTTGCTGAGGTGTCACGCGCCACATGGCTGCACTCATGTTCTCATCCCTGAGGTAATTTGTCATGTGGTGGGTGTGGCAACTCTCTGTATCCAGTGCATGCTCCTTACCTCCTCCTCCATTGTATCCTCACATGCCAGTGTGCCATCTAATGCCAATGTATCATGTGAAATCAAAATGGGGTGGTTCAAAAAATGTGCAAAACAGCACCACCCCTAGCTTGTTAAATGTAACTGCAGTGAATATTCCTCAATAAGCTAATAGACTTAAATGTAATTCTCATCACCTTCAGTTTAGTAGCTATTTGTATAGTTATGGAAACAGCAGCTCACAATTCAAGCTTTCTCCATGGCACTCTATGAACTCTCTCGCAAATATTCTGTGTTTTTATAAGGAATGTAGCTAACATAAAAATCGTGTCCTTGCTATCACCTTCAGAAACTAAATGCAGGCAGGATACTACAAATATCAAATGTTTTGAAACCCACCCAGTGATGCAGTGTCTCTCCTCGTCTTTCCAGTTGTGCGTGCTCTTGGATGTGCACATTCTCCACTCAAAGATGATTGACATACATTTAACCATTCAGAACATGAGTTCGGCCATCAGGCAGGATAAACTCACTTGTTCACCCATATTCCTTTTTTTGTGGACAAGGCATTGATGTACTTTAACTGAAAGAGCCTAGCAGGGCAGTGCTTAGGCTTTTTGAGGAACGGGTAAATTTTACTGCCTGGGGTTCCCCCTCAGTAAGGTTTGCAGAATGGAAAGAGATCCCCCTCAGCAAACCAAAATAAAATTTGACCTGGTTGCGGTTTGCTAAGTCGGTGATAATTGGTGGTGGAAAAGTGACAGTCAGTGCTACACATTACTCCCATGTTTTTTGTTTCTTTTTTATTGCGCAAAGGAACATGATAATGCAATTGTGCAATTTCGTCTTTCGAAAAGTGTCAGAATTACAGTCCTTATAGTACAGGATTGTCCCGTATTGAACAATAAAATGCTGTGTGCAGCTTTGAACCATTACAGGACGCAATTTGTCCCTTAGGCTATTTTCCACAAAACTGTCGCCACCACCCCCAGGCAAACATGGGCACGGTTGTGAATTCAGCTTCAGCAGGGCGTCTTGTTGAATGTGTCCTTGGTGGTGGTGCTGATGACCCTAAAATATTTTTTGCGTTTCTCTTGCTTGTCAATAGAGAGTGAACATTTCCTTTTAATCTTTGTTTTCTTCTGTTTGGTAGTTTTATGAAAGCTGTCCATACCTTCTTCTTCTAGTTTACTTCAATCTATGCATGCAAAAGTATTACCATGTGCTGTAGGTAGAGACTGCTGTCAAGAGACAATTTCAAAATTAATATACAGTTACTTGTATTAGGCCTATATAAACCTCATTTTCAGACAACTACATACTTTAAGTAAGGAAACCCATGTCTACATGTAACCTTTTGATTTTAGAAGCAAGGAAGTCTTGAAACAATGTCATAAATTTTTTTCTACTTGGCCCCCTACAGTAATTTAAATGATTTTTTTCACACCCTTTTTTTGATTGGCAGTTTTCTCATTCACAGGCGAGTAATTTAGACAAAGGGTGAGTATGGCTGGCTATTAAAAAAAACCACATGTTGGGCTGTCAAACTTCATACTCTTACATTAATTGTAAAGTTAGAACTTGTTATAATTTCTGTGCATTACCCTATGTGCTTATTTTGACACCCCGAAGGAAGAATAGCATGAGTGAAAACTTTTAATGACGACCCTTAGCATTGGCAATCTGGGTCAAAGAGAAACTGAAAAAAAAAACTAACAAGATTTAATGCATTACTGAAGCATCCTAATATACACATAAAAATAAACTAAAGTATTTTCTGCTTCATTAAGCTAATAGACTTCAAAGTATGTCTCATCACCTCAAGATTAGTAGTTGATTAGATTATTATAGAGTTGGACATGATTTAAAGCCCACCCAGTAAATCAGTGCCTTGCTAGTCTTTCCAGTTATACGTGCTCTAGCACATCCTGAACCCAAAGATAAAAAATATGTTTAACTATTTAGAGTTCAGCCTGCAGGCAAGATAAACTCACTTGTTCATCAATATTCCATTCCTTGTTGGTTTGTGAACGAGTCAAGAGTTCTGCTTAAAAATGATTTTCTTTGTAAATATTGTTCTCATTGATTGTGGATAGGCTCAACGTTTCTAAGACAGCAGTACATAAGAACAATGTGAAGCAGGAGACACTGGGAATGACGAGAAACCATCCAGGCAGAGGGCAGAAGTGACTTTCTAATGCCAGAGGTGACCATCAACTTATCCAACAGTTTCTCATGAATTGGAGGATGACACCATGTGACCTTCAAAAGGAATGGGAAACATTAAGTGGAGATGTGAAGTGCACAGTTCGTATCAGGCTATTAGAAACAGGACTGAAGTCCCATAAGGCAAGGAAGAAACCCTTCATTAATGAGATGCAGAGAAGAATCAGGCTGCAGTTTACCAAAAAGAAAAAATTCACAGATGCACACCCATAAATTGAGAATTGAGTGAAACTAAAAATGTTGCTGTGGTCTCTTAATTTTTCCCAGAGCTGTTCTTGTGCTGGGACGGGAAAGCAAGCGAAGGGAGCCGTGAATTTGGGCAAACAGGGTTTATTAGCAGGGAAACAGTCTCTAAACATGAAACGTCAATGACAGACCTGGGGAAATAGACTTGAACGCAGACTGAAATACACAAGACAAGCCGAAATAACAGGAGACAGGTGATCACAATCAGGGTAGTACACGTGGGTAATGAGGGGACGTGGCAAACACGAGGATCGTACGAGCAGGTCAGGGCAGCTGTATATACTGGAAATAAGAACATTCATTTTTTGTTCCGTTTTATTTTGCAAAAGGAACATGTCAGTGCAATTCAGTGTGATCAGAGGGAAACCCCAAAGCGCTCAGGAACTCTGATCATTCCTCAGATCTGCTAGTTATGTTACATCTTCACTAAACCCTAAGAACCGCTGGACTACCAACATGCCACAAGAGAACTGAACAGGAGCGATGTAAGCAGTCTTTCCATGGCTGATGTATGCGAAGCTTTCGAGGTTTGTTTTAAAATAATTTTCTGTATGTATATAGATGTTAAAAAGTCTTTTATCCTACCCATATGGAGCCAAACTGTTGCATACAGAAGAGCCTGCCACGATTCGTCTAATTGCTCTAATAACCTGCAGCTTTGTGTATCCTGACAAAACACAGAAACTTACAGTTGAATGCAGCAGTGATATTTAGCTTGGATCATATTTGAGAAATATATGTGCCACCAATGATGTTGGGAGGCTTTGATTCAGCATTTGGGATCAGCTTTAACTACATGTGACTTGGACTTCCTAGGGTCTAAAAGAGGCCCAGCATAGTCAATAACCCATTACAACAGGCTAAAGAAAGGTCAGTCCTTACAAGCTGTCCCCATCTTTGGGCATCACATCTACAATACTCCTGGTGATGACAGTATGGTGCAAATGAGAAGGCTTACTGAGGGCACCCCAGATGCTGCTAGACGTGCTGGTATATTATACTGCTGGGGAAATGGTTTAGTCCAAGCTAAGTTAATAAACCAGTGTTTGGATCAAGCATCTGTACCGTGAGCTCTCTGGTTAGTAAAGGTGTCTGGATCCACAAAGATTGAAAATGGAAGATCTGGGGTAGCTATAAATGTCAGATTTTTTGTTTTTAAAAATAGAATAATTGCTGATAATATCTGGACAGATGGTATAATATGAGGCTGGTTTCATCTTGTGATATTTCTTACAAGAATTGATCTGAAATGGTAGATGTCATGCAAAACTGACTGTAAATAGTTGAGATTTGACCTTTCTTTGATCCCATACAGAGCTGGACTGGCCTACTGGGCATTTTCCTGGTGGACTGATGGGTGTGTGGGAATGTTTACTGTTCCCCCGCTCCCCCCCCCCCTCCTACACACACAGCTTGGAGGAACAGACTGTGGGAGTCTGTGGGAAGGAAGTTGTTTGGTCAAAACCATGAATATAAAATTGTGAAGCTAAACTGGCGATCGAAGTAGATTTTGTAGTAGATTTAGATATGGATGGGAGAAATGTCCCTACCAATGTTGTGGGAGTACTGTGTATGTTTAGGGGGGTGGGGGGTTCAAGGCTGATTTGGTTCCTACCAATACTGAAGCCAAACCTATGCCCTATGCCTAATATGCAGAAACTGGGCTCACCTGGAGAAAGCGTCTTAACAGGAATGGGGCTTGAACCCAAAACAGCCCTGCTGGGAAGCAGCTCAGGTAAGGAGCATCAGCAGAGGTGAAAGGGAAGAGGACCGTCTCGGAACTTACACTGAGGGAATTGGCAGGACAGTACTCTATTTATATATCAGCTTTATATAACAATGAAAAATGACCTTACATATAAATATAGGTTCACCCAATAGGAAGACAAAAACAAAGTAGTCCAGCAATGATGACTGTGGCATTTGAGATGTTTAGTGTGTTTGTGATTTTTGATTTAAGTATTTGGATTGCCTCTTGAGGATGCGACCAAAATATGAAGTCCTGAAAATGCTCGACCTGAGAACATAAGAACATAAGAAATTTACAACTGAGAGGAGGCCATTCGGCCCATCAAGCTCATTTGGGGGAGAACTTAACTAATAACTCAGAGTTGTTAAAATCTTATCTAGCTCTGATTTAAAGGAACCCAGGGTTTTAGCT
>JAODLC010000044.1:21259004-21275302 GCA_026781145.1 Hippopotamyrus pictus | reverse complement strand
CAATCATACATAAAAAAGTTATTTTAAAATAACTTTTTATATTAAAAGTTTTTTTTATATACATTTTGTGTTATATCGTTCGTTTTGAGGGACTTGGTTACAACGTACTATGGTTATAACGTACAAATTCTTAATGTCCCACGAGGTACGTTGTAACGTAGTTCGACTGTATATTTCTGGTTACAGGCTTGCTTGGAGTGAAGTAAAGCACGTTAATTTGGAACCAAAGCCGATTTATTAATAAAGACAGGAGTTACCTTTTAAAACATAAAAAAGGCAACAAAATTTCTCCCTAGGAAGGGGCGGTACCATGGTTCCCGAGCCGGCCGGGTTCGGACTCAGCTACACACAATCACATTCATTAGTATCACAGATGTTGCTAATTAACACTGCAGCCCGAGGAAGTGGAATGACATCAGCTCCAGCAAGGATCGCTAATGAGCCCCAGGTATGTGTCGAGCTCTCTGGTGACGTGAGGGCTGCGCTGCACTGATGTGGCCAGATTCCTCCCATGCCCCCGTGGCACTGGGGCAGGCTTCAGGGTGTAATCACACCAGGCGTAGCACTGGGCTAACAGGATACTCCCAGTGTTTGCTGCTGTGTATGGGAATTATTAGGGGCAATGAAACTAACTGGAACTCTGTCACGATGAAACAGGGCCATGTGTAGGCAGTTCCCATTGTTAGGAACTCTTTATAAATTCATTTCCATTTTCTATATGTTTTATGCAGGGTCACGGGGGACTGGACTTGATCCCAGAAGCTACGGGCACAAGGCAGGGAACAGCCTAGTATGGAGTGTCAATCCGTGGCAGGGCGCACAAACCACTGACACACACATTCACACCTACGGGCAATTTGGTAACTCTAATTCACCTTAGAATGTGCATGTGCAGGGGGGGTGGGGGGAAGCAGAGAACCCAGAGGAAAGCCCATGGCAACGCTGGAGAACATTTAAACCCCTCGCACTGTTTTAAACACATATATCCTCATTTTTATTCTTATATTAGTTTATGTACAACAATTAGAAATGCAGTTTGATGCACAAAGTTTTTGTCTTTTTGCAATTTAAACTGTGTTGTGAATCTAATTGCCATTGGTTTTCTCTGACATTTATTCATTTGATCAGAAGTGCCTTAGAGTAGAGGGTTGCAATTCATAGACACTACCTGGGATTTGAACCCATGACTTTTGGTATTGTTAGTACAGTGCTGAATTTGTGAAGGTACTGAAGTCAATACAGAAACGGTCACGTCAGCCAGTCCTTGGAACAATCGGCATTAAGGACCTTGCTCAGTGGTCCAGTGGGACTCTGGGATTTGAACATGCGACCTTCTGATCATGGGTACAGAATCTTATAGCTCTGAACTACACAGATGAAAAGTTGGTTGTATATAAAGTTAATAAAGTTAAGAGAGGAACAGCTGGTTTGTGTTCAGATGGGGCAGTCTGGTGAAGCTCATCATGTCAGTTTGTGGTGCTGCTGTGTTGTTGGTGTGAGACCCAGCAGGCTCCTGCCTGAGGTACAGATGCCCTAAGGCAGCAGGAGACAAATGACACTGGGGGGGGTGAGTACTGTTTTATTTATAGTAAAAATAGAGTGAGGTTCCGTGTCCCCTCATGCCTCAACATTTTCAGGCGGTATAGATATTCTTTGCCAGTGAATAACAAGAAATGAACAAATTTCTTTTCAGCTGTTGCTATTCTGTTCTTGAGTACCTGAAATAACTATGTGGAAAGACCCTTGAATTCGTGCATGAATGAACCAATTAGTATTTACAATTTAGCCTGTACCAGCAGTGAATGAAGGTTGTCCAGAGGTGCAATTTTGTTGTGTGGGTGAAAAAAACACGGACAAGAGGCCCTCAGAGAAGATAGGCATCCACCAATAGCCAATCATTCCTGACTGATTTGTGCAATCACCCAGTCATGGGTTTTTCTTAACATATGTCTTTGCTCTATTAAGACCATTGTCTGTAGGGCTCTAAGGTATAATCGATGGGATTGCTCTGCACGGCTTAGGTGATGAGCCCAAAAAGCATGTTCGCAAAGGGGCGGCCGCTTGCTTCACTTGCTCCGCTCTCAGTATGTCTTTCCTTTTTGGAGGTTCTGGCTAAAGGCAGGACTATCCCAGTTTTCCTACACAATCTTTATGTTATTATTTTTGTCTAGTTATATTTAAAAATTAAATAATCCTCTTCATATTCAAGTAAATGTTAATAGATTCATATACGTAAAGTATAAAACAAAAGCTTTATTAAACATTATTCTTATATTAAATATATATTTCTAGCTTCTAGCTCAACATAAAAATTCATTATGCAAAAAATGTATAGTATAGTATATATGACATTTTCACTAATCTAGGGTAAAGATTAAGTTTAATGACTGTAACATGGTCCTCAGCCATGCCTATGATATTCTTTTCCATCACATGGAGTTTGTGGCTGACTTCAGGGTCATCTCATGTCACAGTCTAGCTGTAGCCTGCAAACATTGCAGTACTTCATCTCTCTTGGTATCTTCATTCCATTGCTGAGATGTCTTGGTTGAAATATGCACCATGCTCAGCACTGCCCCCGTTCAGTATTGCACCATGCTCAGCACTGCCCCACGCTCAGCACTGCACCATGCTCCGCACTGCCCCCGTTCAGTATTGCACCATGCTCAGCACTGCCCCCGTTCAGTATTGCACCATGCTCAGCACTGCCCCCGTTCAGTATTGCACCATGCTCAGCACTGCCCCCGTTCAGTATTTCACCATGCTCAGCACTGCACCACGCTCAGTACTGAACCACAATTTTCTGGGAAAAAAAGTCCAAATGCATGGGAGTAAAGGAAGTGAATCTTCAAAGACATTCTGCAGCCCAACTTGTGATGGGATAGGACAGTAGCTACTCTCATGTCATTGTAGTTTTCAGCTCTGCTGTTTCCCAAGAAGTTTCTGCCAAGCGGTTCAGAACAGTGCCACACTCACCAGAATTTCATCAAAGTGATCATTCTTGAGAAGTTCTTGGACCAGTTCTTGGACCTGTTTCTTTGCCTCATTCAGCCTTGGAAACTGTTTTCACAGATAGCAGAAGCCCCACCTTCCTTGATTCAAACCAAAAACTCAAAATTCTTCATCAACCATAACTTTAAATGAATGGTGGAAGCAGAATGTATATCTATCTATCAATCATAAATGTCAGTGTTTCTCAAAAGTTACAGCTAAAAATCCATTTTCATGGTAGTATTTGTGTTCAGGGGGTCAAAAATTGGTGGAAAATAGGTATTTTGGTCCAGGAAATATTTTATCTGTTGATCATTGTAAGTGGAAGAGAAGTATTAATATCATGAAGGGCTTTAATCCTAATTCAGGTTGTCACCACGAGAAAATGGCCCGTGGGAAGCTGAGATTAAGGGAAACAGAAATGATGTTTGTGTGGCACAGAAACCTCAGAGAACATGCAGGAAACCTGACGTGCTTTATTTTAGGGTTCTCTTTATAAACTATATTTAAAGATTCAATAGAACGTAAAGGGTGGTAAATATTTATATGTTGAGTATATACTATGTGATAACGAGAAAACAAATGCTGTTTTTGGCATTTAGGCTGCATGACATCTCAGAGGGCAGTGTTGCTGCCTGACACCTCCAGGGTTGGGGGTCTGAGTCCCGACTGCTGTGTGTGTGTGTGTGTGTCTGTCTGAGTGTCTGTGTGTGTTTGTGTGTGTTTGTGTGTGGTGTCTGTCTGAGTGTCTGTGTGTGTTTGTGTGTGTTTGTGTGTGGTGTCTGTCTGTCTGAGTGTCTGTGTCTGTCTGTCCTGAGTATCTGTGTCTGTCTGTCTGAGTGTCTGTGTGTGTCTGTCTGTCTGAGTGTCTGTGTGTGTGTGTCTGTCTGAGTGTCTGTGTGTGTCTGTCTGTCTGAGTGTCTGTGTGTGGGGTTTGCATGTTCTTTCCCGTGTTGTGCAGGTTTCCTTTGGCTACTCTGCTTTTCCCCTGCAGTCCAAAGACATGCATTTATTCATTTATTCATCTTCCATACCGCATGTCCTACAGTTAGGCTAATTAGCATCCTTAAAATCTCCCTAGCATGTGGTGCTTTGCCACTCCATGGGGGTTTGCCCCATTGCCCCATTGCCCCATGCGAATCCCTGTGTCGCCCAGTGGCTTGGAAATGGACGATGCCAACATGCAGATAACTTCAAACTGTGTTTGTCTGTTAGTATATTTTATTAGTTTTGTCTGACTGTTGTAACTTTAGGGTTTTTTACCTGAACAGCTGAACACTATTTCCACAAGTGAACTAATTTAGACACTCATTTCTGAATTTGTCAGGTAAAATAAGACCCCTACATGCATATATTTATGCATCCTTTTTAAAATATATTTTAAACACATTGAAACAGCACACCAGTAAGATCAGCAGCCTTTGAATATGATTTTTTAAAATACCATGGATCCCAGAATTATATTACAGCTTTTCTTGATTGCTTTGGTACATTTCAGGAAACATACTTAACATTCTCAAGACTGAATGAGAATTTCTCAAACCAGTTGTATACAGCACAACAAACAAACAACCAAAACAATTAACTCATGTGTCTAAAGCAAATAATTCCACCAATGAATTAGTCAGTGCCACCAAAATAAAAAGTACAATCAGCATCATTTTAACCATGAGAGTCAAAATGCTTGGATATATTGTCAGTATGTCAGTGTAAGTATGTCAGTGTATGTCAGTGTAAGTATGTCAGTGTATGTCAGTGTAAGTATGTTAGTGTAAGTATGCTCCTGAACTCCGTAATTCTAAATGATAGTCAGTTCCCACTTTCTCATTGTCAGTGACTGATCATTTTTTCTCAATTGCTTTGGAGCACTTCTCAAATGAAGTTAGTGTAATCCCCACACCTTAATGTCACAAATACACAGCAGAACATCATTTCTCATTGCTTCCCACAAATTTCCAAATGTTTCAGTACATACATGCAAATGGTTTTGCACAATTGTTATCATTTGGCACAATTTTGAGTTGCTTTAATCTTGTTGGTGATGATAGATTATGTAGTTTTCCATTGCATTAATTTTACACCAAAAACTACAGCTGTGGAAAAAAATTAAGAGACCACTCTGTATTTTTAAACTAATCTGCATTTTAAAATCCTGGTTCAATCTAGGTTCTGCTGGCAGAAGGCTATGCTGAGCAGCCAGTTGCTTCTAGGTTCACAATTTCTAAGACAGCAGTACACAAGAATAAGGTGAAGCAGGAGACACTGGGAATGACCAGAAACCAGCCAGGTAGAGGGCGGAAGTGACTTTCTAATGCCAGAGATGACTTATCTGAGAATTTCTCATAAATCAGAGGATGATATCAAATGACCTTCAACAGGAATGGGAAACATTAAGTGCAGGTGTGAAGTGCACTACTAGGTCAGTTCATATCAGGCATCCAGAAGCAGGATTAAAGTCCCATAAAGCAAGGAAGAAGCCCTCCATCAATGAGAAACAGTGAAGAACCAGGCTGCAGTTTGCAAATGAAAGTGTATTTTTCATAGACGCACACCCATAAATTGAGAAATGAGTGAAACAAAAAATTGTGCTGTGGTCTCTTCATTTTTTCCATGGCTGTACTTAACATTCAGAAGACCATAAGAACATTTCTCAAAACGGTTCATGCATACAGCACAATACTATGATTTAGCTGCCAAAGCCTGTAACTTACCCAAAACAATTAACTCATGTGGATCGGCTATGTTGAGAGGATGTTCACAGTAATGTTTCATGGGGTGGAAGTCACTTAACTCTTTCTTTGTTGGTTCTAATGCAGAGTGTCATTACTGCTGTGTTGATGCTGCGCCTCCAGAGCGTGTGGAAGAGCAAGATGATCCGTCGTGTTCTTGACCTGAGACGACAACACTGATCGGCTCGATAAAGCTAAGTCTTTGCTGGTCAACCAAGGCCTGTCCCATGAAGGTGAGCTCTCAGAAACGCGGGGTGGCAGAAACTGCATATTCAACAGCAACAATGCAAATGAACCGCTGACGGGGCCTGACCTGCACCCATACTGTCAAACCAGGAAAAAACTTCTCTTGCTGTTCCTGAACAGCCGGGGCAGACTTGCCTCTGTAATTAATGACGCAGAATTAGAGAGCTGCTGCTAATTTCCTATCCTTAGGAAATATGACGTCATCATTCTTCAAGGATCCTGTGCGTATAGTGCATTGTAACAAGATCCCTTTAAAAGGTTTGAATATTTGGAGAAAGGCAAAATCCATTAGGCTTTTGATGTATATCTATGGGAGAGCTATTGATTTCCCTAGGATGGCATCAGCTTTTTGAGCTACTCCACACATACATCCACAGAGCTGGCTGCTGATGCGACTGCACATGGACGGTACTTTGTTTTTCTTGTGATGGGCACTGATTCATATCTCCCAGTAAGAATACAGTATTAGAGGAGATTCACAAGGTGCACCTTGCCTTCAAAAACCTTCTGAATGCCTTGTTTTTACAGCCTCTCTTCCATGCACTTCCAAGTTACACTCAATATACACTGCATTTTTGAAAACATTTATTAAAGAAAACATTTATGTTTTATAAAGAAAACATTTATGTAGCATGTCTTCTTCAGCATGGATTATACACAGATGACATAGATGACATGTGGTCAGTGCCTATTGATGAGCATTCATAAAAAATGGAGCATTCTGTCGATGACTCTCGAATCTTCAGATCGTCAGCCCTGTGTTGTGCCCCAGAGCTGGGTACCTGAAGTGTGAAATATATGGAAACTATGCTAACTTCTCCCCTCTGCTGTTCCCTAAATGTTTTCTGCTTACCACTTTTTTTCTTTTTGTTTTGCAGCACATCTCTGCCGGCTGTTTCATGGGGACACAGGGTACTGCCAACCGATCCTGATGACCCCTTATTTCCACCCATAACCCAGGCCTCAGATTTCAATGATACACTAGAAAAAAATACAGGTCAGTACAGAAGAGACTGTTATATTCCGGATTCGGCCATTTGCTGAGGGTTTCTGCTGACAGCCCGCGTGACATCACTGGCACCTGTGAAGTGGCCCTATCAGGGAGGAGCCTGTGTCTGTGCGGAGCACCACCCCGATTACCACAGAGCCCCCTAATGACAGAGCTACCACGGACTGTATCACAGGGCAGTATCTCAGTTAGGCATGGCCACCCTTCTTTCACACGCTCACATCAACAGACAAAATATTTCCTGGATCAAAGATCCTGACTGCAGTTGAACATGCTTTGTGGTATCAGCCAGGGGATTGTGAAACATCTACAGACTTGAAAGCACCAACTCTGTGTAAATGAACTTAGTTATAATAACCTAAAATGTATTTTTTTAAAAAACATTCAAAGAAGTGTTTGGAGCTATGGAACAGCTGGGGGACTCTTTAGCCTAGCCTGTCCTGAAGACTGGCTGTTTGCATTTCCCCTTCCAGTCTAGGCATTCGTTTGCCACAGCTGACGGAAAAATGCTCGGCTTTTGTGTTGCTGTGATCTCATTAGTGTTATTGTGCCTCAGTGTTAAGTTAAGTTAGTGATTTACTGTTTTATAGTTATACGCCATGCCTGGCAACATTAGGTTGCAAATAATAGGAGGATTTTCCCGAGCGGTGTGGGGGGGGGCCTAAATGGATCAAGCAGGAAAAAAGCAAGAGCAAACATTTATCAGGCGCTGTTCATTTATTCATCAGAACACTTTATTCATTTTGACACATGGATCACTATCAGTAAGGAGCAGCAGGCCATGAATCTCAGGAGATAGGGACAGCATGGTAGCTAAGCTGTGCACGACTGCCGAAACAATAACAAATTATACCATAGAGCTAATACAAGTGAAATAAACTCTCATGAAGTAGTCAACTCTGAAGCGCAAGAATTCAGAACTGATTGAAGCAGCAACCCAGCAGAGAAAGGGAAGCAAAATATTTTGTGACATTGAGAGTAGAGGGGACTATAAAACACAGAAAACCAGGGCCACAGTCATCAGAACCAAGTGAAAAACACCAAAAAGCAGCAGGCTGACATAGCCTCATGTTAAGGGGAGAGTTTTAGGACGGACGTCGAACCTTTGCCTTTTCGAAGTGTTCTTTCACTCTGGTAACCCATGAATCATAGACTGTAGCTTTCATGCCATTCTTCGAGGACAGTAAGTGAGCTGGTGTGACCATGAGATCTGACACGTGTGAACACTGAGATAGCACGAGTTGGCCGATGGAGGCGAAGGTACAGCACTCCACTGTTGAACTCACTGGGACCACTGGTTGAGCTGGGAATGGTGGGCTCACTGTCTGCCCAGTTCGGTAGTGTGTCCAGTATGAGTCCTCAGGTACCTCTTCTGGTGATGAATCATGCTGAAGCAGTGCATCTGCTCCCAAAGCCTCCTCCAACACACCCCAAGACAAAAGCCCCCTCAGAGGTCCCAGGCCTGACAGACTCCTGCTCCTCCAATCCTCTCGCCCTCCTCAGTGCAGAGCCCTCTTCTGTTAGCGACACCAGCTGCCAGACTCCCCGCTCCTGTCTGCCCCGTTTCCCCATGCGCAAGGTCGCTAACAGCCACGGTCTTCCTCCACTCCAGCTCCAGACGCACACACTTCGTCGGGTCCTCGTCTGTGTGCACTCTGTTTCTCATCCCAAAGGTGAGGGGATTCCCATTGGTGACGACATCCTGTGAGCCACCCCTCTCCTCTCTACCATCACCCAGACTCTGCTCTCTTCCTTCCCTGCTTCCCTGGCAGCAGGAGTGAGGCTGACAGAATACTTGGAAACCCCTCTTGAAGTTCTCATTGTAGTAGCCGTAGATGATGGGGTTGACGCTGGAGTTGGAAAAAGCCAGCCAGTGGGCGAAGGGGAAGATGTACCCAGTGATGAGCTCCAGTTGATCACCCTGCAGTCCTCCATAATCTGTGAGGAGCATCAGGGTCCACAGCGGGAGCCAGGACAACATGAAGAGTAAAGCGACCACAATGAGCATCTTGATGACCCGAATTTTTCTCTGTGACACTGGCCTTCCCTCGGGGGTTGATGCTCGAGCGGAGACCATGTCACGGGGCTCGGCACAGGTCAGGACGGAGGAGGTGTACAGCTTCACGCCGATGCGGCTGTACATGAGCGTGATAAGCATGAGAGGCACCAGGTATATGTGCCCGAAGAGCACCATGGTGTAGACCTTACGCATACCGGGTTCTGGCCAGTTCTCATAGCAGGTGTACAATGGGTACGTTCGGTTGTAGTCCTCCTCGTGGACCATGTAATGGTTTTCCACCTGCTGTACCGTGAGCATGGCGGCAGAAGGACACATAATCACCACTGCTAAGACCCATATCATGGCAATGGTAGCCTTGGCTACCAGCAGGGTTATTTTGGGTTGAAATGGGTAGACAATGCAGCGGAACCTTGTGGAAGGGATTGGGGGGGGGGGGGGGGAACAGAGAATTGTCATTGGTAGGGTGCCTTAATTTCTAAATATGTAAATTAGCTTCTTATGTGTCATTCCCTAAGCCTCCTTCTCATTATCAGCATTTGTAGGATGTGCATACAGGGGCATTCAGAAGGTTGATATGCACCCAGAACATTGCACACATGAACGGAGCACGCACCTGTCCACGGCGATTGCCACCAGGGTGAAGACGGAGGCCGAGACAGAGGTTCCCTGGATCAGGCCGCTCATCTTACACACCACGTTGGTGAACGGCCAACCTGCGAACAGGAGAGCCAAGCGTGCACACAACGGCATTACAGAGGGCTCTCTGAAAGGTTTTCCATATTTCAGCTAGAGTTTATTTTTTACCATGTTATCAACAATATTTAATTCAGGACACATCACAATGATAAATCCCACCGTTGCTGCCTTTTTCACTTGGACAGTTTAACTGACAGCAATCACACTGAGGTTGGTTTGAGCCAGGAAGCAAGGGGAGATCATTCTTTCTTCTTCACCTCCAGCTGGCAAATGGTATGAATATTCAGGTCATAAAATATTCCAGAGTTAAGAAGATGCTGTTTAGAACGGGCAGCCTCAAGGACACAGGGAGCGACTCGGGGAACAATGGGATCAGTGATATCCCAGAGTCAATTAAATGAATGATGTTCTTTCTTAGTACTGTGGAATATAAACCAAACATCAGCTTGTCAGTTGACATCGTGAGCTTCTTGTTCAGTTAGCTCAGAAAATAGTGAATTCTGACTACTTCCATTACTGTCACTGTTGGGTTTGTGGACATCAGATACTGGCACAGAAAATCCAGCATAAGCTGGTATTAACTGCTTGCTGGCAGGAAAAAACTGCCCGTAAGGAATTATACCATGACACCATGTTTCCTGGAGATTCTTGGTCAGAAAATTTATGACCTGAAGCACAGGTTAAGACCAAAGCAACCTGCCTGTGATAAAAACATGGCAACAGTCATGTGACAGACAACGAGAGTACGCCCACTTGGGCAGAAGTGGAGATACTCGTGAAATGACTCTTAATTCGCATTCTACATAGCACATTTTGCAAATTGAAGGAGATTAAATTATAATTAACTCAGAGTTAACTCAAGTTTAACTTGCCTGCTGCTCCCCCAGCAAGGCTTTCTCGCCGACAGTGACAGCTCTATTTTGGGAAAGTGCTGCAAATGACATGAATTACTTGTGACTTCCTGCTAACCTTGTATGATGCTGGTCATCCTCCAGGTGGGAAATGATACCTCTGGCTGCTGATTTGCAAACCGCAGTCCATGAAAAAAAGCCTGCTTTTGGAAGTGAGGACCTCATTAAGGTCATTAAGTAAGTAGCGTCTCCCCAAGACCCATTGGAGCCCCTGCCAGTGGTTCTCATGAAACCATCCGACAACTTAACTGGTTCATTGCGGCAAACTGGCCATTGTTAAAATGTATCCTTGAACTGAGGGGTGAAAGTCAAACATGAATGTAAAATGAGGAAGGTCCATAATCATCTACATGGAGAAATCTTCTACTTCATTCCTCTCTACTTCAAACTTTCATCTTCTACTTCATTCCTCTCTACTTCAAACTTTCATCTTCTACTTCATTCCTCTCTACTTCAAACTTTCATCTGCTACTTCATTCCGCTTTACTACAAACTTTCATATTCTACTTAAATTCACTCTCTCACTGCTATTAGATCTTTATTAGATGTTTTCTGGTGTTCTGTTTTATAATGTGGAAAAAAATGTGCAAAGCATTAATGGTCCACCAGGAAACTAGCTATATATCCACTGTAATAACCATCACCCTTTTGTTCTCATAACTTAAAATTAAGTGTTGGCGTAACTTCAGATGAGTTAATTACAGTATAATAGCAGTCCACAGAAGATGAGAATGGCTGTATTTCTATAATATTTTGAAACCAGATTTTGAAGCAAATTAATGTTGAATTGTTTTTCACTGGAAAATTCCCTTTAATTCCGGGAAAGTGTGGTTTTTAATTAAACATGCATATGCTCAAAACTGGTCAAACCCATTCTACATATTAATTTTGAGTGTAAATGTACTGTTTGCACATAGATCTGTTATAATTCTAGAATGTAGCAATTATGTATCTATTATGTAACTATCATACCCATTACTGTAATTCTGACATATTTTTTAGGTCTTGTTTTAATATGCTGCTTCAAGGTTTTATTCTAAAGAATGAGGTGAACATGTCGATTTTGCATCTACTTTACAAGAAGTCAGCAAAGAACATTTGAACATTATAGATCTAGCCATGGCCATTATGGAAGAAGATTACCTCTCCTCTGTTTACAGTGATTGTGTGCCATTTTAAGTCATAAAAGGCTCTTCAGGTACATGTGAGACAACATGGATTTTGTGAGCCAGTGAAATTTAGAATTAGATGTCATGTGACTGTAATGGACATTAATACTTTTACTCTTTTGGCACTCATTCGAGAAACAAAGAAACTGTCACTTGCCCCTATACCTGTAGTGTTTTTAAATCAAATGGCAGCTCCGGGTTTTATCCTATAAATTTACGTAATATAAACAAGTTGGTTAATAACAATTAAGGATGCACCAATACCGATACAAGTGTTGCTATCAGGTCCGATACTGTGTTCATGTACTCACACTCATCCCTGTTACAATGCACTGATGCTTATAACTGATACTGCGTTTGCTTTATTTTTCTTTGTTTTGTGTTTCCTTTTTTTGCAATGGAAATGAAAAATAAAGCAGTCCTCTGAAGAGGGGGGGGGGGGTGGTAGGAGGGAATATAAAAAACAATAAAAAAAAAACTGATACTGCGTAATAATGTATCAGGAGCATCGTTATCGAACAAAATAAACAAGACAAAAATGTCTGCAGTGTGGAAGTGCATCAAAGTTAGCAACAAGGAACAAAGCATAGCGGAGTGCAACCTGTCACTAATGACCCATAAAGAGGACACAGGAAAACGGGTCCATATGTCACGCCCACAGGGGCGGGGCCCGACAGGTGCAGTGCGTCAGCACCCGATTAACCCTGTTTAAAAGGAGAACAACTGCCTGCACTCAGCGCGAAGTATTGAGCTGATGTTACCGTGCCTTGTTTACCCACGCCGCCCTGCCTCACCTGTCGTCCCGGTGTTTGATCCTTACCTTCCCTCCTTAGACCCGCTCCCGCCCTTGACTTTCCTGTCTTGCCTCGTCCTACGTCCCCCTCCTCGTGTTCCTTGCCACCTTGTCTCTTCGTCGGACGGACCTCCCTGGCATCGACCCCGGACTACGTACCCAGACCTCGATTCCTGTGCGACGCTATTGTACCTCTGCACCGGCTCTTGGAGTGGAAGACTCCACTCGCGTCACCTGCCCTCGCCCGTACCATCTGGGCAGAGGAGCCGGTTTCCCCTCGTTGGGTGAGACGGCTCACCTTCAGTACCTGTAGCCTTCTAGCCTCATTAAAACCCTCTGATCCCTGCATTTCTGGATCTTTGCCTCTTTCCTTGCCCAAGTGTGACACCATACAACACCAGTAATATAATTAATTAAACCTAAAAACAAAACAGAGTATGATGAAATCGCCACCAACATCACTCTGCAACAACCCACTGTGCAGCACGGTGAGAGAAAATGTCAAACGATAACCCTCACGCTGTGAAAATAACAGGCACTCTTACCCAGGATGTTGCTCTTCATGATCAAGCATAATGTAATGGCAGCACGCAAACAGTGTAACGCTTTCTAAGGTGGTATGTGAACCCGATGCTTTAGACACGTTTAAACTGCCCCCAACATGTTTTTAAATCATAATTAAATCCAGGCGGCTAGAGAAACTGAAAACGAGAATCAGCACTGGAAATGCCCCCCACGCCTCATCCTCAATAACAATGACCAATAAACACAAAAGTCTTTTATGCTCAGTGCTATAATTTAAATGGAAACATGGTTGCTATGTTTTTCATTTTCTGGAGAATGATCAATTGCTTTACCATCAACAGCATGTACCTTTTTTCTTAAATGTTCGACAGAATGAATTCACATGACTTACTTCTGCCGTCCAGTGGCGGCCCTTCACTTCTAGGTTCTTCTAAATATCGGAGGTGACCAGAGTTCATGGATTGAAAAATAAACTTTGTGAAACTTACAAGGCAAGAGCCTGGATTTGAATTCATTATAAATCAGGTCTTTTGCATCGTTTTTATACATGGAAAAAAAACTCAGGTTAAGTATTTAATAATGCAGATGTCACAAAAAAAACATGCTCACCAACATGGAATACTGTGCCTATAACCATTTGCTCAGCTGCGCCCCCTGCAGAGGTGGCAGGTAGGCATCTGAATATGGTCAGAACCATATTTACAATCGCATGCAAAGCATTACGTATGCGCATAGAATGGACATAGGACATCCTAGAGTGTTTATGAATCTCAGGATGCTATTAACTGGTGTGACTAAGCAGGTTTTCTGTGAGCTATACTGTACAGGTATGAGCATTCACCTGTGATGAGGTTGTCCACCAGTGTTGTGGGTATGCAGAAAATGCCCACCAGCAGGTCACTCACAGCCAGGTTCAGGATGAAGAGATTGGTCACAGTCCGCATTCGGTGGTCCCTCAGCACGATCAGACACACCAGCATATTACCCAGCATGCACAGCAGGAAGATGAAGAGATAGGCGAGGATGAAGCTGGCAGCCACTGGGAGCGAGTGCTGGTAGTAGGGGAAGAAGGTGATGTTCGTCCTGTTGGCTGTGACGTTGGTGGCGTTGCACTGGCTGTTGTTCCCCTGCAGTGCTACCAACTCCAGTGAGTTCATCGCCTCCTCCCCCTCTTCCTCCATGCCCCTCCACCACTCTAGTGCCCCCTTGGACATGAGTCAAAGATGGCCTACAGGGGTAAGCAGAAAGAACCTCTCAGAAAAGGTAACAGCCTTGTCTAGCTCTGCGTGCTCTTAGAGCTGAATATTTATCATCCTGGATTTAACTGAAGATGCCGTGAGTTACGCACACGCCGCCCACCACCCCTGAGAACCCACAAACTTCAGTCCATAAGGCACATCACTGGGTTGCTCTCTTTGGGTTTCTATCTAAATAACTTCACATGTAGGCTAAAGTATAAGCAGACCTCAGTGTAAACAACTGCTGTATCTCCTTCGAAACTGAGAGCACGGCCACGGGCTGGACCCGTGTTCTGCCAGTCCGCCCACAGATCCATCAGCTGTCCAAGTTTTCAAAGATTAAATCCACTCAGGTTCCAAAGAGAATGGTACTGAGATGGACCTTCTGAACTAGATGGTATCGGAGCTATCACAGGCTATAATACTTAAATAAATAACCTTACAAGAAGATGAAAAACATATCAACATTGACATTAATATAAAACACCTGTAAACCTGCTTACATAAAACACAATATTAGCTGCAATACCGTAATCCCACAACCCTGGCCAGTATAAGTGGATGGATGGATGGATGGATGGATGGATGGATGGATGGATGGATGGATATTTTGTTTTATAGAGCATCTATCTTTAGTGACCACAATGGAGATATGGTTAGCTATGGAGTGCAGGGACGTGGCTGACTGTCAGAATTTACCAAAACATGGAGACAAAGCTATGCATACATGAGGGGAACATGCAGTCACACCTACACATTCAACCACCAGTCAGCATAATTAAATTAAACAAGATTTTTCACTGCACCATCCATTCCATTAAATTGCTTTAATTAAAAAATATATAAATAAATAAATTTTCAGAATTGACATTAAATCATTCATTTTCCCCCTGAGGCAGTGATGCCCTAACTGTGTAACTGACCGAGCAACTGACTGAGATTCTGACCAACTATCTGACTGAGTAATGACTGAGCAACTGACTGAGTAACTGACCAAGTAACTGACTGAGTAACTGACTGGTCCTGGTTAGTGCTTCAGGCTGTGTCGTGCCGTCCTGCTGAATGACCTCCCCTGTCACGCTCTGATGTCACTCACCCAGTCATTTTGCTAATCAAACAGCTTCACTTTGCTAGCAGTAACCTGCACAAAACCTTCTTCAAAATAAAGGTTTGACATAAAATGTGAACATGATATGCTGATTTGAAAATCAATAGCGGTTCGAAAAGCAATAGCGGCGTGTTAAACACACATCATGAAGTACAGCTGTGCACACACAGGGCTAACCAGCTAAACCTGATGTTCAACCAGCAGTGACTCTGGTAAACCACTTAGCCTGCTGGCCTGCCAGGCTTGACCATACCCATGCTTCCTGTGGTCTCCTGGTACATCTACCTGGAGATGATGACCACCGCTATGGTCGATTGCATCAGGAAGGCACTCCACTGGGACGTGGCTTAAAGACTAACTGAACTTATCACCTTCTCATCCGCCCAGTTAGTTCTGTTATTTGCAGATCATTGTGCATCAGAAAGGTCCCTACAGACGAGGCAGTGTGCACCTAACATCCCATAAAAGAGAATAATCCCAATTACCGTAGCGACAAGCACTCTGAATCTGTACATGAGAGGTGACACGAACCATTAAAGCACTCTGCCAGAGGAAACAAACATGATTTTTTTCTGCATCTATCTGGCAGCTTTTACCCAGTTTTTATCTATTTTTATAAGCTGTGTTATATAATCTATTAACTCTCCAGGATACATGTACTGGCTCTGTGCACAAACTGAATATCTGAAGGAGATTGAGTAATTACCGCTCAAAGTGAGCGACTTAGCAGAGGCAGTGAGAGGTCTGCTTCCCTGCTCCATGCATGGCCCCTTCCCCCACCCCCCCTACATAAGAACATAAGAAATTTACAAACGAGAGGAGGCCATTCGGCCCATCAAGCTCGTTTGGGGAGAACTTAACTA
>JAODLC010000044.1:21247442-21258647 GCA_026781145.1 Hippopotamyrus pictus | reverse complement strand
CCCTTTGTGGGAATCCAGCCGTTGTCTAATCTGATTGGACACTGAAAAATTGGGCTAGTTTTCATTCCATTTGGGCGGATTTTGAGTTGTCATTGGGCTGGAAATATTTTCTGGGACCTGGCAACCCTGGTGGTAGGCAACCAAGGGGACCAGTATCTTCATTTAGGGTATCTGTTGCTGGACCTGACTGCCCAGACCATTTAGTTGCCTAAATCATAACAGTGACTGCAGCACTTGAAAGGTGATGAACTGTGGGCTGCTGAATTTAAAATGAGGAAGGTCCATAGCAGTTTTCCAAAGCAGTTATGCTTTCAAATCCAGCCCTGCATTGAACACCCAGAACGTCCCAGGGTGTGGCTGGACTACAGGATCAGAATAAGAAGAAACTAGATCTATCAGGTTCCACATCAGAAATAACTCTACATTCTTTGGCTTAATAATTTAGACACAGACGTTCTAGACACTTTTGGAGTTATGATTTTTACATTTTCCATTGTATTCATATGAATTATAAACTGTTATTTCGGTTATGTGTGTCGTTCTCAATCTGGACAGCATTTCATAAATGCCAATTGTTACTTCAGAGGGTCATTACATTCAGAATAATTGTGAATGTGAAATGGTATTAATTTGATGTGAATATCTTTGCTTTTTAAGTCCCCGAAAATTAATTTATAAAATAAGTGGACTCCCCTTCACAGAGACATAAAAATATAAAAAGAAAACCAATGAAAAAATACGATATACACATTGAAATATATTGAAATATTTAAAAATATGTTAAAAACTCATGCAATAACCAGGCAAAATTACTGTATATTTAAAACAGAATCCATTCTTGTAATGTATTTGCTACACATAAGACCTGAGAACTAAAGGACCTGTGAACTGTTCTGTCGTGTCGCAAGGGAGAATTTGACAATGTCAGGATTTAACAGATAACATGGTGACTACATGAGGGGGCACAAATAATCCCGTTATAGTGGACTCGCTTATAACGGACTAAATCGTCTATAACGGACGAGGTCCGCTGTTCCCGGCCGCGCGCCTTTAAGAATATGTAGGAAAAAGCATCGGATATAGCGGACTCGCATATAATGGAATTACGCTTATAACGGACAGACAACTTGGTCCCAGGGCCGCTTTTAGCTGTAGTTTTGTTCGGCTATAACGGACATACAGGCTCCGCCTACAAGGCGCGCAGTGTGCCTGTGATATCCACGGATTATCCCGTAGTCGGGATTATTAATAGCTACGCATTTGCTCAGGTGAAATTGGATTATTACATGTACAATATAATAATCTATACCACAAGTGTGTCTGCTGGGGTATGGCATGAGTAAATGGTGTCCTGTAGTTGTGTTCTGGGCATACAGCAACTCTGGATATAACGGACTTTGGATATAACTAACTGTTTTGCCAAGTCCCTTGAAGTCCGTTATAACGGGATATTACTGTAGTACACTCTTACTTAATGTATTAATTAACCAGAAACTAAGTGTTAATTACATACTGATTCCATTTTCTTTCATCATTAATTAATCATAATGTTCATGCATTTTATGCAGTTACCTGTATTTGTTTTTTTTTTGTACTTGCGTAATAAATGATTTTCTGATTTACTTGTGCCCCCTCAGGTAAAATGTTACAGATAATTCAAACCTACAAAAAGTGAGACGACTTTTTGTCAGAATCGAGATTTACCGCCAGCCTTGTATGCATTGGAGAAGCCCTACATAACCAGTGATGTCTTATCGGGCAAAGAATTTGATGCAGAAAGAGGAGAGAGGGCAGCACCAATCAGCACCAATCAGCACCAATCAGTACCAATCAGGCAGCATTCGCCATCACTGACAGCTGGGACTCTGCGCTCCCATGTTTACATCTCTACAGCTGACGCTTTGGTCCAAAGAGACGTACAAAATGTAAAAATCATACAATTATTTTATGTAATGCTGGATAGCTTGTCATTATTATTTCATATTTCAAATCCCATTGAGATGCTGAAATGCTTGACCGAGTGATCATTATACAAATATCTTTCGACGACTAATATCACTGTTTTTAGTCCTAATACCGTGATTTAGCCTTAATCTGCAAGCAGCATTATTGCCTACAAAGCAATGCCTGTCGCAGGCATGGGCCACTCGGGCCGCCAGAAACAGAAAACATTTTACCGGAGCCACGTGAGTTTGGGGAGACACTCCTACAAAGCTTCACACATGCACGCACACACACGCACATGCACACGCACACACACACACAGAGCAAGGGCCAGATTCAAAGCCACAGCCCTGGAGATTCCAGAAGACAGCTCCATCCCCAAAAAAATCCTTCCCTGACACGTCCCCCGTTTGCAGATCTGAAGTCTTCAAAATGGTCCTGACAGATTTTGACTAGTGTGCTGATTTCATCAAGTCTCAAGTTTTATTTGTCATATGCACAATGAAACACTGTAACACTGTGCAGTGAAATGCTACTCCACTTGCATCCTGGATTGGTCACGCTCATATGCACTTGTACTAATACAATATTTATGTTGATTTTAAATTGAAACCTAACAAAATGATTTGATTTCACCATAAAACAGCAATCAAAAATACATTTAAGTACAATAAAATACATCTGGGTGTACCTGGAGATTATATGGTTATTAATGGAAAGTGTACAGTAATTACATCCCTAAAAGCATATCCTAAATTTAAATGTTTTTACTGTCTCAAATAAATTTTTGGTGAGCAGAGGTCAGGTCTATTTTTCCAAAGCAGTCAGCTCTGTAATCATGGCAAATTATACCACTCAGAAAAATCGTTACTAAGCACAGATACAGTTCCTGTGGTGAGGAAGAGGATAATACTGTGACTGAACGAGTCATTTCATTGTGGGTATGTGAACTGTGACAGCATGTGTGTGTTTGACAGCGTTTCACCTCAAAGCGCGCAGCAGTGTGGCCACACGGGGCCCAGCAGCACGCTGGTAACCGAGAGCAGAGCCGTGAACCGAGTAGCACCCCCCTAAACGCACGCGGCTGGTGAGAGACTCCGCCTCTCTCAGGCCGGCAGCCTGCATTTCAAAACAGAGGCCAGGATGAGATGGAGACGGAAGGGAAAGATGGGAAGCCCCAGCGCCAGGCCCGGCAGAAGGTGCATAAACGTGTGCAAACCGTCGTCAGAGGTCCTGACAGTGCTGCCTCAGGTTATCATGCACCGGCTTATGTTAGTGTCTGTTCCCTCACCGATAGAGCAGTATTGGGGGTGGTTTTGGGGGCGACGCACTTCGGCGTGAAGGAGGCGAGATGCACTGCCCCACACACTGTGCAAAGCTGTCAAGCGACAAAGTGGATCTGGTGGCAGAGACCCTGATGGGTCAGAAGGGGAAGTGGCAGCACACAGTGCCTTTCTGTTAGGCTTTCATTGTAAATCCTGTATTCTGTCTATGCAGCCTCGGGCTAATGCCAGCATAGCGCTGCAGCGATTAGCAGACACCTGGATCGACACAGTGCTGAAGGTCTGTAGAAGCTGTGGCCCATTGTCAAGACCTGTGAGTCACAGGAAGTTGCTTCCAGGTGTTAGAATCCGTGCGGGAGCACATCTGGGTGAAAGGCATGATCGTGGTACTGTATGGCAGCTAGTCATTCACATCCTGATGGGGACACCTGGTATCAAAGAGTGGGAGACACCCACGTGGTGGGATCAGTCTATCAAGAGGAAACATTTAGAGCTCAAAGTCTGTCTTTAAGATCAAAATAGGCAAATGTACTTTAGAAAATAACATGTTTCCCTGAAAACCGTGTAACTTCACTGTTCTGTCTTTAGGGATAAAAAGCCATGATGTACAGGACTATTTTAGTCCTTCAGAAAAAGTCATGTATCGAGAACAAAGGTATGATCAAGCACTTCCTTCAAAAGCAGCTTTCAATTCATTATTTATGGAATTCAAAACAAACTATTTTTCACGGAGAGCACAAAGAAATATAGTGAAATGACTATACAGTACATGGGTCTCATTTGTGAAGGTATTTCACTTGCAGGACAAATCACCATCATGATTTCACTCTGCCAGTGTGATAAAATGGAGAGCTGTTGTGCTCTTTTACAGAGCTGATTTACAGTAGAATTCCATTATGACAGAACACCCTAATTAATTTGAGGTAACTGACCGTTTCAGCACTTCAATATATTATCACGGCTCTGCGATTTGGACTGGAAGGAAACCTGGGCGAAGTGCTCAGTAAACTCCGTAAACAACCGTTTCAAAAATGATCGCATTGTGACATAAGTGACAGCACAGGGACACAGGTTTTTCCCAATATTTTCTTGCTCTTCTGTTGTGAGACAACAGCGTTGTCATGTGTCTTTCAATCACAATTGAAAAAAATCACTAAAAACACACACTAGACTACATTTGAATATATTTTAAAAATCCATGAAATGCTATTCTTAGGGAACTCACGCCTAATATAACCTGACGTAATGGTGATGCTGATTGTAATGCTTTTGAGCTCTTGACTTACCGTTACATCAGGGAAGGTGTTTCTCCTGCACCAGTATGGCTGTTGGTGATTACTGGACCATTATTGCCACTGCAATAAATAAAAGGCATCAAGTAGACAGTACCGAGGTGCAGTGGCTATCTTTAGTTCTCCTCTGACCAAGTCTGACTGAACTTCTGTACTGAATGGTACTCCGCTCAGAAAGAGCTTTGCACCTGCTGGAACTCAAATTCTGCAGTTGTTTGCAATACTTTTTCACTATTGAGTTTGTAGATTCTTCTTTGAATTTGCTTGGCACAAGCTACACAACCTGATTCACCGCAGCATAAGTGAGTAGAATTGTGCAATATCTAGAGTTGCTGTGCAACTGTGTAAAAGGTCTGAATCCTGTTAGGATTTTATAACCTGGGATTGATATAACTGGTACGCAAGTATGCATCCACCTTTAAAAGTGATATGTACAGCGTGAATGCGTATTTTATGTGCATTTAATAATTTCTTGTCATATCGGTGCAAATGCACATAAAATACGTGCGCATTCACGCTGTAACAACAATCGATTGCTGTACGTATCGCTTTTAAAGGTGAATGCGTCCTTCGTACCGGTTATGTCAATCCCTCTCTATACCAGCATTGTTATATAGCGTCCACATGCTAAAACCACCCGAGGTCCAAGAGCAGTGTTTTAACACAATAGTGTGCAGAATGAGAACCTGTCCAATTGTACCAATTGAACCTGTCACTGCCGCTGATGTTGCTTTAGTGACCTCTAAGAAAACACAAAAGTCTTTTTAAATCTGACTCAACTCTCACTACCATATACCTCCTACTTGTGTGTTCTTTTCAGCAGAAAATCAATTTATTGTTACAGTTGTGGCAGCTTTGAAATTGGGACCTAGAGGAACAGCTCTCTTCAGGAATGCTTGAAGGAATGCTCTATTTCTGAAGTGAGACTTTGGGACACGAGGTGCCAGGGGGACATGAAACACCCAGCAGATAGGGCGTCTCTGAAACTTGTTCCCTGTAAGTCTGGTTGGTCCCAAGCTCGGATGAGAAAGGAGGAGGACTGGACGTGGGGCTAGCTAACCCACCCCATCAAAAAATTCTTAGCTACAGAAACTCTAACAATAGATCAAGACACATTAGTACTGGGAAGAGATGGGACTTCATTAAGTGGAAGTATGATGCCTTGTGGTGAAAGCTGGAAATCAGAAGCTACAGAGCCAACCACCCTTCTCTGTGCCAAGGAGATCAACATCAGAACACGGAATGTGTGAACAGAGATGTGAAACTGCAACCTTGTCCTGTGTCCAACAAAACACAATGAACACAGTCTGGTCACAAAAGACTTACTACAGGGAAGATGCTGCTGTACTCAGGATATGAGGAGGATGCTGCCCCACATACCCAAGGCGTAGCCGTGATGTTGTCCAATGCAGCGCAGAGAGCACTCATTGGATGGGAAGCCCATAGCCCTAAGACTATCATGGCATCTTTCCGAACAAAGAAGAAGAAAATCATTATGAATGTAGTACAGTGTTATGAACCCACTTATGACACCAACAAGGAAGACAAGGACCAGTTCTATAACGGATTGCAGTATATCCTGGAGAGTTAGCCTGAGAGACATGTCAACAATCTGATGGGAGACTTCAACGCAAAAGAGAAAAATGACAACACCAGGTATGAAGTAATGGAGAGACATGGCTTTGGCAATATGAACGTGAATGGGGGAGTTTCTCAGACCCATGTTCTCTCAACAATCTGGCGACTGGAAATGGAAATATGAAGCAACTGAACTCCATCATGAAGAAGCTGTCAGGAACATTTAGCAAGCCAGACAGTTCAGTGAAAGACCGGAAGGGAAACACACTGATGGAAGAGGAACAACAGCAGAACAGAACATTTTGAAGAGTTGTTAAATAAACCAGTGCCACCAAACCCACCAAATATACCATCAGCAGGCGAAGATCTACCTATAGAATGTAGCATACCAACCATTTGCTCATTCAACTTCCTCTGCCAGCCCCTGGAGGATGGGCTCCCCCTTTGAGTCTGGTCCCTCCCAAGGTTTCTTCCTTCAAGGGAATTTTTCCTTGCCACTGTTGCCTCTTGCTTGCTCACTGGGGGCTTTGGATGGGGATGCTGTAAAGGGTTTTGAGACAATATATTGTTGTGAAAATGCACTATACAAATAAAATTGAATTGAACTGAACGGAACTGAGATCCAAAAGGACAGCTGAAGAATGGCAAGGCAGCAGGTCCAGTCAACATGCCAGCAGAAGCTCCGAAAGTGGGCATGGACACAATGAATGCTTTTCCAGCTGTTTGGGAAAATGTGGGAAGAGGAACAGGTGCCATCAGAATGGAAGGAAGGATATCTCATCAAGGTACCAAAGGAAGGTGACCTCAGAAACTGTGCAATCTACCAAGGTATTATGCTGCTGTACTTACCAGGGAAAGTGTTCAACAGGATAATCCTGAACCGAATGAGGAACCAAATGGATGCCCAAATAAGAGATCAGAAGGGCTTCTGAAAAGACAGATCCTGCACAGACCAGATTGCTACCCTACACATCATTGTTGAGCAGTTGTTGGAATGGAATGCTTCCCTCTACATCTATTATATGGATTATGAGAAGGTATTTAATAGTTTGGACAGGAACACTCTCTGGAAATTTCTCCAGCATTATGATGTGCCAGATAAAATGGGCAACATTATCAGAAAGTCATATGACAGAACGACCTGCAGAATACTCCACAGACAGCAGCTCAATGATGACTTTGAGGTGAGAACTGGAGTTTGTCAAGGGTGTCTACTCTCTGCTTTCCTCTTCTTGCTTGCTGTTGATTGGACAATGAAGACATCAACGACACACATAAGAACCGGAATACAGTGGACACCCTTCATGCATCTTGATGACCTAGACTTTGAATGCAACCTGGCACTACTGCTCCAAACTTGTCAACAGATGCAGGAGAAAATAGCTTGGCAGCCACCTTGGCTCAAGCAGGCTTGAACATCAACAAGGGGAAGACTAAGATCCTGAAGGACACCACTATCACAGTTGACCAGTTCAAGTTAGAAGGTGAGGCTTTGGAAAAGGTGTAAGCCTTCATCTACCTGTGTAGTGTCTTTGACAAGCTAGGTGGAACCAATGCTGACCTCAGCATTCCTTCAGCTGAAGAACATTTGAAACTCTAAGGAACTCACTCTACAAAGGTCAGGCTATTCCACTTCAATGTCAAGTTGGTTCTCCTGTATGGAGCAGAGACTTGGAGGACACATGAGCAATAATGAAGAAAGTGTTAACCTTGATTAACACCTATTTGCAAAAGATCCTCTGGATCTTAGCTGAACACCATGACCAACGAGTAACATGACAGAGAATCAACCAGCTTCTTGCAAAAGACGAGATCTTGAGCGGGGCTGGAGATGGATCAGCCACACACTCTACAACCCATGCTCAAACACCACCAAGAAAGCAAGCTCTCACCTGGAATCCCCAAGGATAGAGAAACAGAGGATGACCTAGAAACCTTGAAGCAGACACCAATAGAATGGGATATACCTGGATTCAGCTGGAGCAGAAAGCCCAGGACCGAGATGCCTGAAGATCCCTTGTTGGCAGCCTATGCCCCAGGAGGGGTAGTAGGTGAAGCAAGCCTGTAATGACAGACATATTCCATGTGTACCTTTCAGTACTTCATTTTATATTCGGAACATAAACACAGAAATCATTTTGCTAATTGTGGCTATGACGCAGAGCCAAAAGACCATCCCATGTCACTTAAATCAGCAGTTTGGGACCATTTTGGTTTCCCAATAAATTGTACCAACACTGGAGAGTGAGTAGCTGATAAGACCAAGACTGTGGATGATGCAATAATGTCAGTTTTCAAGAAAAAATCACGAAGAAATGTCTGGTCCGCAAATGGAGGAGCTTTTCTCACTTGCCTTGAACTGCCAATTGACACATTGATCCCTGAAAAAGCTCTTCTTGGGAAGGCAGGAAGGGGTCTAACACTGCAGATAAATGTATCTACTTTCCCAGCTGCTTCCTGCTGGACAGAACAGCGGGTTCTGGTCCATTCGGTGTTTATCATTATGCATTCTTGACCATTCTTGTGTTCTTGCATACCTGTTTGACATCATCTTCCATTGCTGAAGTACAGTTCCAATACTGAAGAACAGAAGTACAGAGGGATGCTAAAAATCTATGGATGTTGTTCTTGCTCAGCCCCTAATATCAAGGATGCATCGGCTGCATCCTCACCAATTAGATCAATCCCATGTTTTGTGGCCAGTACTTAGAGGGGAGATCAACTAGGAAAGTGGGTTGCCGCTGGACGAGGTGTTGGTGTGAACAACAGGTTAGTCCATCCTGCTGTCTGTGTGCAGTGGCAGGGACTCTGTGCTGTAAAAATGGTGCCATCCTTCGGATGAGATGTAAAACCGAGGTCCTGACTCTCTGATATCATAAAAGATCCCAAAAATCTGACTTCCTAATCGTCCCCAATATCTAACTGGTGAATTCTCTCCTGCCTCTTCACCACCTTAGCTATTTTGTGCTGAGCGTACTGGTGCAGAATGTCTGCTAGTTCCTTAAACTAATAAAAGCACATAGCTTTACCGAGGTCACTGGGGAGGCAGCTGACAAAGTCTAATATTGCAAGAAAGAGATGGCCTTCCTTCTAACACCCCATGTGGAAAGATGAGCTAGTGAGAGACCTAGTCTCCTGGATAAAATTCAGCTTTATTAACTGAATGGACCATGAGCAAACATCAGCTTCATATCTCGAGTGTCAGCACAAAATTGCTTTGAAAAAATAAAAAGGCTGCATGAGATCACTCCAGATTCCAGATCACTCACCGGACTATTAATTCATTTCCAGCAGAAGTTGTGATAATAGCTGTGATACTAGTTTATTGGTTCCCAGAGGGAAATTAGGATGATTCAACAGTTCAGATTCAGCTGGCAACAAGAGACCAGCGTCAGGAATGGAAAGGAATAAATAAGAATATCAATAAAACTATATTATGCTGTGAAAACAGAAAGAAAAATTCATTTAAGTATACAACTTAGGGGCAGTTATTTCAGTAACTATGTAAAGCTTATGAAATCTAAGATTATGGTGTGAAATTATAATATCTACAACCTAATATTGTAGAGTAGGAAATTCAATTATTTTCCACAGTAAATGTTAAGCAAAAAACCTCAAAATTGCAATAAACACTTTAATAATCATGACTATGGGCAGGCAGATGTGGAGTGAGGTGCTACAGAAACACTCAGAAGGTCAGTAATGCCGGCATGTTTGCTGTCTCACAGTGAGCCAAAGCCATCTCTGACTTCCTGGTAATCACCGATCGTCTGATTAATAAACGATTTTACTGCCTCGAGTTTGATGGCTCATTTCATCACTGACGGCACTTTGATTGGAGAGAATATTTATAGAGACAGGAAAGTGGCGATGGAGGTCACACTACCCGCTGGGACACAGAAGACGGACCGATATGGGGTCAAGAGAGCCACACCTCACATGTTCTGCAGGAACCAATGCTACTGGTTGCACAGCCTTCTGGTTGATTATAATTAAGAGCATTTTAATTAATTGGTGTCTCACACTAGGAATGTAGTCAGTGTTACTTATATTCATTAAGTGGGAATTAGTTTCAAACAGCCACGTGCAGTTCTGGCAGAGGACAGGCTGGAGTGTGTGATTTGTCACCTAACCGTGCAATTGTCTGTTTTACCCAGTTAAAAACAGGCCAGCCGTATGGCTTCCCACCAAACCCATTCATTTGCACAGGATGCGCATGAACCTCTCCTGCTTTTGCTGAATACGCCAACATCTTTGGGAACATATCACATACACAGCAGTATTCAGGGTCGACTCACCCTACAGGCTACATATCAATCGCCATTTAATTGGGGGGTGCAAAAGAGCAATTGGTTGCATCCTGTACCATTAGTTACAGTACTCACAGGAAGTTTTGGGACACTTGCTTAATTTAGTAAAAATATTGTAAATATATTGGTTTTGTAACAAAATCATTACTTCTTTTGTTTACAAAAAGTATATATCACATTAGAATCAGTAGTTTTAAATAAAGCATTAATTTCAATTAGTAATAAACTGAATTCCAAATTGTAGTTCCAAAAGAGCTGTTCTGAATTAAAAAGTTCATTGACAAGCAGTATCTTTGGGTGTTTTTTAGTAACACCCTCGCAATAACATGCAACACCAAACATATGTGTTTAGTGTCATTTTGGAAGCCAGTGACTACAACTGCAATTAATAGCACAATGGCAGAACTGAGTGAGTCAGTCAAGAAATTATGACACTTAATAAAAAGAAAACGTTTGTGAGAAAGTTAGATATGTTACATTATTTAACATTATTTGTCAATGGACTTTTGTTATGAAACCATAACATTTGCAACATTGTTTCAAAACAAGCATGCATCCCAGGACTTTCTATGAGCACTGTATTAACACTAGTTTTAATATTTTATTACTTGCCAAACAGACACTAGCTAGCTGGTTAGCAGCAAGATACCCTGTGCTGCTGATATGTCTTCAATATAAATTTCTTTTCTGCTGGGGTGGGGTTAGGGTGGGGTGCAGTGATACTGCTGTTTGGGTCTCAGCCCTGACTCCATGTGTGTAGAACTTACTTGTCATTGTGGGGTTTCTTCCGGTCCTCCC
>JAODLC010000044.1:21203194-21247277 GCA_026781145.1 Hippopotamyrus pictus | reverse complement strand
GGCTCAGCCTAGGTGCCCTAACAACCAGGGCTGGCCCGGGCAGTATTCCCCCACTTTGATACTAAGAGGTCCAAATTTTCCCTAAAAAGCCATCCATGCTCAAGATGCTCAAGAAGTGGAAAAGATTTCTGAGATGCCCCGACGTCCGTGAAACTCTCTCCAGATCAGACGTTTGAATAAGCTGCATCTCCTGGTCTCCTGACCTTTTCTTGAAATGAAGCCTTCAACACCAAAGTGACATCATTAGTGCACGAAAGCTGTAATTCTCCTCATATAATCTTCCCTGCTTAGACATCATTACTCAACCCCCGCAAGTGATCACTAATTAACACCTGTCCCCAAGTCCCTCAAGAAATGTGTTTTTTTGTCACTGAATGAGTGATATTTAACAACATTCCACTCAGGCTGCTAAAGGTGGGAGGACTCAGAAGGCTGGAGGACATGCATAATATTAATTTGCACATCAATTCAATGCATATTTAACTTCTGTACCATCCATGTTAACAAATTGCACCCAGTAATGCTATGAGACAGCCTGTCAAGTCAACTTGTCTCATGAAAACTCAATTTTTTTACACTGCTGTTCTCTAACTGCTGAAACAGTCTTCACGCTTATTGATCTAACTTTTAAGATATTTTCTGATTAATATTTTGATTGATCAGATTCTTTTCATCGCCAGTTAGGTTATATGACAGTCTTTGTGATCACTTCTCAGATTTTATTCATTTATTTTTTGCGATCCTGAATTTGGTTTTATCAGTTAATTTGTGATCACTAGTCTGAATTGATCAGATTTCTTGTGATTATCAGTTTCTTGTCTTATACTGTTTCTTGTCTGTCAGGCCTTCTCGAAATCGGCTTGTCATGATGCTCACAACTTCCCTCCTGGATTTTTAGCTAATTATTTGACTCCTGTTATATGGTGACTATGCTGTGTAGATCACGTGAACATGAAAGAGGACAGGGTTTGACGCTGGTCAGTTTGGGGAAAGGGAGCAGAGTTACTCTATAGACATAACTTTCTATGTCAAGTAGTTTCATAAAGTGTACAGGTCATGGGAAGAAAGCTCACCAAAATCATGTGAGTTAGACAACATACTGTACATACAGGATACAGGACATGTGCTGCGGCCAGGTGGGATCTTCAGGGGCCACAGAAAGAGCAGAAGGTGGTTTTGTACCTTGAGTTAAGAATGAGGGACAGGTGGAGGGAGTCAGCGTGACATCTCACTAAACACCTTACCAAGAAATTGATTTAAATGAAACAGGAAAAGCATATGGACTGATTCAGAAAAAACAATACATTTTACGGGAAGTGGACTGTGTGACCATCCGTCTTCCATAACTGCTTATTGGCCATTCCACCGAATCAGTGCCATTTCTGTCCACAGGACATTATATGAATAAATATGCATGAAAAGTAGCTTTATAATACATGTTATTATCAAGCAAAGTCTCCACAATTCAACATTGCAAATTTAATGTAAATTATTAATGAAAACTACCTAGAATACTGAAAAGCAGAGTATGTCACCTGTCCTTGCTCACTAATGCTACACTTCACCATGAAATATAATGAGGATGTTGAACCCAATGCTCAGTTCTGTCACCCAAATTGTTTCTTAATTTTTATTTACTTATTAAAAATAAAGGTACCACTTTACAATAAGGCTCCATTTTGCCATTTGAAAATATGTAGTAACTCTTTAATAAAAAGAAAACAGCATTATAACTTGTTTAAAATTGTCTATTCATAATTTATAAAGTGTTAACCTAATTAATAACCAGATTATAAACTCTAAATTAAATTTATAAATTCATAAACCCTTTATATGGGTAGCCCTATTGTAAAGTGGCACCAAAATAAATTTTTGTTAAGTTACTTGAATGTACTCAATCTCATACTATTAGGTTTGTGGTTGTGGTTCATGAATTTGCTAATTTTATGATAAAACTCAATCTTGTTACTCAATATAAAGAGAAAAGTACAAATTGCACACATACATACTGATATATTCTTTAACCACAAACGTATGTTTTCAAACACGTAAAGTTTTCTTTAAAATACACACTTTATTGAAGGGAACACAAAGGATCTGGTTCATATGATTTTCTAATGATATTTAAACAGTTGCTTAAGGTTTGGTAACAGGACTGAGAAAAATGCAACCATCTTCCACTAAAAAACGTTGAACAAACGAAAAAAAGATACCTGAGATTGTCCAGTGCACATTTTGAATAGTTAAATATATGTGTGACTAGATTCAGTGTTGAAAAGGATTTAAAAATGTAATTTAGTTCTGAAGATTTATAACATGCAAATGCACCAATTCAGTGGAATCACCCTTATAAAACAGGAGTTGTGGTGTAATCCTGGATCTCAGGCAGCCCAAGGCAGAGGACCCCTAGTCAGTCTATTGCAGGACAAACACACGAACATAAGGAGTGATTATTGGTGCTTTTCCACTGCCACCAAGAACCTATCAGAATCAGTCCCTGTCTCACCCGTTTTGTTATGTCAGTTCCCCATAGTGGCCAGCAGATGGTGCTGGTCATCCCGGTGTCTTTAACTTTGAGTGTGTTTCCCTACTCCCTGGTCTGCTGTGTGGTTTAATGGGCTAAGTGGTAAACCCCTGTCCTGATTTCCCTTTTATTGTCGTGGGTTTGAGTCTGGACAGACTCAACTATGTTATAATTAAACTTGTATTTCTCATATTACTTATGTTAATTGCTTAGTGTGTTTCTCTGTGGTTCACTGTTTTGTTCTCTGGATATATTCTGTTTAGTTTTCCTTGCTTTAGTTTTCCTTGGTGTTTGAAGCTTCTGAAAATCTGATTAACTGACCTCACCTGCTCCTTGTTGCCCTTGTTGTTATACAGTAGCCCACACCTGCCCCTTGTTAGTCCTTGTTATGAGTGTATTTAAGTGCCTGCCTTTGTTCTGTTTCTGTCCCTCATTGTCGTTGTCAGTGCATGTTTGTAGTGGTGTTGTTTCCCAGTGTTGCTGTATGCTTCTTAGTCATTGCTGCCCTGCATTAGTTTGTAGTTTCCTGTGTTTTTCCCCTACCCTTGGTTTTGTTGTTCCTGGTGTTGATCCCTGCCTTAGTTTAGCTGTGACCCTTTGTGGTCCCTTTTTTCCTGGTTCCCCCTTTGTGCTGTTTTTGAGTTTAATAATGTTTGTTGGAGCTGCTCTGTAGCTTGTTCTTCCTTTGTGATACTCCGCTGTAACCGAACTGAGGCATGCCCGAGTCATACTGTGAGCAGGCGTTTCCCACCGTAAGCCGTACTCCAGCCGAAATCTCACTGTGCTTAGTAGCAGGTTCGAAAGTGTGACCAAACCAAGCTGGTTGTGTCATCACCATCTGATTGTTCAAAATGCAGGTACCAGTGCTCTGCGCATGGATTATCTGAAGGAAAAGGGGTATATTCTTTATATTATACATTATTAGTACAATCACACATTGTGATGTATTGACATATTCCCAATAACTTTTTACTTGAAGATTTCCAATCCCCTAATTAAAAAACAGAACAGCTGAAGAAAGATTTATAATTCAAATGTATGCAAGTGAATGCTAATTCTGCTAGTGTTTGTTTGAAACACAAGACGGTGATTTTCACAGATGGCTAGGGAATTAGGAAATTAGCACATAGTAAATCATGATGTACCCTGTGTGAACAGTAAATAAGCATCTTTTTGGTTTTATGTCACCGTCGCTCTCCAAACCTGGTAACGCCTTTACCGAGCTGACCCTTCTGCAATGGAACGAGCTAGAATTGTGCTGTAGTTAGTCTCCCTTTGCAGTAAAGGTCGGGTATGGATCTGTTACTGTATGCCAGTGAAAAAGAGCCATTTGAGAGAAACTCTACACATACGTAGGGCAGAGGCCAAATTCAAAGAGCTTATGCCAGACTGGTGAGGGAGCAGTGCTACTCATCATGGCGACCTACCGGGGGAACCTATAAGCAGTCTTTTTTTCACAATCAATCGGTGCCTCGGCAGGCCGGTACAGGCAGTTCTGACTGATGGGCCAGTTCAGTCTGTGCCCCAGTGCAGGCAGTGTCCTGATGGGCCAGTGCAGGCAGTGCCCCAGTGAGCCAGTATGGGCAGTGTGCTGATGGGTCAGTGCAGTCTGTGCCCCAGTGAGCCAGTACGGGCAGTGTCCTGATGGGCTCTTGCCCTGACAGGAGCTATGTGGTGTAGACAGCCGGACTGAGATGCTACTCTGTTGAAGTCAGGGGTGCCATAGCAGCCAAAGCCTATTCAGGTCCCATAAGGAAGCCAAGAGCAGCCCATTATCCCAAAAGGTCTGCTGGATAAACAGCCCCACACCTCTTAAAAAAGGAAAACATTCTGCCACTGTGTGGTTCTGTTCCTCCCAGAGGAGATGCCAGTGCTGGGAGACATTTCTCCACACCTGCAGATGGGATGATTATCATCTCTCATTCACAAGGTAACAAAGGAAGAGGACCTGGCTGCTCTCGCCTCCCTTACCTGCTCGTCGCTCGCTAAACGTGACAGATAGGAACTGGTGTTTGAAAACCCCACTGTTAATAACACACAAGTCATTTTTACTGAAAGTGAAATGTCTCTCTTGCACAAACTTATGCAGCACAAAACAAAAACGTACAACAGGAACACATCTGCCCATAAAGCTGTGGAGTCCAAAAGCACCATTGTATTTGGCCATTTAAAAAAATCACACTATAATATCCCTTTTTGCTTCCGAAAAGAATGAAACGTATTTTGGGTTGAAATAAACATCCCAGTTACAGTTTAGACACGGAGAGAAAAAAGGCTCCATTCACATTCACAGTACTAAATCCAAGGCAATACCTGATCTACAAAAGAGCAACTGTCATGCTTGGGGTTTTAATGTGATCTGTGAACTTGTGTCAGAAAGGAGGGACAATGTGGACCTTCTGCACTTCCCCAGTCAATGTACACTACCAGTCAAAAGTTTTTGCACACACTGAGATTTTCTACATTTGCATGTTATTCACTTAATATTTACTAAAAATACACTCAATATTCTTTGCAAATAAATAAATTTACTGTATGTTCATCATTTATGTACCTTTATTAGCAAGAAAATGTCATACATTTGATTTATAAAAGTAACAACAGAGAATATTCGAGGCATTCTTTCTACAAGGGACAATAAATACTGCTCTGTTTCATGGAATGAGACAGTTAACTAGTGCATTTAAAGTTAAACAACAGCCTAGAATTTGACACTGTCATCACCACACAAACAGATAATAGGATGTCAGACATACACTGTTACATACTCTTTTCATGTCATAAAGGAAACTTATTTTGACTTATATTTTCATTTATAGTTGTTCACTCAACTTTCCAATGTTTAACAAGAACAAGAAATCTGCAGTTTATGAAATAAATGGAAAAGTGGTAAAAGCCTGTGGTGGGCAAAATTTTTTTACTGGTAGTGTAAGTTTGGAACTCACTCCCCCGGGGAGTAAGAATGGTCAAAATGACTCCACTGCAGAAAAGTCTGCTCAGTGAAGGCGTTGCCAGGTATGGAGAACAACATTGACTTAAACTGGAGAGAAGCTTATTTACTGGTTACTGGTGTGCTTCATGATTTACTATGTGCAAGTCGTCGTCTTATTATTATTGTTATTTTTTTACTGTGTGCTAATTTCCGCTAGCACATTTACGTGAATTGCTGTGTTATGCAAGTATCAAATGCTAACAGAATTAGCATTCACTTGCATAATTCGGCATTACGAATCAGGAATGTATCAATACATTGCAATGTGCAATAGTACTAATAGTAGTATACTTTCATACTAATAATGTATAATATATACAATGTCAGTCAGACAATCCATGCACAGAACACCGGTATCTCAATGCATTTCAACCAACCAGATGGTGATAAACCAGTTTGGTTTGGTCACGCTCTCGGCCCTGCCAGTGAGCAGGCCCATGCCAGCCCAGATATGGCTGTGGTACAGCTCACATTCTTTATAGTGGAAAACCACCAGTTCGTGGTACGGCTTGGGTATGGCTCAGTTCCTGGCGGCATTGGAAAAGCGGTATAACATGTTTAATTATTCCTTTACAACAGGCATACTTCCACTTTCTCTCAGAAAAGCCAGTATCTTGTTGATCTTGAAAAGGGGCAATCTTGCAGATTACTGTGCCTCCAATAGGGCAATCTCTCTACTTAACGTGGACATAAAAATTTTATAGAAATTGTTAGCCTTGCGCCTAGAGAGTGTACTTCCGTTGATAGGTCAAGAAGACTAAACAGGTTTAATTAAAGGGCGCACTTCAGTTAATAACATGAGAAGACTCTTGAATGTCATTCAAATACTACAGAAGAGCAGAATGAATGGAATGGTGATTTCTTTGGATTCAGAGAAGTCATTTGCCCATGCGGTCATATTTGCTTCATTCCTTAACCAGATTTTGACTAGGTGATTATTTTATACAATGGGAAAGGTCCTCTATGAGGCCTTCAAGCATCTGTGGTGACTAACGGTCTAAGATCAGAATACTTTCCTGCAAAATGAGGCACAAACCAGGGACATCTCTTAACTCCTCTGCTGTTTGCCATAGCTTTTGTGCCCTCTGTACATGGCCTTGACATAGGTTCTGAACAACATAAAATAATTGTATGCAGACAATGTGCTGTTCTTCATGTCAGAACCTGAGATACCTGTACCAAAAGTAACAGAGGTTATCGGTACGTTTGCTGCTTTCTCGGGCTGTAAGATTGATTATTCTCAGAATAGTAAGCTATGCCCCTGTGAACTCTTCAGGCTGCCCCCTGTAACCCTTTTCCGTTTAAGCGGTGACACCCTGGCTTTGTTCATCTAGGTATTCACATAACCCCTCAGTCCAGACAGCTTTATGCAGTTAATTTCCTGGCGATGTTTACTAGTGTTAGAGGAGATATAGAGAGATGGGTTATATTATCAATTTTATGGCTAAATAGACTTTATTTTTAAAGATGATTGTCCATCCTAGGTCTATACATCCAATAGGGATGATTCCTGTCGTATTTTTTTCAGTAAGTTCTAAAAAACTTGAATACATGATTCAGTTCATTTATTGGGAGTAAGAAAAAGTTACATCTTCAGGTTGCAATCCTGCAGTTACCTAGTGTAAGAGGGGGCTAAGCACTCCCAGATATTACATTTTACCACCTGAGTGCTGAAGTAGGTTTTGCAGTTGACTGGTTAAAATGGTAATATATCAATTTGGCTAGATATTGAATCTTCACTCTCAAAATATCCAAAACAAAACCGTTTATATATTAAAAATATGAAGATAATTCATGAGTTGTGTGGCAAACGCAATGTGATTAATATACTCAAAGCAAGGAGGATAGTTATAGGTCAGGAGAGCAGAGCCAAATTCACATCACCATTCAAAATAACCCAGAATTCCCTCCTGGATATTTAGATCAAGATTTCAGGATATGGAAGGGAAAATGTGTTCATAGATTGGTTGATTTGTTTGATAGATCAACCATGTTGTCCTTTGAACAACTTAGGATGAAATTTTAATTGTCTCAGAAAAGTTTCTTTAGATATCTTCAAATCAGAGATTTCATTTTTAAGAAAACCACCTTAACTACCGACAGTGATATAACTACCCTTGAGACACGGCTTATCCTTAATCTAGAAAACAATTCTATCAGTGATTTTGTCTTAAGGATCTACTTGATGTAAACACGTGTGGGTTTGAAATCTGTTTGGGAGAAGGAGCTAGGTAAATTAGTGATAAAATGTGGAAGAATGTTTTGGTGAATTCCAAACATATATCTATCTGTAACAGACTGAGGTCCATTCAAATGAAAATTCTGCACAGAATCCACATCTCCCCACGGCAAAGACAGATATAAACCCAGACTGTCTCAAAAGTGCCTGAAACGCGGAGATCGAAATGGTACCGTCACATCACACATTCTGATCCTGCTGTGTGCCACGCCCCCTCGTTTGCCTCGTGTGGAATCCCTGTGTCTTCAGCTGTTTCTAGCTGTGTTAATTAGTCTGGTGTATTTAAGTCCTTGTCTGTGTGCCTTTAGTTAGTCCGGTCATTGATGTTGTGAAGTCGTTGTATGGTCCTGAGTGTGGGTTCCCGAATTAAACCTCGTGTTCACTGGACTCGCTTGGCCTGCTTCCCTGCTTCGTGCCCCGTGTTACATGACAGGTACCCTAACCCATTGTTACTGGTCCTGTACTAAAATATACTGGTCTGATATTCTTAAAGAAATTGAAACGATACTGAACATTAGACTGGAGATTTATTTTCCTTTTAGGCCTACACAATAGGAACGTACTGGGGGAAAATTATGGTCTGTCTCTTTAACAAACTGTCCTTTATGGCAAGGAAGAATATCTTATTGCATTGGATATATGATAGAACACCTTCAATTAAAAACTGGCACAAACTAATCATTGAATATTTGCCAGTAGAATATTTGACCTGTACACTTCAATCTAAATCAAACCAGTGTTACTTAGGATCTGGCAGCCTTATGGTTCTGATGTATAGTCCGGGGGTCACCAACCTTTTTGAAACTGAGAGCTATTTCACGGGTACTGAGTCATACAAAGGGCTACAAGTTTGAAACACCCTCCTAAACTTATCTAAACTTCATGTATAATAAACATGTTTTAAATGCTTTTTTTAGATATTGTCATTTTCAAATCCATATAAATGCAAATGTAATTAAAGAAGAATAGCAACAGGATAAAATTAAACTTTAGACGCTGTTCACTGGTGATCGAGTTGTGCTATTTTTAGAACAGGTCTGCGGGCGACTCATGTGGTCCTTGGGGGTGACCCCTGGTATGGTGCAAGATCTTTTTGTAGTTACAGTTGAGGACAAAATGATTAGCCCCCCTTATGAAATTTGAAGTTTCTTCAAGATTTTCCAAAGTGCATTTTTAACAGAGCAAGGAATTTTCAACGTAGAATTTCTGAACATTAAATGATACCATCTGTTTTCTTTCTTCTCCTTCCTCTAAATTTGTGGATGAATATGGGTTGTATTGTTCGGTTTTGTGCTTCTATTGAAAAAATATAATAAATATAGATCTTTTAAATGTCTCTTGTCTGCTGCTGTGACGCTTGGGTCTGCCAAGCACTACACTGTTGTCAGATTCGAGACGGCAGAAGCAGCCCCGCAGGTGCTACCGGAGCGGCTCCTTTTAACCATCGCTCTGGCAGCCTGCTCCAGCTTGGCACACTTGCAGGGCGCTGTGGAGCAGCAGACTGGGAGAAGCGGCGTCAGCAGTATCGCGGCGAGGTCGGCTCAGGACCGCAGGCTTTGGGACGGGAGACTTGTATGCTGGTGCTGCAGGAGAGAGGCCACCAGGCACGCTTTTGCCCAGAGGTCTGCACCAGAGCCAACAGCCGACGAGCTGGCAATGGGGCAGTGAGGAAGGCGCCACTCCATCCTTCTGAAGGACCCCAGACCTACTGCATGCAGTCCCCCGTGTGGTTGTGCGTGTGATTTTTAAATACTTGTGTTCCTGACTGACGAGTGTGTCCTCGTCTGTGTCGTGTGTGAATCCTGCTGTGACGGCTACAGCCACACAGAGTAAGATCTCAAACATTGTCTCACCTCTTTGATTACTTGTATATTTTCTTTAATCAAACTGCTTTATTTAGAATAACAGTGCATAATTTACAGTTGATTTGCTTTATTCCTTATTTTTTATATGCAGTGCACATATCAACATTGTAGGGTTTATATGCAGTGTTTTGCCTAATTAACCCTTTGATTTTGTTGTTACTTTGGTTGTGGGGGGTGGTCCACTCCTAGTTGGTATAAAGGTGTGGCTGAGGGTGGAGCTCTCTTAACCCTAACCCTGGAGCTGGATTGTACCATGTGCTGTCATGGCAAGAGGGGGGAGTTGGGGTTTAGCTGTGTTTTTATGTTTAGTTGTATGTAGTGTTCATTTGTTTAAACCTTTTGTGTGTTAATTGGTTTGGCCAAACCACTATATATGTTCCTTTGTGTCTCATTACAAGAAAGTCAGTTTGTTTCAGTTAATATCTTGTTTTGTGATATTATGTTTTGTGGGTTTTGTTTACCTCTTTTATGGGCCCTGTTACTAAGGTCTTGAGTTTTGTCAACTGTCTGTATTTTGGGGGGTCAATAAAGCTCTATTCGCTTTAGTACAACTCGCGTGTTTGTGTTGTTTTTCTGTTTGGTCCCTCACACCTGCTCAGTCCTCGAGTGTCTCTAACCATTCTGTAACTACCCACCATGCCTGTGCCTTATTGTCTGGTGTCAGACCTTCTTGCCTTTCCCTGTTATGTGTGTTGGTATGGTGGTTGATACTTATGTTTGCACCTTTTGAGGGCTACAATAAAAGAGCATGCCCTCTTTAAAACGTCTCATCTCTCTCATGTCTGCCGCTTTGATGCCTGGGTCTGCCAAGCACTACAATACAGTGTAACCATCTGTAAAGAAATGGAAGAAAAAAAAAATTCAAACAAATTAAATGAGAATCATGCTGATTCCATCATCTGGACGAATCTTAACTATGCATGCCTGCAACACTAATGCCTCAAATAAGCCATGCTACTATCAAAGGCAACAGTGCCCCTCCAGATTCCTGTGTTTGACATGTGCAGTTTCTTTTACTTGTGAGTTGAACGTGAACAATGGGAATAGCTTTTTAACTTCCTGAAAAATCGCAAACACTCACAGACAACACGTAAGCCTAAAACAATACTGAAAATGATTTGGATCACATTATATAATATATAAATATTAGTGATACGGAATATTTGTTAATGTAAGTGCACCCTGGTGATATCTTCTGCGCAGCGATACGATTCGTATGTGGAAATAGTCGATACATTAAACTGCTCATTACAAAGTCTGTGGATTATATTCAATAACTCGGTCATGATTTCTGGTAAGAGACATTGCTGTTGAATGTTTCAAATGTATTTTTTGGCACTTTAACCACCACAATAACAATGTCATTCACTCCCATTATATTTGAGAGAAGACCGACATTTCTACGGCTGATATCTCCAAAACTAGACATCTCCCAGCAGAACGACCTATATGGATAGATAGCACTAGAGCCCCTCTATAACACATTTTTTCAGTTTTAGGATGAACTGCCCCTTTAAACCACTGTGCCTTTAATAACAACAAAGGCCCCACTTGTGGTTACTACTCTACGAAATGTAAATAAGGCCACCTACTGGTTTGGAAATGAATTACACGTAACAAAACTTAATAAACTGTTGTCTTTAATTTGAGTCATAATCATCATGTGTGATATACATGATATAATTCAGTACAGCCCTGCAAGCACAATAAATGAAGGCAAGGTTTACTTTCTTAAGTTTTGTTATTTATGAAATGTAGCAATTTGTTGCCTTACATACTTCATGGCCTACCTAGGAAATGCCAGATAGTCAACCATATAATTGTTTAATATTGGTCAATATTGTGTAATTACTTATAAATAACTTAAAAATGAATAATAATAATTATATAACGTGTAACAGTTAATACAGATGCTCCTCTACTTACGAACTTTCAACTTACGAACTTTCAGACATACGAACAAAGAGGACTGTAAGTCCAAATTGTCTTCATTGGGCTTCCGTTTCCTGTCCGCAACATCAATCCGCCTAGTACGACTTCTGGCCGCTACTCCCGCTGCACAGCAGCGTAGCGTGCATACTCCCAGCATCGTAGTTCTTTGTACTTGCGTATACCCTTAAAATGATGTTGAATAACGACTTACGAACGTTTCAAGTTACGAACTCCCTTTCGAAACATAACTCGTTCATAAGTAGAGTAGCGTCTGTATACTGAAATAATTAATTCATTTTTCATTATTATTGTTGTTGTTATTATTGTTGTTGTATATATAATTAAACGGGTGCTTTGAACATGACCTGTTATTTGATTGCATTAATTTTGATACCCCTTAGGTAGAATAGTATGAGGATAAAAGAATGTAATGCTAATACTTGAACCACCCAAAACTGGAGACACAACCCACCCCCCACCCAAAAAAAAACTGGTCAGGCCTGATAATCCCCCCCCACAGACAGCTACATCCCCAGGCAGGCACCTTTAGCATTGCCCTGCTCCGCTTTCGCTCCAGTCAAGTTGTTCAAATAAACCATCCAAGGATAGAAAATGTTCATTCTTTGAGTTCCTCCTGAGACTGACCCCAATAAGAGAGTTTTCTTACTTTAAATGTAATGGGTTGTGAATTCAAGGCTTTCATAATGCTCTTCAGCATTGACCTTTTGAGGATGTCCATTCGGCCTATAAGATGTTTTTATGACAACTGACCTACCTTCCAGACCTCACACGTCTAGAACCTTAAATCCCAAAAGAATACCTACTACCATCCAAATAGTCTAATAACACCACCTGTTTATTTATGTTTCCAAGCTTTTTCCAGGCTTGAAGGACAGAACTTTAACATGTGCATACATTTTCTGACTATGAAAATATGTCACCAAGAAGTACCATACATATGCATATGCGAAGGGAAAGCAGACCTATCACGTAGCTGTGTGCAATCGCTATGATAATACTCCTCTGCAGCGGTCTTTTACAGAAGGTTCTGTGTTTCTATGCGTATTAAACTAATGGCGACATTTTCCAAACATAAATGGCAGCCAATATCTAATTTTACAAGCAGTACATTTTGCACCGGACATCTTAAGTTTATATGATTGCAATGTAATAGGCTGAATGCAAGTAGCAGTATTTCTGGAAATGGATTCGGCATGGGCAGTACATAGCCTATAACCGAAATACCAACAGCAGTATTTAGGAATTAATTCCCTTCCCTTGGAATTGTATAAGCAAGTTTTTCTGACTCTTCAGTTCTGTTTCAAATTATAGCCGCGATAATTAAGACATATCATATGCTCAAGCTTCCAGTTAATGTTTACCAAAATGTCACCAAAACGACCCAGATTAATTTAAAAATAGATAAAAAATATAATTATATCGTCCAGACATCGCCTGCTTTAATACTGAAAAAACCCTGAAAGACGTTACTGTACCAAAGAAACACAAATAAATCTTAGAAATATTACGTTTTGATTAAAGCGCGCGTAATTTTCCCAGTAATTATCTGTGTACTATTATAATGTACTGTACCATAATTCGGTAGTATAATACATGGGCGCAACGAATGCTCACCAATTTCAGAAACCTTATTCATATTCCACAGCTCTTAGAATGCTTTAAGGCACTCAAATGTAAAACCTACTGAGTTTTGGGAATGAGTCTTTAAGCATTTAAAACAATATGGTACGTGTCAATCAGTGTATACGACGCAAGTCTTGTTAAGCGCTAAACTTCCGCGAATAAATGTTCCTTTAACGTTATACTGATTGATGCTGTCAGACAGAACCTCCAGGACTTGTCTATAATGGGAAATCGGTTTACATTTATCAACAACCTGAATGTACAAACTGTAGCCTACCAATAAGGGAGATATCGAACGAATACAAACTAAGTATATCAGCTGTTATTCAAACCATACTTATTAACGCATATGTGCCAGATTAAACACAAGTACAAGAATATTACTATGAACAAATATCAGAGAAACGGTGACGCGTGATGGTATAAGACTAATAACGTTTTCGTGCCGCTTCAGGTAGCCTGAGACCGGTGACCCTGGGACAACTAAAAAAAATATCGGCTATTCGCAGAAAATAACTTGTTTTACTGTTAAACTATGCATGAATGTGCGTATAAAATAAAGGGAACATACCCGGCGCAGATAAATATGAAGACAACAGAACCGGTTTTTGGTCAATTACTACTGAATTGGCGGAGTCGAATGCATCCAAACGGGGTTTTGACACTAAAGCTGTCCAGATATAACAATTGAAAGTCATTCTTACATTTGCCAATGCTTATTACTGGCAGATGCACAAGGAAAAGACAGAGGAACAATTTACCGTTCGCGTTTTGCCTAAATGCTGGTTCTATGATTTGGAAGCAACTGGTAGCAGGCCATTAATCTTTATAAGAAGACATCTTTATAAAAGTCGATCTAACAGAAAAAAAACCCGATACAATAATTCCTGTTTTTAATCCCTTTAGGATGGGCATTCTTGCGTTTTACTTGTAATTACTAAGTTCACAATTGTACTGTTAGTAACACTCAGTAACTGTGCACTACATATTTTATACAGATCTAACTTACCGATTTCCGTGAATGAGTTACAAAAGTAAGGATTCCTCCTCTTCTCTGTTCTTTATAAGAAAGGCTGCGTGCGATGCGGGCTGAAGAGAGCCAGGTGTAATCCTAACGAGGCTGCCCCGTACGGCTCTGATGCAGGAGATTTTTCTGCAATAATTGGACCACTTACTATATGTATGATTTGATTTTGATTTCAGCACCAGTAACATTGACTTGTGTTCGTCACATGAGCCGGTGCGTCACTCTCAGAAACACGCTCGGAACACCGGCATTCATGCACACAAACCGTAATACATCGTAATTGTTGGTGTTTCTTTAACTTGAATATAACATTTAGTTTATTTCCAAAGTGAGGATGGAGATGAGGCATCTTCAGATAATGTCTTGATTGACTTGCCTAATTCACATTATCTAACACCATTCTGATTAAACGATAGTCATGTCACCCACGATTGCATACATTTACAGGTATGTATAGTAGAGCATTAAGGGGGATATATTTTCACAGCAAAGGTTAGAGTGTTAACCTGTCACGTTAGTCAGATGACCTCTATGGATTTTTCATGCTCGTGTTCTCGGCTGTACTTTGCAGGAAGTCTTAGTGCTGTCCCGTTTCATTATTCATTACTCAGCTCCACCCAAAAGTCCAAATCTACTGTAGTTTGCGAATTGGTGCATAATATAACATGACATGGAATATTATGAACATCCTTTCTGGCATGAAAATAGACACAAACCTATTTGCTGGGGCAGGTAGGACTCTCTTAGATAACCAATGGTTTTGATATACACCCATCAAACCATTTGTCTTCCATCCTACTTAATTTAGTACAGAGGGATAAGATATGAGTTTATTATTATATATCACATAATTACAAGCACAGCAGATTAATGTACATCACTTATGTTTCTCTTTCTGGTTATGTGAATTAAAAAAGATGTGAGGAAGAGTTATGTAAAATCATTAAACATGTCATAATGTCTCCGTGACCCTGCCATTTTCATAGGCCTTTCAAAGGGCCTTTATCTGTGCACCTCGTTGAGGAAGCTAATAAAATACTCCATGAATAATGACCAAAATCAACCGTCTATTCATTCAAAATATGAGATACACACACCTCCAATGACCAAGACACATCCTTTCAATATCAAGGAAAACATTCAGAGCTTGAAGACCAGGACCATTTCTAGCTACGGGGGGAAAAAAATCAGGGGCTAAGTCAAGTTTACCTGGGACTTGATTTTTATTTATTTATTTTTTTTTGAAGGAACATTGGTATCAAGGGTAAAATATAATATTTGGGCTTAGGCTTAAAATAATAGACTGAGTGATTGGACCTAACGTCGCCCATGTTAAAGACAAATAATTATGTCATGCAGTTATGTCCCATCTTGTCTGCTGTTGGACACCAAAGTCCCTGCAGAACCAGTGGACTAGGACCAAGAGTGGAGGAATATGAGGAAGCACTTTAGGGAAGCAGCAGTGATCGGAGTGGGGACCAAACTAGCCCCAGCAGTGCAACCTAGGTGGATGCTAGCCACTAGATGGTGCTTGTGGAACTTAATCTTAATGGCATTGGACCAGCAAAAAGACGATTATTACTAGGAGACGCAACATGCATTCATGCTTGTTAAGATACAGCGTACTAACAGGAAATTAGAAAAAAAGAAATTGGCTGTTAATTCACTGCTAATATTAGCTGCCACTAATATCCAGACCAAAATAAGATACCAGAATTCTGAACTGTATGAGTATCAGCAAATACAGATAATAAACCCAGTTCTGTTGGATAATTGCAATAATGTCATCAAAAGTGTCACGCAACATTGGTAGCATGAGAAAGATGGAAAAACAACCCTAAGTCTTTCTGAATTGAAAACGAAAGGCAACGCAATAGCAGGGTGGACCTTCTCCTGAGCCCAGTAGGGAGCATTTGTACATTTCAGCCATTTGAGATGAAAAAGAATTTGACATTCAAGTTGCTGTATACTGCTATACTGCTATACTCCCAGGAGGAGAACACTCTCCACCAGCCTCTTGAACAAAAAGGAGAGCACACCAGAATCAGAACATGAACCCAAATTACAGAAACAGCTGCCCAGGTGATTTCTGAAGCTGCCTGAGCAGCTGAAGCCCTGAGCCCCATTCTCAAGAGTTGCACAACCATTGACACATATTCACGCAATGCTATGAATGGTAAATGGTAAATGGTAAATGGACTGCATTTATATAGCGCTTTTTTCCAAAGCGCTTTACACTATGCCTCACATTCACCCATCCACGCTCACACTCACACCCCGGTGGCGGAGGCTGCCATGCAAGGCACCAACCAGCTCACTGGGAGCAATTTGGGGTTCAGTGTCTTGCTCAAGGACACTTCAATGGGGTCAGGAGACACAATAGAACTCAAAGAGGTGTCAAAAGAAAAAAAGAGTGACCATCTCATACTCCAGCGTGTTTTTTAGCATACTTATGGACTCCCTTAAACTCACTCCTAGTGTCCAGGGTAAAATTTGCCTGGCATTTTCTCTCTAAAAGATTCCCGCAGACAGTGAAATACAGGACCAGAGCTCATGGGCGGAGTTTCTGCCCTGCACTTGCCACTTTTGCGTAAGTGGTTTGTTGGTACCCTATAAGACAGAATACTAAGACAGACAAAATAATAGGTTATGTATGGAACAGATACATGCGTTAATACATAAGTTAAGCAAGATGCAGTTTTTTTGCCCCCCAAGCGGAAACATCAAACTTCACCTATGCCAGAGATGCTGTCAGGTTGCTTCTAGATTCAAGTCTAGGTTTTACTTTTGACGACAGCATTACATAGAGCAACCATGCATTCTGCTTCTTAAGGGTCAGACTGGTTTTCAGTCCTTTTCTTACGCTTATAATGCAATATAGATACATTCATAATGCATTATAATGCTCAGTATGAGCTATTGAAGGTATTTATAGGACGGAAAACCAGTTTGACCTTTAAGAAACAGAATGCAATGTTGCCCTATTATTATGCATTCATAATGCATAAAAAAATGTGCCTACGTGTTATACCTTTTTATAAATAGTTATAGTCGTGTTTATAATACCTTATGAATGCATTCTAATGCATAATGAAGGTATCTATAACGTATTATGCATGAGTGCTTTTAGTTACCAGAAAGTCTTCATATCTTAAAATGCTCATTTCTCAGCATCTTGTTGACTTTGGACTTTGAATTTTGTGCTTTGGGACCAGGGAGTACAGCTAATGGCTCTGATATTTTAGGGTTAAAACAATTTTTCAGAAAAAATAAATTAAAAGCGAAGAGTGTTTTTAACTTTTTATTGATCCAAAATTCAGAAGCTAGTAAATCACAAAATCACTAATCATTCTGTGCCCCTCTGACCCAACATGACATCTTAATTGATGAATAAATTATAAACCCACATTTTCATCTGACCCATATTCAGTCAGAGGCCATAATTTGCAATGTTCCTAACTCCACTCTTACAAGAAGAGAGGTCAGTGATGGCACGTCAACTAACACAGCAACTTCATTTCAAAGTTTTTTTTCTGTAAAATAAATGGTGCATCGGTTAATAACCGCATTTCCTCTCCTACATGTCAGACCTGGTATCTGTGTCTACTGAATAGGTGAGAGACAAAAATGTTCACAGTGACAAGACCGAAATGAAATGAAAACGGCATTTCTTTCAGCTTCAAAAAGCAAAATATCCATAACCACAGTGTGAACCATTTTCAGGTATGAAAGATTACTGATTCTGGGTCATCGGCCTGATAGTAACATGAAATGAAGGAGAACTCTCCTTTGCTCAGGACTGGTGCTGCTTCTCCGACAGAAATTTTCAGAAAGGGAAGAAGCATCACCATTGACTTTGTAGAAGGAAAGTATTCAGCAATGATCCAATTTGATATTACTACTGATATGGGGCTTTATTTATTAAAAAGTTGCATAGAAACAATCCAGAATTTGTTCTAAGATCATTTCGGAAATGTGTGCAAGTGTCACGCCCACAGGGGCGGGGCTGCACAGCGGCAGGCAATAATCACCTAATGAAGGGCTCTATTTAAGACAGACGCGACAGTATTGTGACCAGATACATGACGTATACTAAGCATTTCTTTATCCACTGTCTCTCCCGCTTACCTTACCTTGCCTGTCTCATCCTGCCCTGCTGTCTCGCCTGCCCTACCTGCCCGGTCCTATCACATCTTGTTCCCCATCCCTTCGTCTCCTCGTCCTGTCTTTCTATGTAGGACTGACCTTCCCGGCATCTGACCTTCTGCGACCGACCCGACGATTCTCCTGGATTCTCCCTGTCTGTTTTGGTGTACCCGATCTTGGCATTGAAGCGTTCTCCTGCATATTGGGGTCTGCCTCTTCCCTCATACCGAAGCCTGACAGAAAGTGTGATACAGAGAAAATGAAAATCTATAAATCGCAAGTGATCGTGAAATCGGGTGCAGCTGAATGGTTTTGTATCTCCACCTTGGAAACGCCCCCTAAAGAATATCATTAGCATATAAATGAGCTTCAAACAATGTCCACATCATCTACTTCATAATACACTACTGTGTGAAAATCTGAGGCAGTCAAAGAAAATGTCCAAACAGTAACCACAATACTTAAAACCACTGTAACTAACAGGGATTTCTTCTGTTCTCCAAAATATTACTAATATCTTATTGGATGGCTAGATGAACAGCGCTTCAGTTCCCAAACCTCTCCTCAGGGGCACCCCAGCCATTCCATGTACTTGTTACATTTAACCACCAGCTCAATTAATTGATTACCTTAATTAGTTAAATAATTCAACAAGGCATTGATTGGACGCCTGTCGGCACCAGCGTACAGATACAAATAAAACAGTATGTGTATGTGGGGTGGGCTTGAGGGGTGCCACAGTGTAGCGTTGATCATGAATATTCACATTGGCTAGTTCCCCTTCATTCGACAGTACTGTTCAAAAGTGTTGGTATACTTTACCTAAGGCCATGTTTTTAGAAATTTATAAACACATTCATAATGCATTAATGCATTCATAAAGCATTTTAAGCATGGCTATAAATATTTATGAAAAGGCATAACACATTACAGCCATATTTATTATTCATTATGAGTGTCTTATGAAGGTCTCATCTACTATGCACTACAGATATCTTTATAATGCAGTACAAAGCATCCTTGTTTATATTGACCAATAAAATGCATTATATCTGTAGTACTGTATAATGCATGTATAGTGCATTCTGGATGAGACCTTAATAAAGCATTCGTAATATATAATACACGTAGCTAAAGTTATACCTTTTGACAAATATGTATAATCATGTTTATAATGCTTTATGAATGCATTATTTGTTATGAATGTGTTTATAAATTACTAAAAGTAAAGTGTTGCCTAAGACTTAGATGGTCAAATTACAGTTGTTTTACAATTGCTAACAAGCGCTTACCTATACTCAAGATACTTTTTCTAAACTCTTAACACAGCAGAACACCTACATCACACAATTAGCCAAATTGTTAATTTTCTTCTCACAAACACATTTTGTTAATTAAATATTAACACATCAAAATGCAATACATCTTTTTCTACACATACTAATTGTATCACACAGGAAACTTAACTCAAAATGAAATCATTCTGTTAAAGAATAGCGCATGTTTTCCATGTAAAACGTACATGCAGTCAAAGTGCATCAACTTTCAAAATACTAGCAAATGCTGGAATTACAAAAAGTGTATTGATTTATATATTTCGGTTTTACAAAATACACTAACCACCATTTGTATAATTCAGTTTGTATAATCCAGACCACCACATTTGTTTGGGATTTGAATGTAAGCATGTAGTGTTAAGATTCTAAGCCAATAAAAAACAAATCAATTTGTCCCTTTACTGTAAACAATAGGAGGTACAGTAGAGAAAAAAACAGGAAATGACAAAACTACAGACAATGAACAAAATATCCATGAAATGTACACAGTAAAAAACAGTAGCAAAACACTGGGGATAAAACCGCTTGGAGTGTTGGATCCACCCCTGGCAGCCTTCGGCTGTGATGCCCTTACAGCCAGCATCCATAGCATCAGAGAGACATCTGGTCATGTGGCTGATGATCATAGACTTTCCACCTCCATGCAGAAAACACCTCCTCTATGGGAGTTAGGCAAGGAGAGTGGGGGGGGGGGGGAGGAAAAGAGGTACCATTCTTGGATGGGCTTCAAACCACGTGGTGCTGGCCTGCAAGTGGTGGAAAGCAACACTGATCACAAAGGTCCTCATGTTCCCTCCCACCTGCTCCCTTTCTGCTGGTGGAGGTCATGCAGAAACACAAGGAGGCGCTCAGTATTGTAGGGCCCAACCTGGCATCTGTGAAGGACCAATCCAGTGCTTGAAATTGCAGCACACATTGCGATTCTTGCTCCTCTCCGACCTCGACTGTGGCCCTTTTTCCAATTATCTTTTGTCCTCGTCGATGCCTTTTGGCCAAATTGAACCCTGCCTGGTCTGCATAGATAAATTCATGTGGGGTCTCATTAACCTCCAACTCCATAGCTCTCTGAAAGAAAAACAAACACAATTTATGTAAATTCACTTCATTATACCCTACTGTACTGTAACCTGTATGCATAATTGCAGAGTGTAAAGCTCACAGAACGGGACATTGAATATACACCAGACCTGGACATATTGTTGCCAGAGTTCCTTGACCCGCTCTCTGTTTCTTTCAAAGGGAACAGTGTAGAGTTGCTTCATTGGAACTCTGTGTTTGGACTCTGAGTCTGAGCAATGGTTGTCAAGCTGATGCTGTCCACAGTGTCAAATATTTCATGGTCTTCCACAGTTCTGGTCTGAATTTCACGTAATTTGATAGCATTATTAGCAATGACCGTTCCAACAATGGCGAGCTCTTGATCAATACTGAGGAGTTTACCCCTAATCCCAGAGGGAGGAAGACGGTTCATCCTATACAGGGACAAAAACTCAACACATGCACGAGAAATAGGACTAGTGGCCTTTCTGTGAGACATGACAAGTGAGAATAGAAGCAGCCCATGTGAAATGCATTATTTATCTGTTGGTTTGGTTAAATATGCGGATAATAGAGACAACATTCGACCACCTGAGATCAGGCTGCACTCTCTCACCAGCCTCTGTTAGTGACAGACCATGATTTATGACATGGTCTATGATGGTGGCACATATTTAATCATTTACTACTGCTCTTGTAGCCCTTTGAATACCACCACCATGCATTCTTACACCTCTCCTTCGTCCTCTCCCTGGCCCCACTCCTCTTCCCACTCTACATACCTGCTCCTCTTGTTAACATTACAACGTTTACAAGTTAAGAGTAATGCAACAAAAACTAATTAATTAATAGCTAATAATTAATATTAGCTAGTGGTTTGCTGTATGAGAGGCTTTGAAATGGTTAACCTATCACAGTTCCTCTTTCACAGACATAATATCATAGTTTTACACCAACATGAAGGACATTTGAACGTTTTCTTTGACCACTCAAGACTTTTGCACAGTACTGTATTGTGGCGCTGGGGGCAGCGCGGCAGTTTGGGCTGATGCCAACCATGTAAATAGTTCGCAGTGATCGATATGCACTGTAATATCTCGTATTGTATCGTAATGTCGTGTGTAGTGCTTAATGTTTATCGGTATATATAGCGTGTATGTGTGTGTGTGTGTGTTTGCCCACCGTGCATATTTGGAGTAAGCGGGGCGTTGGCCACGGTGGGCAGCGTGAGTGTCTTGTCAGTATGACTGGTACGGGCGCATTAAAGCCACCTTGTGGTAGAACTCGGAACTGTCCCAATGTAATTTTTAGATAACAAGCGGCATGTGTCGTCGACCTGTCTTTACAGTATGTTTATCCTGTCTGTGTTTTTCACTGGTCATGAGTGTCACCCAAAAAAGGAAATACCAAATAAAACAGCGAGTTTTATGCATATGCTTTTGGTCAGTCAGCAACAAATGGTGATACCTTCAACGTCAGGGGATGCCTTGTGATTTATGTACATCCTGGACCTGAAATTCTCAAGAAAATAAAACAATGTTTAAGCCTTTTACAGAATTCCATAGTGGAAACAATGGACCACAGCTGCTCAAACAAGCATTAATCAAGCTGAAGAACATGGTTGCGAAGAAACTTTATTATGCACTTGGAGTCATTTTAAGGGTAAATTGCAGGCCTGAGCAGACTCTGGCATTCTCTTAGCACAGATTGTCTAATGTAAAAAGAAAATAATTAGTCATTGAAAAGAAAACATATGTACATTGAGTGGGTGGCTAATTGTCAAACCTACACGAGAAAAGGGAAACACCTTCTAAAAACAGTTCACTGAGCATTAAACCCTAAGCTGAGGCAGTGATGTAGCTGTATAAAGACCACTGGCTGCACTCTGCGTGTTTGTTCTTCCCTGGGCTGTGTCTTGAATATTGAGCAGGATCCAGGAACAAGCCGGCTTACAGCCCATCCAGCCCTTCCTGAAACAAACAAAAAATATGCTTCATTCGCTAGGTGTTGTGTTTGAAAATCTGATTGCCACGTCACTGGAGAACCTCAAGCTGCCCCAGTGCTAAGAAAGTGATGCGCATGGATACTGTGAAATTGAGCCCAGGGGAAGAAACTATAACAGCACCTCGGATCTGTTCTCAGCTTGGTCAGAGCTCCTGTTTACCTGCCAGAGTCTCTATATGGAAGGACTGTGTTACTCACACCTTCTAATCTCAGTCCTCAGCCAACTCCATGTGAACTGGCTTTGTGCATTTAATTTCTAGGGAGTTCAGTTCTTCTTGGAAAAAAACACGCTACAAGGCAAACAGAACACTGGAGAAGCCATTTATGAGTCAAAAGGCAACCTCGAACTTCATTGATCCAAGGTGAGTCATGGCAATCATTCTTCTTGTTGATGGGCTTCAGCTCAACCTTGAGTGCAGTAGCTGGAGAGCCCCAAAATGTCTGCGCATAAGACAACTGGGAAACTGCAGATAGTGCAGATAACAGACAGTGCCAAAACCAGTGCTAACAACAGAATATGGATATGCAGGTCACCACACTGGTGTAATAACTAGGGGAACCCCTGGCAGATCAAGGCAGCAAAAGAAAGACACAATTATGATTCATTATAAGAGCACTGTGGTTGGGGAAAAAAAAAAACTGAAAATCAAGCAGATAATTGCAGCAGTGTCTGCATCTGCACTGTAACTAGCAAAACTGGAATGTGCTTCTGAAATGGCTCCCCCCCTGGATGAGATGCCAATCCATCACCGGGCACACACAATCACCAGGTGTGACTTACCATGCCATCCTAAATTTACTTATTTTCCTTTTAATTACCCCATTACCTGCAATATTTTCCAGAAAACTTCATGCTGTTAACCGTACTATAAGGTCTCCATTTTAGTAACTTAAATTATTGCAGTCTTTATTGGACCATTAATTAGTGTAATAATTTAGTTTGTTACAAAGTAATTAAGGAAACACAGGACATCCTGTTCTTTTTAATTACAAACTTGTGTTGAAGCTATGTGTCTGTAAAAAAGCAGTAGGTACTGTTCTCCTGTGCTCTGCTATGTTAGCCACTTGTGGGAAAGAGCATGTGGGCTAAACAACAGTGCAAACACCACTCTCAAACTACTCTGCGTCCCCCACAAGCAGGGTATTTGCAAATAACTTTGGTATAGGATTACAGTGTCCATCATTACGTCAGTATGAAAAATGTACGACTTCTCAGATGGAAAAGGATATGTTATGTTTTACATTAGGGCAGTGCAGAGACGTTTTTCAGTTTGTGATGATCCTTGATCAAAGAAAGGAGCACTTTCAATTATCCAGGCAACCCCCTCCCCCCCCCCCACATGATCCTGCAATATTTTGCAGATAGCATGCCAGTTTCATGCATCACCTCAAATTTGATAGCACAAACACAACACCAAGGACACTGGTATACAGTGGGGAACTTATTTCCCAGTTTAGCATTGGAAGCTGAAGGCTGCTAAACACTTGCTTCAAATCTTTTGATGCAGAGAGAAGTATGTCTTCCTGTGGGTGATATGGACAGATTAATGTCAGCTAATAGAAAAGAAGGTGGTGAGAAAAACCAACATTATTTAAAGTTTTGGTAACACTTAAAGCAGTCATGTATAATGCATTATAATGCATTCATAAAGTATTCATAAATCGTTAACGGTTTTGCACATAGTGGCTAACGCAATGATCACATACATATATAGTTTTGGGTGTGAAATTATTACAATGGGAAACTACATACTCTATTTTGGCCAACAAGACTAAAGCAACTGAAAATTGTGGCAAATTATGACAAGTGTATTATGACCATTTGTAAACTGAAACATTTGCATATTTGAGTGACGCAAAGAGAAATGATGTTCTGCTGTGCAGAAGTGACATTATGGTGTGGAGATTACACTAGCTGTTTTGCAAATGTTAATTGTCATTTGAGAAATGCTCCAAAGCAAGTGAGAAAAACTGTACATGTGCATGTGAGTGCTTTTTCTTGCCAGTGAACTTATTACACAATATTGTAATTGGTGTCTTTAACATGAATAAGTATCAGTTTTCTAAAGAAGAATGATCGGTCAGTTACAGTGAGAAAGTGGGAACTGCTATTCCGAATTACGGAGCTCAGAAGCATACTGTACTTACACTGACATACTGACAATATATCTAAGCATTTTGACTCTCATGGCTAGAACAATGCTTATTGTACTTTTCATTTTCGTGGCACTGCCTAAATCATTGGTGGAATTATTTGCTTTTGAGACATGAATTAATGAGTTAATTGTTTTGGGTAAGTTACAGGCTTTTGCAGCTAAACCATAGTGTTGTGTTAAATACATGAACCGTTTTGAGAAATGCTTGTATAGTCTTGAGAATGTTAAGTATGTTTCATAAAATATGTCAAAAATGAGAAAAACTGTATAGCCATGTTTATTATGCATTATGAATGCTTTATGAAGCTCTCATAATATGAGTAAGAAAATACCTTCATAATGCATTATAATGGCTTATACTGACCATAGTAATGCATTATGAATGTATATGCAATGTATTGTGATGACTGTTTTAAGTAAAGTGTTACCAAAGTTTTTCTGTTTCCATTTTTATTCATGATCTGCCTCTAGCATTTTTGATCTGCCCTTGTTTTTTTTTCTGTAGATTCTTCTGTTTCTGAAAAATAATTTTTGTGGTGAATGTCAGTAAACGTAGATAACAATGTCTCAGTGTTCATGTGCCTGTTCGGTGACTTTGAATTTGAATAATTACTTGAAATGATCTTCTCAGTTGATCGACTGTTAACCTTGTGGATTGAAATTGACGAAAGGCACATATTCCTTTAAAAGAAAAAGTGAAATATGTCTGAAAGACACCTATTATTTGGGTCTCAGTGGGTCACCAGGGAAACAGCAAATGCCGGCTTGACTCAGAACGCTTTCATGCTCCTCACATTCATGGTTGTCCCAGAGATTCACATTCACTGCCAACCTCTCTCTCTTTTTTTGAATCGTGGACAGCACTGGTCATTGTGTATTCGACTCCATTTGATTAGCCTCATTTTATTCATAATTCTGAAATTTTGACTATGTTTAAGAGCATAAAATTCAGCACTGTATAGATCTTAACCTGCCTAAGATATGAACCATGACTTAAGCACATAAGTAACCCATACATTGCTATTACAGTACTGTTAATAATTCAGAATACAATAAGTAATAACTCATGAATAACTCACTCCCTGGGCCATGTGCCACGTTTCTTTCCTGGGGCAGATGACCCTGCCTGTCTGGTATAATTGTTTCATGGTCAATAAAGCTGCCAAATTGCCCAGTGGGCTTCCCAGGTGACTGAGCTAAGACTGTGACTGTGACCGTGACTGTACATTGTCAGCAAGCTTTACTCCACACGTCTGAGTCAAGGAAGGAACCGCACGCAGCTGAAGGGAGAAAAGCTCATCACTCTGCTTCCCTACTAAGTACAAAGCTGAAAATCGTCCTTGGAGATAGGCATTCTACACATACAGCCTGCAGCAAGCCCAACATGCCAGCATCCAGTTCTAAAGATGAAGTGTAACCTTTTGAATCCATGCAAAAAAAAAAAACTTCACAAGAAAGGCAGACAAGCTTGGAGAGTATTTAATGTGCTTCTCTAAATGATCTGAATACTTGACCCCCCGTTTCCTTGGTTATTTATATCAAAAATTGAAATCTCTGAAAACGAAAAAAATCAGAAGAGAAATAAAGTCTAACAGCTTTCGGCACTCTCAGTACACAGACCCATAAATACTGGATGAACAAAACATATTTTCCGGAGGATGCCCTTGAGGGTCATTAAAACATATCTCACTAAAATTTTTCAGAGCGAGCCCCTTTCTGTCATTTTTGTTCTGTTGGCACTCTTCCTTAATACCCATTCATTTATCCAGGTCCTCAATCCTGATGCATACAGCAGAATGAGAGCAAAATCAGGTAGCACACAATGAGAAATTGCATTTCTATGACTCATAGGTTTGTTTAACATAACAGATGTTTATCATGACAGTATTTCAGTGATATCCTTTAGTACTAAATCCAGCAAACCTTTATACATCATTATGGTGACCTCGACAGTAGTTACAGGATTTCAGAGTAACTAAACCTATGATAATAATAATAAATAATGATGAAGTCACAAAGCCAGGCAGCTCACCTCGAGAGAGAGAGAGAGAGAGAGGAACAGCCACCAATCAGAGGAAGTAGTCAGTGAGCCTCATGCTAACAATGCAATCCAGCAAACGAGGGTCTACATGCGGACAATGCTTTTCCTAGTCAGTATCTGCAGGTGCTTGCATGTGTGTCCAAATTACATGGAACTTTACATGGAAGTTAATTAGAGAGAAGCTGCATAAAGAATAGTGACAAGGATTTAAAGAAAGATTTATTGTCATATGTATAGTGTATATATAATGAAATTCTAGGTAACACTGTACTCGAGGGGGTACAAATAACATAATAATAACAACAACAACAACAACAATAATAATAATAATAATATATGGTTTTACTATGATGTATTGGCACATTTCATGAAAACTGCTTAACATTCTCAAGACTGAATGAGCATTCCTCAAAACAATTCATGCATACAGCAAAGCACTATGGTTTAGCTGTAAAAGCCTGTAACTTACCCAAAACAATTAACTCATGTCTCAGAAGCACATAATTCCACCAATGAATTAGTCAGCCCCACCAAAATAAGAAGTACAATAAGCATTGTTTTAACCATGAGAGTCAAAATGCTTAGATATATTGTCAGTGCATCAGTGTAAGTATGCTCCTGAGCTCTGTAATTCTGAATGATAGTTGGTTGCCATTTTCTCAATGTCGTTCCCAGTTCCTCTTGCTTCATCTTGTTCTTGTGTACTGCTCTCTTAGAAATTTTCAGCCTGAAAGCAGCCTGCCACTCAGTGTAGCCTTCTGCCTTCTGATTTCTTTTAAATATGGAGTGATCTCTTAATTTTTTCCAGAGCTGTATATAGAGTAATTTTGTAAACCTTTGAGAACTACTGAAGGAATGAATAACACAAATGAAACACTGATGTCATGTTTGTCCTCATTAATGAATCATTAGCAGCAATCACTGCAGATTTCTTATTCTTGTTAAACATTGGAAAGCTAAGTGAGCAACTATACACGAAAATATAAGTCATGTACTGTAAAACAAGTTTCCTTTATAACATGGAAAGAGTATGTAACAGTGTATGTCTGACATCTTATTATCTGTTTGTGTGGTGATGGCTCCCATGAAACAGATCAGTATTTAATGTCCCGTGTAGAAAGAATGCCTCGAATATTCTCTGCTGTTATAACTGCTACAGGAGGTTACTTTGATGAATCAAAGATATGACATTTTCTTGCTAATAAAGGTACACAAATGGTGAACATTTATTGTAAATAAATGTATATGTTAGCAAAGAATATTGGGTGAATTTTTAGTAACTGTTAAGTGGGTAACGTGAATGTAGAAAATCTCAGTGTGTGCAAAACCTTTTTACTGGTTGTGTACATGCATACATAAATAAAAACAAGAGGAGTAAACAAAGGCACCTTCAATGGAGCATTAAAGGACCTCAAAGATTCACAGGTGCATCAAAATAACCTGCACCTCTTTATGGCTTCAGTAACACTTAAAACTTTAAGTATATAAAGAAAAGAGAAGTTTCTTACCTATGCATTGATGTGATTCCCAGCTCTGTTAATGGTTGTGGATGTCAAACACGAAAAAAATCATACTCTCTCTGTGATGACTGACTGCCTCCATTATGCTCTATAATTACACGCAATCATATTGCACATACCAGGCCATTTGGCCCAGATAATAACATAACGAAATGATAGCAGAGACGTGTCAGAGAGGGTCTGTTCTGCGCTCTGTCGTGCAAAGTGAACATAATTCAGGTAGATGCAGGCAACCGGCACTAGGACAGCTTTACTGTTTTGTTTGATTGAGAAAATCTCAGCTAATTGAAACTTTGACCCTGCATTTCCAATGCCGAGTTTGTCCAGAAGCATTGAAGAATTATGTTACTCATAGGGCTATTCTACACAGATCCTGGGACTTGTACAACTTCGAGGAACGTAATCTTGGGGAGAGATCTATTAGTCAACGAGGAGGAATGACACTCTTGTTTTAATTGCTTGAGATAAAACAGTCTCAGAATGAGGTTGCACAGCTCTGTCAGTCTTATTCTATAGCTACTGATTGGATTAGGTTCTCAGAGAGGTAATCAGCACTCTCACTTGGCAAAATCTGGATCAGTAGATGCCCACCTTTAGTTCACCTACTATTGAAAATGATATTATGATCATCTCCATTTTACCTTCTCGAAATTGGATTGTGGAAATCTTAAAATTACTGAAAAAAAAATCTTGAAAAGTCCAGACCCTTAAAATATTTTTAAACCTAAAAAATGTACGAAAGTATGATGGCATAAAAGAAAACCACTGAAACCTTAACGTCATAAAAAGTTAAAATACTTTTTTTTCTCTCAGAGTAACATACGTAAGACATCAGGGATTGAGAGGTAGTCTTTGCTGATGCCCTTCAGCTTCTGGGAGAATAAATTCCCATCTATGCCAATTTCAAGGACATTGCCGGCTGCCTGCAGTTAAATCCAATATGCAGCTGAGATACAAAGTGTAACTAAATTAAAAAGTATGGCTAGTGGACACCAAGAAAAAACAGAAGTCTGAATGAAAAGGTCAAGTAAAGTTTAAGAAAATAAATCTGAATGTGGTATGAGGAACATAGAAGAGGTGTGAGACAAGGAGCCCCGCTGGATTATGCTGGTGTAGTCTGATATTGTCCTGCTGGGCTGGTGTTCATCACCCAGGTGGTAAGACCATTGGACCACTTCAAATCAAAGCAGAGTGATGGTCCTCCTTCCCGTTAGACCACATTTATTTGTAGGCTGTTTTAATTACTCACCACTGTTGTGAAATTTTTATATTTCTGTCATCAATGATCACTCCTCAAGAACAATAAAAGTATTGTGCCAGTCATAGTTTCCAAAGCTAAAGTACATAATAAAGAATCCATCTCTGTGTGCATGAACCTTCCTAGTGCATGGCTGGGAGAGATCCTATACCATGCAGGCTGGTAAGCATTTTAGAACTTTAAATTCCTTCAATCAAGGGGAGACCCTGCCTTGTGAAGTTTGAAGAACCATTCAGAACCTTTGGTCTCGAACTGAGGAACCATTCAGAACCTTTGTTCTGGTACTGAGGAACCTGGTGTACCATTCAAAACCCGCACACCAAAGGAAGGTCCATTACCACAGGAGATCGGAGAAAGAGACCAGCTAATGGTGTTCAGGACCATGTTGACTTTCACCACAATTTTTCTTCAATCAGATATGTCAATATGGGCTTAATGAACTACTTAACAAAATAGAAGAGAACCCAGAATAAGTTTGGGAAAAATCTGGAAATACACTATATGGACAAAAGTATCGGGACACACCTATCAGTCACTGAATTCAGGTGTTTCATTCAGACCCACTGCCACAGCTGTATAAAATCAAACATCTAGCCATGTAGTTAGGTTTACAAACATTTGTGAAAGAATGAGTCATTCTGAAGAGCTCAGTGAATTCAAGCGTGGTACTGTCACAGGATGCCACCATTGCAATAATTTCTTGTCTGCTAGATATTCCATGGTCAACTTTAAGTGGTATTATTACAAAGTGAAACCATTTATTAACAACAGAAATTCAGACACAAAATGGCAGATCAAGTGAAGTAACAGCAAGTAAAGTAACAGCAAGTAAAGTAAAGTGGGGTTACCGAGTACTTAAGTGTATAGTGCATTAAAGTCACCAACGCTCGGCTGACTTAATAACTGCAAAGTTCCAAGCCTCCTCTGGCATTAACCCCAGCACGAAAACTGTGCACCAGGAGCTTCATAAAATGCAAGCCTTACATCACCAATTGCAATGGCAGACATCAGATAGAGTGATGTAAACCACATCACCACTGGACTCTGGAGCAGTGGAAATGTGTTCTATGGAATGATGAATCATACTTCTCTGTCTGGCAGTCTGATGGATAAGTCTGGGTTTGGCAGATGCCAGGAGAACGTTACCTGCCTGACTGCATTGTGCCAACTGTAAAGTCTGGTGGAGATGGGCAAATGGTATTGGGAGAGTTGGGCTAGGCCCCTTAGTTCCAGTGAAGTGAACCTTTAATGTGTCCTGTTCCCTCTCAGCCAGCAGGCGTCACTGGTCATACTGCTTCCCCCTCCATGTCTTGTAAGCCTTTAAGCCCTACTGTTTCCCTGTTTTGCTGGCCACTGTGTAGCTCAAAGGTTGAGCATGTGGCTCAGAAGCTGAACCCTCCAGCTATGAGTTTGAGGCTAGCAGGAGACCAGCCTCATCTGTTATTAAGTGTTTAGCGGTTTTCCAATTCCCTAGTATTTGTTAATTGTCTTTGTTTCCCTATTTTAGGTTTACCCTGCCCGTACCCTGTTTAATTCTGTTCTGTGTCTGCTTATGTTCCTAATCTTTTCCTAGTGTTGTAACCCTTAGTGTTTGGTATAGTTTCTGTGTTTGTTGAGGTTCCCTAGTTCTATGCTTAATAATTGTAAGTTACTCAATCTGTTGCTTGTTTTCCTGTGCCTGTATGTATTTAAGTGCCTGCCCTCACTCCATTCTTCAGCTGGGCATTTGTAGCTCTGCTTGTTTTGTTAGTCCTGCTCTCTGGTTTGCTCTGTTCCCAAGTTGCGTGTACTTAGTACTTTCTTTTCTTGTCTTTTTTCTCCTGTTTGGTTTTGGCCCCTCAAGTTCCATTTATTTTGTGCTGTTCCCTGGTGTGTTCAGCTTGTTTAACCATTGTTAAGCAGTGTTCAGCATTATTGTGTTGCTTGGAGCCATACCGTGGAACATCTCTCCTTTTCTGCCTTTGCCATGCCCCATCGTAACACAATGCCTGACCTCACAAATGTTCTTCTGGATGAATGGGCAAAAAATCCCACAGAAACAGCCCAAAATCTTGTGGAAAACCTTCCCAGAAGAGTGGCAGCTGTTATAGCTGCAAAGGGGGGACCAACTCCATATCGATGCCCTTGGGTTTAGAATGGGATGTCATAGATGTCCCTATAGGTGTAATGGCCAGGTGTCCCAGTACTTTTGTCCCTATAGTGTACATTACTGCTTATGTCCTATTTAATTTTCTTTTCAGGAAATTTGTCTTGTTTCTCAGCGTTTTTATGTTTGCTTCACTCCACATTCCCTAAGCATAACAACATTCAGATTTTCACATCTTCAATACTACTCGCTCATTACAATGCATATCATACAGGAATCCAGACATAGCACAAAATAATAACAATATATGAAAACATGTCAATCATCAGCAACATAACCAAACATAGCAAGAGAGTCTTGAGTTGGTGTATGTGGTTCTTGGTGGTTTCAGTTCACAGTCTGGAGGTATGGGTTCTATTACATAAAGCCATTTTTTCCCCAGTTATTGTATGGGTTCTATTACATAAAGCCATTTTTTCCCCAGTTATTTACAGAGATGAGTGTTTTTACCTCAATATAAGACCTGATTAATCCAAAATAATAAGAGGCTGCATGCTCTCAGAGAGAGACTCATTAAAGATGCTTCTCCCATGAAACCTTTTTAATTTTCTAACAATAAACCCTGGCTGTTGAGACCATTTGTTCACGATACATGAGATGTGGGAAGACACAACGCAGCGATGGCTCATTAAAGCGACTTGTTTACTCTGTCTCTGCCTGACACCAACTGTCTGCTTTCAGACTCCACTGGTGTGTCATGGGCAGCTGATACGCACACTCCTCCATCAGGCTCATGCCGCACAGGGCCATCCGGTCAAACCCATGTCGCACTCAGATACATGCTTTCCGAAACAAACGGCACCCTCCACCTTTATCTGCAACCCCCAGCACGTCCATCATCACCATGTCGACTTTGATTATTACGTGGTGAGAAGACTGACTGATTACTGCCACATTCATAAACAGCTCACTGAGGTCAAACTCGTTACCAGGCTCGTGACAATTGGCATGGACGTCAACTGATCGAATACGATCAGCTTGTCTTGAATTCAAATTGTAGTATGGTCCAGAGATCACATATCATTGGGGGTGTCTGTTTCTACTGGCATGAGCTTGGGTGAGTTACAGGTTAGAGGACTGGAGACAAATGGGCAACCATCTTATCAGCACTCATGCCTTTGGTCTCCCAACCTCAGGGCCACACACCCAAGAAAGGCTGCCCAATACCTCATCAGACAGACACTGTGGTGAAGATCTCACACAGGTAAGCAGGAGGCTTGCATGACATCCCAACCAAATGCGGTATATGGTATTTTGAAATCTTGCTGGTAAAATCTGCCACAAATTTTATCATGGTGCACCCTGTATTACCATAATACCACCCAAGCCTTGTAAGCAAATAACTGATTTTCTGAACAAGAATTTCGTAATTAGCTTTATAGAGTAATAAAGACAAATTCAGCGTGACATTAACAAGTGCTGGACAAAGATAACTAGGCTCATATACTTTTCTTTAACTCTTGAGAAAATTCCTTTTTTTTTTGTTTCCTGAAAGATCAGCAAATTGTTTATACAATTTTTCAACTACCACCTACATCTACACAGTAATTATTACCCTCTGGAAGCACTCAGTAACCAGCAGCTGTGCAAGAGATTAAATTTAAATAGCCACATGAAAATGTCCCCGACTTCTAAAACACGGCTTACTATGGACTGAAGAACAGTCTCTCATTTCTGTTGTATGTGTTACCATTCATGAGTCATGTGGTTAGGGCTTCTGAGCCAGAAAAGAGCAAAATATGTGATATAACTTCCATGAGGGGCTGAACTGCTGTGGAAACACAGTTAAATCTCTCATACACAGCACCGGTCCTCTATGCTGATGTATGTGAACGATGTTCCCAGGAGGTTTTCCGGAAGCTCCACCACTGTGCGGGGACAAGTCAGGGATCAGTGGACAGAAATAACAATACAAAAATACAAATACTCAATATTAATATTAGCAGTACAGTACAGATGATGTATATGCAAATGACACACACAGAGACACACACACACTTGCTCGATATTTTTCATTCTATTAGAAAATACTTCAAAATGGGTTGTGACTGGTTTAAAATTGGGAAAGAATGAGACTCATTAAACCATTAACCAGATTAAATTCATACTGTTTCTGAAAAACCACTCTATAGAAAAACTCTATAGAAGAGACCAAACTCCTGTTAAAAACATTACAATGGATTAAAACCAACATGTAACACAAAAGACTACAACAGCTGTAAAGCAGCATTCAGGTAAATGTTAAAATATCAATTTAAATGGGCAAATTGTATATTTATGGGGCTACACTATATTAGATTAAATACCTCAATGTTTTTTTTCTTTTTATGGGTCCCTGTGTTTAATGAGGAAATATTCTCTGAGGTGGTTTCAAATTTTCTACTACAATTCATTGAAATTGTAATTTGTATTGTGATTTTATGAAAGGTATCATTTAATTGACCATCAGTTTTTTTTTTCTTTTGATTTTTGATGTGTAGTTTTAAATTGAAGTGTTATACTTTTCAGAAGCACACTACCATGTTGGGTAAAACTGATCTCACCACACCCCCTAGTGGATATTCTTAAAAGCATTTACAATTGCTGAAGTACCAGGTGTTTTTATCCAAAGCAACTGACAAGAGAGGGAAGGGTTACAACTTATGCATGCTAAGTGGGATTTGAATCCATGACCTTTGTATCATTAGCACAATACTTTACTTGTTGAGCTACAGGCTGGGACACAGCAGAAAATACTGGGTCCCCAACCCAGACCAATCCAATTATGTCACTCACTCAAGGGCTCTCGGAATAGTCCTAACTTTCTGCCCTTTACGGTGTCTCCGGCTACAGGAGCAGTTGAAACAACACAATACAACAGGACTCACCAGACTGATCATATTGCCTAAATCTGTATTTTCTAAAGGCCGTAGAACTCCAAACTCTAGCCTGTAATAACATGATTTTTGACCACGGGCTTACACAGCTCTGCTAAGAATTTGTGAGGATTATGTTCAAATTAAACAGGATAAGGACAATGGTGTAAAGAACATCCACTTCATTAGGCTTCTAAGGGATAAAAAAAATTGAAAGAAATGTATGATCAGAACTGGAAATGGGTAAGCAGGTGTGGAAACAAGATGGATAGATGGAAAATTGGAGGAGCAGAGTGGTGCTCTCCGGGTAGCTCTGGGTACTGAGAGTTACAGGCAGCCAGGCACGTGCCTGAGCAGTGCTTATTAAACACTGCTTACTTAAGCTCCAGAAACTTCCTTTCCTTGGTAGCTCAACTTGAACAAGCGTGGCCCACTTAATGGCAGAGACATTCAGAGCAGCCAAGGTTGTTTCTGAAAGACCTGGCATCTGGATTCTCCTCTTCAGTCAAGGCCTTAGTGGCTGATAGTCTAGGTGCTCAAGAAAAATGTGCCATTTATATGTGGCATGTCCTGATTTTTCCAAGTTCGATGTGTCCCTGGGTCAACAAGAGACGGGCTTGCATGTCCTTTATATGTGGTCCTCGTTTCCCAGACAGGAAATTTTGACATGAACATCACCATTACATTTATGCCTACAAAGCTGAGGCAATGGAAAAAATAGACCAAAGCCTAATGCTTTGTTCTCACTGGAATACTATAGCTGTCCAACACGATCCACACCATCTTTTGTATTACTATAATTGGTTATTATGGTTGGCTTTCCAGATTCCTGGAAATAACCATAACCATAACCAAGTGGTTATTTTTTACTGGTCTTTGGCAAAAGCCAAACATGGTAAAGCCTGTAGCTCTCATTCCACTGGGCAGAAACCCCTGAACCTCTGGTTCGTTTCTGCCCAATGTTCCCAATAGTGTTATTTGTTGGCGTAGCAAATCTTCCTGTAAGGTTCGCAACTGTGAACCAGTTGTCTGTCACATTTATGGGTGAGTAATGTACAGGACCCACCAGTGTTTTCAGTACTGTTTCTGCCACGGCAGTGGATGGTTGAGTGCCTTCACAGCCTGCAGAAGGGAATCCATTAATTATGTAGCCAGCTACAAACATTACACAGAAGGAATAATTCCATCCCATATATGCCCGGCTTAATGGGCAAATACTGATAAAGGCCACAGTGTTCTCTAAAAGGAATGAACAGTTCATCAATTATCACAGACCAAGTAGTTCTTTTTGCAGCTTTCGATAAAAGCATTCCAAAACTGAAGTGCTACAAATCTTATCACTTTTCTGGCCTGACGTGTGTTGCGATTGTCTCAACACAAAAATGCCAGTATTTGTTTGAATGTATTTATGCATTTATTCCAAAAGGCAGCTGAATACTGATCTACCACCGGGATCACAGGACCAAAGAGACCTCACAGACTCGTTTCTGCAACAATACACTCCAAGCAGAAACAATGACACCCAATACAACTCTCATATAATCCTCATCATTCAGTGTCCATGCATTGGGATATCTTCCTCTGGATGCAAAGAAAAATCTGGCATATTTGTTCATATTATTAATAACCGTACTTTTCAAGGGCCCATTAATGAGGCACAGCAATGCATCCAATTCACTTTGCATAAGTCTGGCATCTCTTCTCAGGTCCTCTTTTGTATGCATGATGTTGAAAGACCTGACCGTGTTGGGGGTAGGGACTCAGCAGATGACCCCACAAGTCCACTCTTGCCTCTGTAAGCAGGTTCTTCTCCTTGTGCAGAAGCTTCTTGTTATTGTGCCGCTATTTGTGCAGCCTGCACAGCTCCTTGCACTATCTATGCTGATTTTGATGCCTATGCTTCTTCTGCATCACTTTCTGCCTCCTCTTCATTCTGTGCCGCCTTCTTCAGCACTGAAGAACTAGACCTTCGTCATCCACGTTTTTACTTTTTCAGAGGCTTTCTACCTTGAAAAGCCACATGACATTTTGTCGAAATAATATTTTTTCACTAAAGTCACAAATACCTAATACAGAAGAACAAAGATCTGTATATAAAAAAACGTAGACACATAAAAGCACCGTAACCAAAATGATGAATACGGTATATCGCTTACAGTACTACAAAAACTTACTCCTTCCCGACATATTAAAAAAGACTAAATTAATCTCGAATTATTTTTTTTGGTAAATTGTCGCAATCAAACCAAAAGAGGCTTACCCAGTTGGAAAGGTTAGAAATCCAATCTCGTGAGGCCAGCGAATATTTTTTGTTTGGTCGTCAGCGAACTATGTTGATTTCACAGGGAAATAGTACGGGAAATTGGCACTGAATGAAAACGAACTCTACTGCTTCTTTGTTAGTGCATACAAATGGCATCTTCGCATAAGCTAAACACAGTAAATGCAAAAAATACGTGGCTAAAACCGCACGACAAACAAATATCTTGAAGCATTTTCAGCTTTAGCAAGTTTCTTTCCAAACCATTCCGAAACCGGCTTTCGTCACCATAGCTACAGCCAGCACGCTTGACGCGCGTCTGCCGGAAGTGTGTACGTGCGTCTAGCACGTACGGATCGCGTCATTTCCCATGTAGAGGCAGAGTGACAATGACGACCCTAAGGCAGGGTGCAAAGAAGATGGCGCCGCTTTTTAGCATACTACGATTTAGTGTGTGTAAGGTTTGTCGTTGTATTTTGTAGGAATTGTAATATTGATTCCAAATCACTTACTTTTAACACGTAATTCTCCCTGTTATTAAAACGTAACGCATTTTGCTAAATTATCTAATTTATAGTAATTTTAATTGCATTTTATATGAAGGTTTTACCATGAAAATTTGCCTGTAGGTCATTTTTCTGAATGCTCGACACACCCGTATTTAGAGAAAACGAATGACTGAGGATGGACTGTGCCTTATAGACCTCAATTCACAAGGCAAGCAAAAAAGCCTTTTGTAATTTCTGTAAATCGACATGAAAGAAGAAATTTTGTAAATCTACTTGTTCATTAAAATTATTGGAACTGCTTATATGAAGAACATTTTAAAATAAATTTAAAAAATACTCCAAGAAACTAGTTCTGAGTGCAAAAAATAAATATAAAATTTATTAAGACACCCACAATATTTCAAATATATTCGAACAGCTCATAATCCAGATGGATGTGTAACCTCATAACAAAACTGACAAGAAAATAAATAAGAAAAAAATTCACTCATCTTTATCATTAAAACAGAAATAATGTAGAATAATCATTTAAAAATAAAATCACATTGCCTCATTTTCTCCGACAATCTCCACAATTTATTATTATTAAAAATGGACCTGTAGTCATGGTCAGTATTAAAGCCACGAGGCCAACCTTAAAATCTTAACACCAGAAATTGACATAATTATAATATACTAATGCATTGAAATTCATTACCCTTAATTTCGACTGTTCTAATATCTACAGTTGAATAGTACATATAGATCATATTACAAAGGAGCTACATTTAAACAATCAAACCCAGCATCACCCAACCCACCCACCAGTTTAAAGTAACACAAACTCCAAAGATCAATAACACCCGAGAAACGTTTCACTTACTCAGTCTGCGTTTGAAACAATGAACTAATCTGTGGACTACATTATGTCACATGTATTTGAAATAATTTGATTTTGTATTGTATTTTTAAAAACAGTTTGAATAATAATAATAGTAATAATAACGATAATAAATGATAATACAGTTGCAGTATTATCAATCATCCCATATATAGATCTTTTCCATGTTATTGTACACATTGCAAATCCATCATTATTCAACTTAAAGACGTCTGAAGCAAACGTCAGCTGCTGTGGCAGTCAGTTGCCAGCCAGGACACTTAGACAGTGACTGTTTCCCTGAATTCTGTGGCTTCACAATGAGGTTTGACTGAGATTGAGCTAGAGGGGGATTCGCAACGTCACCATGCGCAACATTTCAGGCACAGGCTGGTTGGTGTGGTCAGAGCTGGAGCTGGACTGCCAGGCTGAAGACGTGTCCCGGCGGCTGCCATGACAGGTATGTACAGAAGACGTCTCGCACAGTGAGAGCGTCCTGACCAGTGCTGTCCCCCGTTACATTTTAGTCAAAGAAATGGGGATTCCCCTTTACCCAAGCATGCATTTCAATCTTAAATCAATCCGCCATCCAATCTACCAGCAAAATCACAAGAACCATTCTTAAAATTTTAGGAAACTGCCAAATCTAGCGTATGTCAAATACTCATATTCTTCCCATGACCACTATCATATTAGGGCCCATTTTTCTGGCCGGGGACCACAAATACTAACAGACCAGGCAGCAGAGTGTCCATAGAGCAGCGTCCCTATAAACCCTCACTCCCAGCGCCCTTTGTATGTGGCTTGGTGACAATCCGCCCTCTGTACAGAGCTGTTCTCTTAAGACCTTCCAGTAAGCATCTCATGGTTGCACACTGCCAACTTCATTCACAAACAGAGTATAGCATATTATCTCTAAATGACCATAATAATAATAAAAACGTTAACATGATTTTTTACACAACTCTTTATTTTTGTTTCTTCATTTTTTTATTCCTTTATTATCTCAGAACATAAAACAGTACTGTGGATTGTACCACATACGCTATGTATTCACATAATACACGATACAGCTACAGAGAAAGAGACTGAAAAACACTTTTTTTACATACTGCATACTTGACATAAAAAAAATAGAACTGAGGACAATCTTAAACTCATAAAAGGAATGTAGCTGCCAGTTCTTAAAAATGAGTATTTCTTTTGCCTTGTGTGAACTCGTGTGTTTATTTTTGCCTATTAGAGATGGAGTTAGCGTTTCTCTGTTCCCAGGCTCTTGAAAACGGGCCAAATCAGACAAATTGCTTCGGGTTAGGCAGTGACCAGTGCTGAAGAGGGGCATTTTGTGTTTGTGTGTGTGTGTGAGAGAGTGAGAGAGAGAGAGTTTGTGTGTGTGTGTGTGTGAGAGAGAGAGAGAGAGAGAGAGAGTGAGAGAGAGAGAGAGAGAGAGAGGGAGTGAGAGAGAGAGAAAGGGAATGGGAGGGAGTGAGAAACGCATGAAAGATTGCACTTTGCAGTGTTCTGACCATCTCACACGTTAACAGATGTTCTCACAGGGGATGGACTTTCAGCACCAGATATGTGTGGTGTGCAGAGGAAGTTAAGTTAACAGTCTTTTCACTTCCATATCATGAGTCAAACTACCTGTATAAAAGTACTTCCAACACATTCCCTGACCATGTATCATGTGTTTTGAGGGTGAGGGAAGATTAAACAATGACACTGCAAGTGCTTTTCTTGTTTTTTTTTTTTTTTTTTCCATGTTTTTGCCTCACTGCTATCAAATCACTGAGCGATTCTAATCATGTTATCCGTTGCAAACATTATTCACAAAAATGTAAAAATAGGTGTTTTACTAATCAGCACCATGTGAAGTTTTCATTCCCCGTACGGTGGCTTTCCTCCTAGAAACACCCTGTCACAACTTCAAAAGGCCCAGATACCCAAGCTATCCAGTAGTTGTCCTAACCCCCTACCCACGATTCCACAGTGAATTCAGCGACTGCATCACAGCAGCCGCCCATCAGTGGGGCACCTGTTAGGAGCAAACTACTGGCGATTTTCCATCCCGAACAATTAAGTCTGTATACAAATTTACATCTTTAAAAAAGTCAATAAATAAACCAGCACCTGTTATTACTATTTCCAAGAACGAGATGGAATAAAAAATGACAAATCTGAAGCTCCTTTAGTAAGAAAAAAAATGGCCTTTAACTTTGCGTGAGTTACATCTCTCTCGAGAAAAGAAGAGTTGAACAGGAAAATCGAGGCAAGCTGGAACAAATGTACGTGGTCTCATCGCTATCCCATAAGCTATAGCTGTCTGGGACTCTGTTACGGCAAGAGACCATCGTTAGCAGGTAGACCTGACGACTGGGTGTAACGTTTTTCACATCACGGAAACATCTTCCTCTATTGCTGAGATTATAAACAGCCACATGTGTAAAAAGTGACCACTGAACCTGTCGCCAGTTTGAATGACAGGAGGCTGTCTGCTCTCCTCTCCTTCATGCGACCTTGTGGTCATTAGCCATGTGGCATCTGCGTACTCTTCAACCCATGATCTTTTTTCTTCCGGAAGGGGGCTGCTTTCTGTTCGAGAGGTACTGACGTACTACAGTACTTCGTACAGCAGGGTTCCTGACACACATAACAGACACGTCACATTCTAATCAGCTGCTCCCTTCGGCTGTTATGGACTCAACAAACTGACAACTGGAGAACCCCATGTTCAACTCACGATTAGGTTGTTATCCCTCTAAAGTTAAATAATCTTACCTATACTTAAGTATTTACATTTGCTTATTTCTCCTCATAAAATTCAATTAAAACAAAAAACTAGTTTTCAAGTTGTCAATAATCTGTTCTTTTGCTTTTCTTTAAAATCAAGATTAAAAGTGCTTTTATAAACTCTCTTCTTCTGTATTTACAATTTGTATCAGGTAAAACTAAACAGTAAAACCGAAAAGAGCAACAATCACAATAACAATAATAATAAGCATCATTAGCATGTAATAAATAAGAAGGAGGATGTGGATTGTGATGCACCGTGTGGGCAACAGCCACACAAGAGCCATGAAGGATGCCTTGGGAGGCCTCCACAGCAGCCGTGTGCTGGTAGCATGTCGTGACTGTGACCAGTGTCTTTACAACATGAGGTATAGAGAGATTGACCTCTTAAAAAGCACCAGGATCCATTCACTTTGAGCACCAAGGAGTTTCTGGCCTTCCACAGGAAAGGCATGGCCTGCAGCGAGGCCGCACCATGGAGAAGTCGACTCCTCGTCTGCACCGCCCGGCCCCTCCAGCCTCGGCCCCACCAACCACCCCTTTTTCAGCAGCCTAAAGCTGTATATTGTTTGGCTGGGCCAGCAGAAGGCGCACCGATGGAGATCTCAAGAGTAACCCCGCCCAAACAGACATCACTGGCCCACACCCCTACGTGTCGTTTCAAATCTTCTTTCCAAAGATGGCGACATCGTAGTAGTGCGCCTTGACCGGACATACGAAGCAGGCACATGCCTTTCACAAGAGCCTGCACCCTCAGAAGCCCACCACCGACACAGAGCCAGAGAAACCCGCACATTCCAAACGCACTGGAGATACAGATGCTTTTCACCCTACAGTTTCTTCCCCATCAATAATGCTGCGTTTCCACGGCCCCAGCCTGCAGTTGAAAAGGCATCCTTACATTCCTGGGGTCCTTGAGAAGGCTGATAGCTGGCTTTGTGATTGCCTGTTCTGACTGCGTACTTGCTTTGTGGGAAAAGGAGAAACAATATAATGACCTTTAGGGTTTCGTGGGTGGCTGGTGGGTCCCAGAAGCGCAGCATTACCAGGAGGAGCTGTGTACATGTAAACCTCCACATGGGAAACGCAGTACTAAACACGCGTACGTCATGCTCCTCTTTTTCACGGGGCTGTGCCGCTGACATTAAAAGCACCAAGCGCCTTGTAAGCCGGGATGAGATTTTGGCCAGGGTGACCTCAAAGTAACGAGGGGAAGAGCCTACGGCTCGCCCCATCTCTCTGCTGCGCAACACGCTCGGCGCTAAAGACAGCGCGCAGTCGCAGACGGCACAGTCAGTCAGCCATCTGCTGAAGGTTATAGCCCCCGAAGTGCAGCAGTCATGTGGGACAAATTCGTTTAGCAGCTATTCCGCCGTGTCCGTGCTCTCAAACACTGGCCAGCTGCTGTACTGCGTCGCCTGTTTTTCATTTGTTTGTTTGTTTGCCTGTTTGTTTGTGCAAGACTGTCTAATTATCTGTCCTTAAAATAGATTTCTTCATTCTTCACTTTTTCCCCTTTTTAAAAAAACCGTATAAGCACTATAAAAATGTAGGTCTAAAGTTACAGGTTCCATAAAAACTCAAGGAGGGAAAGAATTGGCAACCCTACCCCCACAAACCAGAACCACAAAGGAGAAAATATTTTTGAAGACCACCTGTTGTCTATTATTTTGACATACTACTTACTCATAAATCATAACACTGGGTAATTAATCAAACTGTCAAAATGCAGGGCGAAGGTCACGGGGCGGGGTCAAAGGTCACTGCCGGGCTGACAGGGGTCGGAGTCGCACCGCATTCCTCATTATCAAGTTGGGGCGAGAGAGGACCCGAGCAAACAAAAGCAAAAGCAGATGGGGTTAGGGTGGATGGGGGTAGAAAGGGAACGGCGAGGAAGCTGTCAGCTGCCTGCAAATGAAGACACGGGATCGGGAGAAGAGGCTGAAAAGAGAGGAGACAAAATAAAGTGTCAGAAAAAAAGAATAAAGAAGTACTTTTCAGAGTAGGGGACAGGCAAAAAAAAAGTATAAGACCCTCATTCACCTCCAACTCTCCCCCAAAGAAATGTTAGGATTAAGCTCTGGGCAAATATGGTCACCAAAATGTCCCCTGGTCCAAGTATAACAAAGCCAGCTGATTAAGCTCATTATCTCCATCAAGCCCCATTTTAATGAAACCGGCATTCATAGACATGCAAGTTCAGATCTAGACACAACTTCAAACCTGCCACTTCAGAATAATGTAAGGAAAAGTGAATTAAACAAAGAGATATGACAGCACTGACTGAGAGGCAGATCACAATGAGCACACGGCATGTTACGCTAAATTATTCCGCTAACCAGTACATTATAAAAATTCTCCTGAAGCATCATAAAGCATCATAACACGTCATAATGATTAATTTTCACTGTTCATTATGATTTATGTAAGCTGGAGGAACACCAGCACTGACATGTCGGCCAAGAGGGAAAGTGACGCGAGACCCAGTCTCTCTGAGGATGTATTTATTACTTTGGAGAAATACAGCATGCAGGAGACACTGGATCAAGGAAGAGGAGAAGTTCTGTATGATTTGGGGCTAAAAAGTGGAAGAACGGGAAAATAATAATAGTAAAACAAAGAAAATAAAAACTGCAATCCCATAGTCTGTAATAAATGCATGGCAGGTGATGGCATAACATATATTACATCAAAGCGTCGGGCCGCGTCAGACCCACAATGCTGTGCAAAATTACCTGTCAGCTTCCCCTCAGAATCTTCGTTAATCTCATTTCCAGCGTTCGCACATTTATCATACACATACATCAGTGTCAGCTCGCCAGTTGCTACCAGGCAGCACTTGGGAGAAAATGTAATTAAAATCTTTCGACACAGGGTAGTGGTACCACAGCTCCTTTAAGTGGCCGGGGGGGGGGGCAGGGGGGGGCTGGGGGGGGGGCCG
>JAODLC010000044.1:21174806-21203094 GCA_026781145.1 Hippopotamyrus pictus | reverse complement strand
GGGGGGGGAGGTGAGGGCACACATAGAACCATGTCAGCACCATTGCACAGGGGGCACCTCTGTCCTCCAGGAGGACTTAGTGAGAATGGGGGGGGGTCAGGCTGAGCTTCCAAGCGTGCAAACAAGACACATCCCCTAAAGGATGATGGGAAGGATGTCAACTCGAGCCCGGCCTGCCTACTCGGGGCTAACGGCACATGCTGGAGTAAGATAGGAGACGTTCGGGGCAAACCAAGACGTCCGATTTGTTGGCATAGACCAGGAAGAAGCACCAGCTGTGAGAGACGCAGGAGAGAGCTGTTTCTGCCTCCATCCTATCCCAGGAGGGTATGTCCTTGCGGCATTCCCGCTCAAAGGACAAAGTAGAAGGGATTCCCCGTGTGTTTTCCAGTCTTTGAAGAGCATTTCTGACAAACTGGGGCGGCGAACTTCCAAACAGGTTCTTCTGAGTTGCAGGCATCATGCGGCTCCAGGATGGATCCTCCAATCGTTTTGTTGCATGTCCGACATCATTCTCTGTCACCGTTAAAGCTTAAAGATGTTGGCGCCGCCGTCCGCGGCCTTGTCTTCGTGCGAGAACTCCAACCGAAAACCAAAAACGGTATGGGGGGGGAAACAAAAATAAAGATCTGCATCTTGCTTGTTTCCAGATTAATGAGGAAGAAAATGAGCAACAAGGGATCCCAGCATTCCCACAGAATATCGTATGGATAAACAGTAAAGAAAACAATAATATTAATATTAAACAAATCATTATCCTCATAATATAATAATAATACCAGTAATAACAACATTGACAGTAACAATAACAATCATAATAATATTGATAATATTAGCCATAATAATAATTAGGATCATTATTGTATTAAGGAGCAGAAACTTGTCACCCATCTCTCACGCCAGAGAGAGGAAAGAGCACCGCAGGCAGGAGGTCCGTCAGGCAGAGTCCTGATCCGCTGCCAAATTTGAGGTAAAAACCAAAAAATAAGGGAAAATATTTCAAGGATGAAGGAGTGATCCCCTGGTGTAGAGAGTGGGGACCACAAGCTGGGGCTGGGGGACCAACTCTCCCTTTGCCTCCCCCCCTCCCCACCTCACGCCCAGTGGCTGTAGGGCCCGGTGAGCTGCGTGAAGGCGTATGGTGACACTGTCACAACAGAGGTGGTTTGCTGCGTTGACGCCTGGCGTATGCTCACCCCTTCTCGTCTGTCCTTGCCCTGCGTCGGCCCGGGGCTGGCCCCAGCCCCTGCTGCGCCCCACTTGCGCTTCTTGCCATAGGCCTTGATGTCGTTCTGCGAGAGGCCAAGCAATGCTGCCTCTTGCTGGCGCTGCAGCGCCCTCTCCGCAAGCAGCTTCATCTTGGCCTCCCACAGTGCTAGGCCGTGGCAGGGCTGGTTCAGGTTCTTGTGCTGGTAGAAGACGAGCGAGATGCGGGTTGGGTGGCTGCGATCGGGTTTCTTCAGGGGCGTGGTGGCGTGCAGCTCCCGCCGGGCACACTCAATCAGGATGGAGCCATGGGCTGGTGCCACAGCCACACCACCGATGTTCGGGTCCAGGAAGTTGTGCTCACTGTCTGACCACACCTCTTCCTCCTCTTGCTCACGCTCGCTCTGGCTCTTGGCCACGCACTCAGGTCCGGCGGGCTCACAGAAAGCTTGTGTGTCCGCTTGCTGGAAGGCATCAGGGAAGAGCCGGCCTTCAGGTGCCGGCGATGGCGTGCTCCCAGCAGCCGAGCCCCCACATGACTTCCAGGCCTTCTCCTGAAGCCCCAGAGGTGTGGAGCTCCGGCTTTCGCCCACCTTACTCCAAAGCTTCTCAGGGAAGGCTCCTGTGGTGCCGCTCTGCTTTGGGCCCAAGCCATACCCTGCCAACCCTGCGCTCCAGGACCTGACCTGCTGACCGTCCCAGTGGTGGGATGAGGGAGCCGGTGATGGACTTGCCCTGATTGAGGGTGACAAGGAGGGGGCCGGCGAGGCCAGGGGGGTGGCAGCGCTGGGAAAGGGGGCCCATTGCTGTTGGTGCTGCTGGGGCTGCTGATGGTGGGTGGCTGGGTGCTGGTGGACCTGCTGTTTCTCAGGGGTGGCAAAGGTCTCCAGAGATGCCCCTGGGGTCAGGCTGCCATTGGGTTTGTGCCCTGGCCAGGCTTCGGGCTGCGGGGTGGAAGTGAAGTTGACACTGCAGCTTCGGGATGACCCCTTTGCCGCGCAGTCTGCGTACAAGGGTATGTCAGCAGGCTCCTGCTTGATGATGGGTGTCGATCTGTTGCGGACTTCTGATGGTGCCGACAGGGGCCTGGCTGGCAGGGGCAAGGACTTGGCAAACTCTGCCGGGTAGCCACAACGGGCCGTGTCGCTTGGCTGCTCCTCTGGGTGGTCAGGGTAGGAGTGGCCCAGGCTGGCCTGGAGGCTCTGCACATCCGGCTTCTTGTCAAATGAGGCAGCTACCGCGGCTGCCTTAGGCCAAGCTCCATTGTGACCCTCGTAGGCAAGCAGCTGGTGGGGGAAGAGAGCGTTGGAGGTGTAGCCGTAGTAACCATAGTGCAGCGTGGGGTTGGAGTGAAAGCCGTTGACTGCACCAGGGGAAGGGGGAGGAGGACGAGGCCCATTGGAAGCGTGGCCACTTGCATAGTAACCAGGATGGGGGTAGACATTGTTTATGCTGTACGCTTTAGCTGACTGGCGGTTTCCTAGGGAAGGGTAGCCCTCTAAGACTCCGTTGAACTGGCCCATTGCTTCTGTCTTAATGGTGGGTTTCACCTCCTGTTTGGGGATTGCTACAACAAGACATGATGAGAGAGAACGTGTTAGCAGCGATGCAGCATAGCACCTTTCCTCCCACAGATACGGACTCATGTCACATAGCCGCTGTGACGCGACACTCACCTTTGTTTGCTTGCTGTGGTCTGGCAGGCCCAGAGTGGTGCATCTCCATCTTGATGGTCTTCTCTGGTGTCTCCCCCAGCTGCTTCTGCCCTTTCTTCTTCTCAGAGGCAGCCTTCTTGGCCTCCAGCCGGCGCTGCCGACAGGACTTGGCAGGCTCGGGAAGCTTGCGCACCTCACGCCGGAAGTTGTTGAGCACCTGGATGGCACCATTCTGCATCTTTTTCCGCTGATTTTCCTCGCTGCCGAACTCGTCGGTGGTGGACACTTTGTAGAGAGGGAGCACATGCAGCTGCTCGTCATCTGGGATCTGACCAACCACTCTGTTGTCCTCCTTGGTGAGCGTGCAGACCTGGTAGGGAGGGTCACTATGGTTAGGGTGGGTCAGTAGCACAGGCGGTTGGCTGAGTAGGGCATGGACAAATGGGTAGATGGGATGGAGGGTGGGCCTACCACAGTGCAGCCATTGAACAAGTTGTGCTGGTCCTTATGTGCATGGGCACAGAAGTCCATGCAGGCCGTGATCCCAGAGAATGGACGTCCCTCCTTGAGGCCAAGCCGGCAGTCCGGAGCGGTTTTCTCCATCGCACACTGAGCGGGGCAGGAAGCAGGTTTGCTCGTTGTTAGCACAGCGTCCTCCCAAGACCACACATCACACAGATGACTGACTGACATACGGATGCCTCATCTCAAATGCCTCCAATGTCTTCACATATCTAGTTCTGTCAATGTTATGCTGCCATGGCCCCCAGTGCTCCCACGTATGGGGCCCGCCACATCTAATGAGAGCCGGATGTCATGCTCTGCCAACCTGTGCATCTTCTGTCTGGTTTCCATGTCAACGACCAATGCAGTCACCTGCCCACAGAGGGCATGTTTACATACCCCAAGGGTCTGTGCAATAAAAGAGCGTGTTTACACACCCACTAGGACAGCACAGTGAAAAGATATGTTTATGTAACGTCCTTGGAAACCAAGAAACTGACCATAAATATACAAGTTTGGAGGGACAAAACCTGACTTTGCAGCTGACTGTGGCCACAAGCCACCCAACATCAGTAATTCACCCTACTCATTCAGAAGGGAAATAATTCATATGCTTTCAGACACATATTCCAGTAATAATGCACAAATATATTCTAACAATACACACTTAAATTATTTTAATTTTAAAGTCTTATCATTTGGGATTACAATAATTATTCTGCAAATTATAACCGTTTTTATATAAAACAGGGATTAGCTTCAAAATTACCTTTACAGTTATTGTAAGTATTAAACAGGGATCATATGAGGAGTGGATGATGGCCACAGAATCACTGAGGCCCTCAAAACAATGTAGTGGCTTCTAGTTAGGTTTTATTAAAAAGCACATGTAGGGATCAGTGCAGTGGACATTTCTGTGAGGATGAAGAGCCACTGGACTACAGACTGGTCCAGGGTGGCAGGGTGGAGAGTCCTGGTGACCTTACTTGGTTGCTGTATGCTTTTGGGGCCATCTGCTTGTACAGGGGAGCCACCTTGGTAGCTAGTTCCTGTAAGTTATCCCTGAGATTTTCCTCCTGCAAACCATCACAAAAATGTTTCAGTTATAAACTCAAAGTACTAACAAGGCTACACGTAATGGAAGCAGCACCCAAAAAAGGTAGCTACATTGAAAAGAACAGGCACCCAGAAGGACGGCCACATGAAATAGAATGGGCACCCGAAAAAACAGCTATGTAAAATGAAAGGCCCCCTTCTGCAAAAAAATATAGCTAAACAGGAAGAAAGAAACAGAGTCGGATATGGACATCAATGGTGGAAAAATACATTTTTTAAAATGAATTTACATTACAGAAGCTAAGAATGGTTCTATGAACAATAGAATAGTTTTGCGGAGGCCGTAGATTGAAAATGCAAAAATAACAGCACAGAAAAATTTTAAACTTACTGCAAGAAACATGAAATTCCAAGATCATAAAGACAGCTAACGTGAGTAAGCCTGATTGCCAAGACAAAGATGTGCGGCTTGTCCAAGCCATGATGCGTAGAGCCAACACTTATTTTTTATCTTTTCCATATTAACTTTCAATATTAAAGATACAGTTGCACTTACACTAACAAATAATAAATAACACTAATATTTATATATTGTATGCTGTTATGTGATCCAAATCATTTTCAATATTGTTCCTGCTCTTACTTGTCATCTCGGAGTTTCTGCGACCTTTTGGAAAGCACCAAAAATATTCCAGTTTAATTGCTCATGGCCAACATGCAAATAACTGAAACTGCAAATGGCAAATTCGACAATATGAAGGGGTGACTATAGTAATTTAATGATTGTGTCAGTATGGCATGCAGCCCTCAAGAACTTCATTTGTGACGAAACGATTACAGACTCAAGACCTCAATCCTGCCTTCTCACTCCTGAGCAAAATATGTAACAGCTGAATGAGAGGTAGGGTACATCTGAATGAATGGGGCCCTTTCCCAAAGCTGACCTCTTTGGGGTGGTCTCCTTGAAGCCTGAACTTGCGTGGCGTCTTGCTTCGGGCATACTTGCACCCATTAAAATACATGCTCCAGGAGCACCCGAAGGAGAAGGAGGCACCACAGGTTTCGAGGTCCTTCCCCTGGCATGCGCAGGTGCGGCTGTGCGTGGGACAGGAGGCACAGAGGGGCAGTTAGCAAACTGCGATCTGGAGGCCCCTGAGCCCTTGGCCAAGTGGCCACAAGCATCACACTCACTCTTCATTGAGGCCACAGCGGCGGCTCGTAGGGTTGCCGAACTTCGTGAGCGTTTCGGTGACCTCTCGGTACAGGCGGTCCCCAAGGGCGCGCGGCACGCCCTCCCAGATCAGGATGACCACGATGATGACGGCGTTCTCACAGTGGTGTCCCACACGCTGCTTCACCAGGCACAGGACCTTCTCAGCCTCACTGCTGCGCCGGATCACCTAGCCAGGAGGTGCACATGTAAGTCAGGGGTGGAAGGGGGTAAACCTTAGCCCATCGGCAGGGAGGTACTTTTGGAATGACTTCATGAAGAGTTATCTGTTTAAATGATGGCAGCTTCCACAGAGATCTCGTACCTACTCAACCTGAGTGTCAGTGACAAAGTATTTATTTTACATGATCATCCAAATTTCCATCCCAGCATGGAGTTGCAGCAAGTCTTGCTTGCAGCTAGACAGCAGTGCTGCCTCATTTATTGTTTCTTGTTAACAGAAGATGCAGAGATTTCAGCACAGTACTGCAATTCTCAGAACACTTTACTGTACCTTTTGTCTCAGGGACCTGTTAAATTGAGTTAAATTGACTGTGTTTGCAAACAAACACTTGTTGCCAACTTTCATGCATCTAGCATGACACTCATGCTTTCAGAGTCTCACACTCATGTAAGAAATCGTAGCGCAAATCTATATTATTCCATTATAACCCTAAAATTAGCTACATCAAAAGTGTAAGAGTAGTTTGCAAACCCTAGACTATTTACTATGTTCTTACAAGGTAATAAAACTTACATGTAAATGCATGTGATGTTTGTGCAGACTTGTTTCGAACTGAAAATCACACTCCAGCCACCTGACCGAAGTTACCAGCCCTGGACTTCAGCAAACATTTGGACCTGCATGTTTCAGCACACAGCTACTATAGGAGCAGTGCATTTTGGAAAAGCCCCTGTGCCAATCAGAATTTTAAAGCTGGTGTTTGTTTAAATGAAGCAACTCGTCAGGACTACCAATAAAGCACAACTGACATCGGTCAGTCTCTCCAGCCAACGGGATTGTTGATTAACAAGGCCCCATAAATCATGGCAGTCTTGACCCATCAGGGTAGCTGTGAATTAGTGTGACTCCCTGCAGCTTAAGTGTGACAGACAGGGGAACTCGCACCCTGCCGATCCACATCACGTGTCACCCTGTCACAGCTTTCCCCTTTGTAAATCCTGCGCTCGTTAGCTCCCCAGAGCTGCTAGACTGACAGGTGACGCTGTAGACATACATCTTTCGCTTTCTTGCAGTCCCTTCCCTTTCCCTCAGTGTTTTGCTCATTCCAAAATGCCAAGGTATCCACCACACATAGCAATGGGTACATACACAGAGTTTTTTTAGGAAATGTACTCATAGATTTATCAAGTAAAAAGAATCACCTTTTGTCAACCTTCTTGGAGACTAGGCTACTTTTCATCTTTACTGTCCAGCAAATGACAAACTGGGGAACATTCCAGTGTCATAAGGAAGGAAACAATGAAGCAGGAAGACTTGTGAGCCTCTGTGAAGCCCATCCTGTCATGAAGCCTGGCGGTTTCCTGAGATCCTCCCACTGAGACTTACCCACTTAGCAATGGGGCATCCCTGAGAACTCTTTCCCTCCTTGCCTGTGTAGACCACCTTTTCAATGCGTATGGCCTCACCCTTCTGTCCAAACCTGCATATATAAAATACACATACAAATTCAGAAACATGCATGCATGGTATACATAGCCAACTGATTGGAAACCTAGAGTACCTCTGCCTTGTGCACTGTGCTGCTTGGGATGGGCTCTAAGCCCCCTGTGACCCGACCAGGATAAGTAGATGGAAGAGTGTGTCATTGTGCGATGAAACAAAACAACCAGCACAAACTCTGAGAGGGTGCTCGCAGAGCTATGCTGATATTCACACGGGTGTGAGGAGACCCTGGCGCCAAAGCAGAGGGACGAAATACAACACTGAATAATAATGTTAAGGTAGCATGTTAGTTCCCTTATTTATTTTAGGCTTCCCAAAGAGCTACAAATTAATGAACCAGCACCACAGATGACCGGAAGAAATCTACTGTCATTCCCAAAAGCAGGGAACGGTGGGTCAGATCTAGGTGAGAGGCATGGAATGTTGGGTTGGAACAGGGTGAGAGGCAGGGAATGCTGGGTCGTTCGTGGTAAAAGGCAGGGAATGCTGGGTCGGATCGGGGTGAGGGGCAGGGAATGCTGGGTCGGATCGGGGTGAGGGGCAGGGAATCCTGGGTCGGATCGGGGTGAGGGGCAGGGAATGCTGGTTCGGATCGGGGTGAGGGGCAGGGAATGCTGGTTCGGATCGGGGTGAGGGGCAGGGAATCCTGGGTCGGATCGGGGTGAGAGGTTGGTCACAGGGTGAGTCTCCAGTTGTATGGTGTTATTAACCCCTGTGACATGCTTAAAAAACATCCATGGACTCCCACAGCATCCCCTAGCTTCTCCATGAATCATGCTCAAATCACAAGCCCTGAATGTCCAGGAGGGTTTTCCAGTCCTCACCCTGTAGACCATACTGTTTATGTTACCAACTAAAGAAAGTAACGGATTGAAGAAGTGTCAGTAGCAAGCCACAGTCCAGGATCAGTCAGCTGTGGTGATAATTACCACTGTGCCATAACACATTTTAAAGTTACTAATCCCAGCACATGTCTTTGCCCCCCCTGTGTGTGACATGTAATTGAGTAGGAGTTTCCCACTCCCCTTAAAGGAGCAAATGAGAGGAGCTAGACTGAGAAGAAGGCAGCAAAAAGTAATGATCACATGATTGCTACACTGTGTCCTCATCTCCCCCGGCCCACCTCCTGCACTCTCTTTGCTGACGTTGTTCTCTCTTTCTCCCATACATTGGATTCTGGGTCAGGGTTTCCCCCAGGGGCCCGGGGTGAATGGAGGAGAAGGAGGCAGTGAGACACAGCTGTGCAAGTGGTAGGCAAGAGGACGCCGGGGAGATTGCAAGGGAAGGATTGGCTTCTCAGGAAGAACTTGCCCTCACTGTCCCAGCTTCCCTTTTCCGCCAGCACAGTATGGGGGCTGCTGCTGCCTAGGCCTCTCTCATGGGGCAGTTACTTGACCAAGGGATCTCCCCACACCACAGCTATCGGTTGGTTTATCTGGAAAGCCAAGCACTGCTCATCATACATCTACATAGTGACTCTCACCTGTTTTCCATGAGTTCTCTAATGGAGGCCACTGTGGGCCCCGCGCCCAAGTGGTTGTAATATGGGCCGTCATCCTTCTCATGGAACTGCTCTGTGAGAGAGAGAAGAAAAAAGTATGCGTCAAATTTCTGCCTCCACTACCTGAGACCCATGCCTCTGTCTAGCTGTCCCTCCCAATGGACTGGGGGCATGCCTCTGGCTAGTCCCCTGGTGAGCCAATAGCAGTGAGTTTTGAAGCTGGGAGGTTAGGAGGGAACACCCAGGCGGAGCACATGTCAGTTTGGAAACAGAGAAGCCTTCACTGACAGAGTCAGCCTCACACCAAACAGTGCGTGTTTATTTGTGAGCTCTATGGTGGGAAAGGGAGGGTAGCAGGCAAGGCAGAGTGTGTGAGGCTGAGCGTGTGTGTGTGCGTGCCTGGCCCAGGAGGGGATTTAAGGTCACATTCCACTGGGAGCAGAGGGAGGGAGAGAGAGAAGGGCGTGGCTGAAACCAGGAAATTATCCACAGGAGTGTTGATCCTTTGACTGCACTTGTGTGTGTGTGTGTGTGTGGATTAGGTTTATATTACATTGCAGGGACCAAATGTCCTCCACAATGTGACAAAAACCTGTTATTTTGACATTTTTCAAGTCCCCACAAAGATCTTTGAATGAAATTAAAAAACTAAAAATGGGTTAGAGCTGGGTAGGGGTTAAGGTTATCATAGTTGGGATTAGAGTTTTCCCCAAAGAAATTAATGGAGAGTCCCCACAAAGATATAATTACAAACCTGTGTGTGTGTGTGCCTGCGGGCGCTCCTGACAAAGCAACTAGAGAGGGTGCTCAAGTGAGGGTGTCGGGTTACACCAGCCGTTTTTCACTCTGTGTGCCTCACGGTGTGTTGCCCGGCAACACACTGGTGACCTCTAGCCTAATAGTAACCTTTGCTCTCCCAGCTACTGTGTAGATACAAGGTATTTACAGCAAATAATACATAACTACTCAAAATTATGGAAACATAGATGTTATAATTTTGCTACTGGAATACTATTTGGGGGATATCTTTGTCTGAGCAACAATCAGTTATTACCCAGAAGAGGAAAATGAGGTGTTACGAACACAGCAGGTGTTAGGAGTTTCGGAGAACCAAACCCGATGTAACAGATCAATATGAAAATCAGACAGATGTTCTCAGCACGCTGTGTGGCTAAATGGTGGCTGTGGTGGAAATCCTTTGTTGGCTGCCACTTCAAGTCCTGTCTTCACACCTCTCCATACTCATTTGTATTTCTCTCTGAAAGGCTACAATCCACCTGTCTCCTGGCATGTCCACAGGCTTTCAATGTTACGCAGGACAAAATGAAACAAATGAATCCTGTTCTTCTGTTATTCTCTTTTTAAGTCTTCTCTCATCCAGACTTGAGAGAAAATGAGGGGCACACCCACCAGCATTTTAGTGACACCAAGGGATGAAGCAAGTCAGATATAAGGTGTCTACCTCTCGGAAGTAGAATGCTGGGAAGGACACTGCTGACCCAAGGCTCAGACTCTTAGAGTGAACCTTTGATTCAGAGAATGAGAATGCTGGGAAGAACACTGCTTACCAAAAGCTCAGATTCTTAGAGTATACCATGAGAGAATACAAGGCTCCTGATCTCTTCAGGCCTGGCTAGCGTGCAGAACCCCCATCCTGTCAGTGATGGATGGGCCAGGTCGCTCTGAAGTACAGTCAACCTGCTAGGCCATCATCTGCAACAGTGCCCTCCCCCCGCCCCATTGTCCAGCCCCCTTTCCCCTCCTCCTGCTAGCATTCTCAGACGCACACAGATGGTACCCAGACAATGGCGCCGAAGCCGAAGAGATTGGGTATAATCAGGGTCATCATGAGGGGCACTGAAGTGGAGGAAAAAGATCATTCTAACTCCACATAGGATCCTGGGTGGGCACAGAAACAGCTAAAAGTCTCATAACCACATGGAATCTTTGTGTTAAAAGGATGGTCTGGAGTACTGCTGAGCCTCTTTCATGAATGGATAAATAGTATGTCTGTCTACCAGGACTTAAGAAAGACCAGCAGTGAAATGTCCTGCTGATGACCAAAGCTAGTGTTCGCCATGGGCGATGTGGGTCATTTTACGTAGGGCAGCATTAGACCTTTCTTTGCATCCCCCCAGCCATCAGGGTTTCCTATTTGAAAATGTGAACCCTCAGATGAAATAATGGGGTAGACAGCAATCAGGACCGAGTGTGTGTTTTGCAGTCTCGGGACCGAGCACTCACCTACACAATCGCAGAGAGGGAATTCGGCCTGAGCATCCTTAGCGGGGGTGTCCAGCAGGCTCTTAGTGGGTGTGTCTAGGTAGCGCAGGGGAGACTCCAGGAAGCCACGCAGTGAGGGAGAAGAAGGGGGGATGAGCTTTGTGGGTGTTTCGGTGTCATTTGATGCGGTAGAGAGGCAGGTGGTGGTGGACAGCACCGTGACGTCCCCTGACGACTCGATCTTCATGCGCTTTGGCAGCGGAGAGAAGGGAACGGTGAAGGGATCTTCCAGAACACGATGCTGTTGCTGCTGCAGTTGCAGAAGGGGGTCAGGGGCTGAGGCCGGTGCCTGGGATGAGGGGCACACCCCCTGTGAGGCAGCCCCATTGCATTGCTGCTCCATCCCATCACCCGCTGATGTCTGGGGGGGTTCTGCTTGGGCTGCGCTCCCATTTTCCTCTATGCCCCCTATGTCCATTGTCTCACCTTCTGGTAGGGGGACACCTGTGGCAGCCAGGGGACCACCAGCAGGGATTGCAGGCCGTGCTGGGAGATCAGACGAAGGAGGTGCAAGGGGGACGGCTTGTCCTGAGTTAGAATTTGGCTGAGCTGGGTTCGGTTCTGGGGTCTGGCTCTGGGTACCGGGCAAAGGGGCATCTTCAAACTCAGCCTCAAACTGGCGTATCAGCTCCTCCAATTTTGGGTTTAGGGCACCAAGCTGACTGAGTGAGGGGGCTGGCTGGGGTGTGGAGGGCAGGCTTGTGGTGCCAGGGATCAAATTGCTGTCTCCTGACACTGGCGGTCCTGAGACAGCCTGGTCACCCTGCGGCAGTGAGGCTGCGGAGGAGGCTAGCAGGGTAGGACCGCTTTCAGCATCACCCTGGTAAGCTGGTTCAGCCAGGGCGCAGTTCAGAACAGATTCCTGAGGGTGGGCTGGGGTCTGAGCTGGAAGGGGCCCCGGTTCTGTGGCTAACAATGCTGGGACAAGGTTGGCCATGGCCGGAAGGGGGAGAATATTCTCCTGACGGCTCGGTGGTGGTTTCTGAAAGGAGATCTGGGTCTGTGGCTTGAAGGTAGGCTGCGAGGCCTTCTGTTTGGGCTTCTTGATTACTATCTGCTTCGGTTTGGGTAGAGTCGGACCCAGATGAGGCAGGAGGCCGGCCGCCAGCGGCTGCTTGGGGGACGGAGATGAATAGCTCTTCTTCTTCTTAGGCTCCTTGGGCTCCTGCTTGATGGGTACAGAGCCCTCATTTGGCCACCACTTGCGCAGGTCCTGGCAGCCTGGGAAGGGTGGGCGGTGGGCAGCAGCAGAGGTGCTAGAGAAGAGGTTCCGCTTGTGGTGCAGGTACTGCTGCAGGGATGCCTGAGTCAAGTGGCGCACAGCCGCGCTCCCAGGGGACAGTGGCCGGCCATTTGCCACAGCCCCGTACCTCTCCATTGCAGCACAGTTAGAGCCTGGGTACTCTCCAGAGTCCATCTCCTGCTTGATCTGGAGCCCCCCCAGGCCTGGGGGGCCATGATGTAAGAGGTGCTGGGGGGCAGGGGACCTGAATGCGGGGTTTGCGTACTTGCCACTGGTGTCTCCCAGCAGTTGCTTCAACTCTGACATGGGATCTCCACTGTTGCGGGGAGGAGGTGTGAAGCGAGGCTGGGATTCGGCAATCAGTGTCATGTGGGGCTTCCTAGGGCCTGTCTGCCACTGCGGTGGAAGGGGGCCGCCTGGCGTGGAGGTGGGTCCGGGGAAGGGCGACACAGCATGTGGGTGAGGGGAGGAGTGGAGCGCTGGGCCGGGCATTGAGGTCACGAGCATGTTGGTTTTGGGGTCCTCTGTCTGAACCTGCCTCCTGTGCTCCCAGGAGAATGAGTCCAGCTGCGGGTGAATTCCAGGCGGGACGGATTGTGGCCTGGGTGACGAGGAGGACAGGACCATGTGGGTACTGTGCTGTGAGTGGGGTGGAAGGTGATGTGGAACTTGATGGTGGTTTGTGGATGAAGCATCCGCAGGGACCACCACGGGCTGAGGGACGGTGGCCGACAGCTGCGTCAGGGCCTCAATGGCAATGGCTGTCTGCAGGCTGATGTTTTTTTCCTTGGCAATGGAAAGAACACTGGGTGAGCAGGGGATGGGAGCCAGGGAGCAGGGCATGGGGGAGTTGAGAGAGGTGTGGGAAGGGGTAGAGGAGGTGACAGGGGGTGTGGCTCTGTTTAGCTGTAGGGCGAGGTGGGCTGCTTGCTCCTGCTGGCTCTGGTGGAGCACACCGGATGCCCCATACTGCTTTTTGTCCTGGTCATCCACCACCATCTGGATCTTCTTCTCCAGCCACTCCATGTAGTCCGGACAGTCAGGTCCTTCGCAATTGCAGTTTGGCGGCTTGTTGCCGTGGCGTGCCTGGCTCAGTGCTGTTTGCAGAGTGCTCAAGTCCTCGGGGGGACCCCGGTCCCCTCCTGCTGCCATCCCAGACGGCTGGGTCTCCACTGCCTGGCCTCCCATCTCCTGCTTGAACTTCTCATACAGCTGAGCTGTGTGGACCAGCTGCTCGGGGTGTCTGCAGGGCGACGATGTGCCCATGCTGGCTGCAAGGGCCACCAGGTTCCTGGCATTCTCCATATCTCTTTCTTCTGCAGCCCCACGCACCTCCCCGTCGCCCCAGCAGGGCATCTGCAGCTGCTCCTGCTGGAAATGATCAGTCTTGTCTTGCCCAGGGCCCCAGATTTGCCCCAGTAGCTCACACGCTGCCCTCTTCTGCCCCTCTCCAGCTGCTCCAGCACCTAGCCCGCCTGCTTCCTCTTCCACACAGCGCCTGCTTTCCCCATTTGTTAGCCCCAGGCTCAACAAGCCTTCTTGCAGGTGGTCATGTGACCCAGCTTCCATCTGGCCTCTTCTTCTGGGGCCATCCACTGAAGCCAACCCTGAAACAGTCTGCAGGACAAACAAATAAAAAAGGCATCAGTTCTATGCATTCGGTGGGACAAGCAGCAGTCATCAGTGCACTCACTGCAATGCAGGTTAGGCATCTGCTTGTTCACTGTAACAGGGGTACAGATACACCATTAATGTGTGACAGTCCTCATAAACAGCAACCAGTAATGGGCAGATGGCACAATTCCCTTTATTCACACTGGCTTCATGGTACAACATGCAGATCTCCTCAGTGGAACATAATGCAGAGAGATGGTATTACAGGAGCCATTTAAATGAATTCATTGTCCACAGCTGTGAGACTGGACTCCATTCCGGCATAAAGCTAATCTGCTCCATATTTTCCAGCTCTCCATGACTCCTACAGTCACCATTTCCCTTTTAATGACCTGCTGTTCTGTGCTCTCTGCCTTAGACTCACACTAATACATTTGCATGTGCTTACTGTACATTACCAAGGCGAGTTATGCACAGATCAGCTTTTATTACACGCACACTGGGATATGGGGGACTATACACAGTGTATGAATCCTTGAGACCATTGTCCCTGTCTAAACTCAGATGCAAATTCCACTGAAGGTTTTCTGTTGCAAAGAAAAGCTGTCTGAAATTTGAAAGGCAAAGCAGTGTTTCCTGCAAACCCTAACCCTCCCCAACTCCCCACTGTTATTCCAGCAGGTGGAGGTGAATACTACCCAGCGCCATTCAAGCTGCCCTGAAATCAAAAGGCCTTTCTGGTTCCTTATTCAGATCCCGGCCATTTGTTACCATCACATGATTAGCGTTTTAAAGGAATTGGCGGGATCTCCACAAATAGACCATGTGCAGCCACTGATACTTCACTGTTGACAGTGCCGGACATATGAATGATGCAAGATATTACACGTTAATAGGTAAGAAGCGCAAAAAGACTGCTCACCTGTCCCATAAGGCACTTCCATGCTCACTAAATTGTTCAATTGCATCAGCCAGCTGCCATTGGAGTGTTGTTCACAGAGAGGAACGTGTACAAAAAGAAGAACTCAGGTTTGCTCCACTTTGAGCCACGGAGCCGCGTTTGCTGCGATACTTCACTACACAAAGCAGAACTAACCGAACAGCCATTTATAAATGGGTCCAAGCTAGAAACCCGGTGGAAGAGGGAAGTGTCCTGGTCTGGTTGCCTTGGCACACATCAGAGGAGTAGCGCAGTTTGCAAGCCAGAATTCGAAAGCTCTTCCCGTTATTGTATTTGGTACCCAGATACGTGAAATTCGGCGAGGTGCATTTGCTCTCGTGAACAGGCGGAAGGGGTCTACGACAGTGAGAGCAAACTCCGGGGCTCCTGCACACAGGACACATTCTTCGTTTATGATACGAAAGGCAGCTGATCTGAAGACCATTTCATTCCAGACTGTACTAAGTCAGGGAAAGAAGAAGCAAGTACTATTTAGAAACCTGTCCACATGTGAGAGCCTAACTGACACGCTCTACAGTGAACTGACGCTGCTCATACCATAAAAGAATATCTTTCAGTTGTTCTTTCTCATATTCAGTGTAAATGTAATTTTGACAATGTTTCTGTTTCTACTCTGTGGAAATTCACCATCATCTAAAAACTACTCTACACTTTAATAGCAAAGGGGAATCTTGTAACGAAAATCTCACAAAACAGAGATACTAGTACTTTGACAGGCAGAAAGGATCATGAATGCATACAGTGTCTGTTTATATTGGAAGCCAACTCTTCAGAGACATATGATGCATATATACATCATATATATCCAACTTGTGAAAAATATTTGGCAAAAAGCCAAAGCCAGAGGAATTTTGTTTGTTGAGGTACAGTTCTATCCCTTTGTGACTTGCTGGACATTTTACTTCAACAGATCATCTCCTGGATGTACTTGCTCAGATCATATAGATGTTCTGCTCTACAGCAGTTGTCAGTCATGGACATCAGTCACTGAGGAGCCTCCTCTGGATGGTTAACCAACCAATCAGTTAGTGTATATTGTCCGAATTTACCCCAGGAATGAGAGCAGTTGGTTTGCAGGCATGTAAAATGTTGAAAACTGAACTGTTGCTCAACCACCTGATTGCATTAACCACTGGGTTGTGTGGTGCATTCTTCCTAAATGCACCCATTTATGACACTTCCTGTATGGCATGTGGAATAACAGAAAGCCACCGGACCAAAGTATTTGGGCTGAAAATGGAATTCACCATTAGACTTGGAGGAATGGGCACGTTTTTGATGAGGATGAATGGCGATAGAACACGTGACCAGCTTGAAAGGGGAGGTGCCCCCCAGGAGATGCGGGACTCAGCACCTCATGCAAATCATCCTGCTTTGTAGGTAACCGACAGGCAAGATCAAGATTAAAAGTCTCTGGATAGCAGCCGCAGCCGGGTACCAATTAAAATGCACCAACATCTATCCGGAGAGGTTCTTTCAGATTAACCACGATACCATGACCTGGGCATGACATAACGGGCTGGTTTCTATACCTTTACAAAAGTATCAGATACATACGTAGCTGTCTGTAAGCCAACTATGAAAAAAGAAGTTGTATATCTTTCTTTTTAACCAATTATTAACCCAGCAACTACCAGCAGTGACCCCCAAGGTGCACTCAGAATTTACTAATTTAGTCTCAGCATTCCTGACTGTTGGACCATGAGTTCTTACATTTATTAACAAAAAAAAGAAAAAAAAAACACCATCTATCAGCATGCATGTGACCCATCCTGAGTGGCCCTCAGTATAATATATGGCATGTTCAGTTCTGGCTCTCAGGAAACCAAAGTCAAACACAAACCACATACAGGTGTATAAAGGCAGCTTTTACAAACAACTGCTGAAACCCAGTGACCTTTTGTAAGCCTGATCACAGATAACAGCCCGTAAGGCAAAGAGCCACACTCTGTCACTAATTATTGGTTAAATAACTAACTGCACACCGAGTCTTCCCCTCTCAGCCCCTGAGTCACAGAAAATGACCTTTTCAGATGTATCACTGTTGGATGGATCACTTGGTCTGAGTCCACCTCTTGTGTGTGCTATCTGTTCTCCCAGGAAAGCCCATGTCACCGATCAGGCTGGACATCAGTGCTAGGCGAGCCCCTTCCCCGTCTGGCCATGGGGTGGAGGCAGCTTTGGGGCCAGGGGGCTTTAAAATCACGGCTGCACAGCCCACCGTCAAGCCTGAATTCGCGTCCTCTTTCCTGAAACAGGCACAGCGATGCAGTTGCTTGTTCACACACGCGTCCACAACCAGGCAGGAGCAGTAGAACCGAAATACAGCCACAGATACCAGACGCAGCTGACCCCCACCCCCAACTGTGTCTAAACAGGACGACGACGCAGCTGGGACACGCTCATATCCACGCGCGCATGCCACAACAGCCCTGAGTGAGGGAAGCACGTGTTCTAGGCAGCCAAACAGACAGCAGCTAACTGCACGTACGCCAACATGCCAAACCGGACTGGTCTGTCAAACCTGCCTTCCTGCCTCAGTCCCTTTAAATGCGGCACGCAAAAACAGGCTCACACTGCGGCCAGCGGTGTCCCCACCTCCGCCGGGGGGACTCAGACAAACGCTTCTCAAGGTTGACAAGACAAAGCAAAAGCAGAAAAAAAGAGGAAGGGTGAGAGTTGGAGGGGGCAGCAGGAAGCCTGGAAGTAGACAGCTGAACACAAATCCACACGGCTGGACACACGACACCCCCTCCACCCCCCCCCCCCCCCCTGCCCTCCCTCCTGTCGTCTAGAAACATGAAGTAGCGGCAAAAAGGAAGTCGATGGAAAAATAGACGGACGCCGGCAGGAAATGTGAAAAAAAGAGTCGAACTACTTACGTTAGCGCAACGCTGCTGACACGACTATAGCCTGCACGGCGGAGGGGTGGAGGGCAGAGAGAGGAGCGTCTAACATAAGCAGGGGCTCACCAAGGGTGGTAAGCCGGCAGAAATCTGCTGTTGGCCTCAGTGAGTGCGGCACGCAGACACACACGCACACACCCGCATGCACACCTCCCCCACACACACTCTGCCTCTTCTTACCGCCGCTGCTCTCTTCTCTCTCTTCTTTCCTCTCTCATTATCTCTCTCTGCTCCTCCCTTCTGCCGTCTCTCCCCTCTTCTCTCTCTCTCTGTCTGTTTCTCCTTACAGCCCCCACTCTAAATCTCTCCCCCCCACCCCTCTGTTTCTGACGCTCGCTCTCTCGCTCTCACTCTCCCCGCCTGCTAGAGCAGAGCGAGAGAGAGGCCATTATCTGAGACACAGTGGGCACGTACGTTGGAATGGAGGAGAGTGCAGTGAACAGAAAGGGGGGCTGGTGGGGGAGGCGTAGAGCTCAGCAGACCTGTGCAGTCCCGCTTGCTCTGTCCGTCTCTCTCTCCCTCTCTCTCTCTATTTGAAAAACATGCTCATGGGCATAAATAACACTGGCGTGAATCTTTGTTCATAATTTGGGTTTCTGAGAATCATTTTCAGAGAGTCGGCCACAGAAGGCAGAAAAAGCGATCTCCGGCCGCAGTCGTATCTAACAGGAAAGCAAAAAAAGAGCGAAAGAAACGCAAAACAGTCCTTGGATGTGGTTTGTGTGAGGTGTATCTTTTTTTGGTCACCGCTTCCCATTTCAAGCGCGTCTCCTTCCTGCTCCTTGGCAACTTCTCAACCGCTCCCAACCTACGGGTGTCCCATCCCTTTCGTTCACGCCTCTGTCCTCCACGATTCCTATCTGCCCGCCGCTCCACCACGTCCCCTTTCCGCCCGGGGCCGATGGGCCACGGTGGAGGGCTTGCAGGTTCGGCGCTTGCCGATGTCCTCGGACATCGACGTGGCCACCGATGGGCTCTGGTTCTGAAGAGGAGTGCGGTCAAAGTTAGAGCGAAAGTACAGGGGCCAGGGAGGACAAGAAGGACGGATGGTGCCGATAAGGGAGGAATGAGGAGCGGGACGAAAAACCGGACGATGGAGCTGGTCAACGAGGGTTACAGAACGGTCAGACGGCACAAGCAAGACATGGAGGAAGAGCCTGGGAAAGAGGAAGGGAGAGAAACGGAAAGCGACAGAAATATATCCGCTCGCAGACAGCGACTGCAAGCTCGTCTCTCTGTTTGGGAATCTGGATCTCATTTTGCGGACTCCGTGGTGCGAAGAGGAAGCGGAGCGAGCGAACGGATCGAGGGAGCCACCGCCTATCTCTGAATGGTCAGCGGACACCCGAGGAAGAGAGAGCAGCAGACGTGTTTGGGTCTGGGAGCAACAACAACAACAACAAGAAGGAGAGCAGCACCCAGAAGCCACACAGCTCCCTCATCTCCCGCCCCCTCAACCCGTCTCCCCTCTCCTCTCATCCTGGCTCCTTCTTGTGGCGTCCCTCCGACACAGTCGCCCCTCGGCGCGGCTCTCCTGCCTTTCCCCCCCGGCACCCTGGTCTTCGCACACGCTGCTTTAGTGCCACTGGATCTTTCTGGATCTCAGAGTTATCTGGAGCGATGGGTCCTCCGTGTAGGAGATCGCTGGCGGAGCGAAGCAGATAAGCAGGCATCACTCCCCTCTCTGGCTGCCGTCTTTTCCTGCAGGTTTGGCAGCCTTACGTTCGGTCCCCCGCCCCACAGCCTTACGCATGACTCTCCACCCCCTCCCCCCCAACACGAGCAGCCCCAAAACAGGAGACACGCCACTGGCTAAGTCCACGGCACAGCACCGAGCTGCAGGATGAGGTGCGTTACGTAATAAGGCAGCAAGAGCCAGAGGGAGTGGGGGGGGGGGGGGGACACAGGAGACTCAGAAAGTGGATAGTAGTGACATTACCCTCACGTCACGAAAATCTGACATCATCCCCTCAAACCCACACCCCCCCCCCACTGCGACCACCCCGAGAACCGGACAAGGGTGGGCGAATGGGTCACATGACATAGTGTGTGTGGGAGCCCCCTCCACTCCTCGCTCGCTCACTCACTCGCACCCTCTCGCTCTCCTCCTCCCTCTCTTTGTCAATGACACAGCGTTTCTTGTGAAGAGCGCCAGTTTAACCCATCTCTGCCCAGCTTTGCCTCCCCGCTTACCGGATTAATGACATCGGCGGATGGGAAGGGGTGGGAATGCCGGACCAGAGAGCTAATAGCAGAGAGTTTCTGAGTGCAGGCAGGTTCCGGATGAAGCAGACAGTCCTGCAGGGCAGGCAGTCACGGGAATGCCAAATGTAGGTACATGGGCTGGTTGACTGGGGGGCCACACCACTAAGATGGACAGTGGCCTTCTACATTCAGCTCCCCCCCAACTTACTCCATACAGTCCTTATCCACCTTGCCCATCCCCATGTTCTGGCTAACCCTGGGACTCATGGTAGCCCAATACTGGATGCTCCCCCCAACAACCAAGTAATACAGAGGAAACTGCAGCCACCTTCTTTCAGGGGCGGCATGCCGACTGATGCTACAGCACCCCCTTATGGCAGGCAGAAGCAGAGTGCTCCTGTCGCCACTCCCCCCCCGCATCGCATGTCTCACCTCAGTCAGGCGGCTTGCTCTGGCGGCAAGGTTGCTTAGGCAACAATGACGATGTGCAACTGGAGACCCAGGAGGTAAATTCATGCGACGAAGGCCCAGGACACCAACTTCTCCCAAAGCAACGTGACAAAGACCACAAACCCAGCACGCAGAACCCGTGATCAGGCAGCCAAACAGACAACAGAGCCACTTGGGCTCCTGTTTCGTATGGGGGTCACACTCTCTTCTGTGTCCGTGGTACCAGAGAGGTCCGCCAGCCCAGGTGGGAGAGCCCACACACACACGTGCGCACACACACTGGCGCACGCACTGAGACCGATTCCTCAGGAGGGAGAGGCAAAAAGCAGCTTCCACTGTAGGAGGGATGACAGACAACTGAGAACACAGCCTGGACTATGTGTTCACCTCTCCACACTCCGCCATGAGTCATCTCCTCTTACCTCACCCACACACACACACCGACACACAAACAGGCACGTACTAGCACACTCACAAACACACACGCAGACACACAAACAGGCAAATACTGACTCACAGACATACACACCCCAAAGCACTCTGAAACTGTAAATCACTCTGGGACTCACACAACAATACACACGCAGAATACACACAGAATAAACATATATTCACACACAGAGTGAATACACACAGTAGATACAATAGAAACACACAGGGTGAATATACACAAAGACAATAAACACACATTCACAGTGAACACACTCTCACACAGTGAATACACAAACTGTGACTACCAACAGACCCAATTAACACACACACTCACAAAATCAATTCAAACACAGTGAATTTTCACACAGTGAACACACTCTTGTGCAATAAATACACACAGTGAGTATACTCACATAGTGAACACACCCTTACAGAATGAATACACACACACAGTGAACACACTCTTATGCAATGAATACACATAGTGAGTATACTCTCACACAGTGGATACACTTTTACACAATACATACAAAGTGAATATACTCTCACACAGTGAATACACTCTTACACAATGAATGTACATATACAGTGAGTATACTCACACAATGAACACACTTTTACACAATACATACACAGTGAATATACTCTCACACAGTGAATACACTCTTACACAATGAATGTACACATATAGTGAATACACTCATACAATAAATACACAGTGAGTATACTGTCACACAATGAACACACCGTGAATATACTTTCACACTGTGAACATACTCTTACACAATAAATACACACACAGTGAACACAGTCTTATAGAATAAATTCACAGAGAGAATATACTCTCACACAGCAAACACACTTTTGCACAATACACAACGAATATACTCTCACACAGTGAACACAGTCTTACAGAATGAATACACACAGTAAACACACTTTTATACAATAAATACACAGTCTGTACACTCTCACACAGTGAACACACATTTACACAATAAATACGCAGTGAATATACTCTCACACAGTGAACACACTCTTACGCTATTAATACACGGCCACACAATGAACACACGTTTTTTTTTTTTTTTTTACAATGAATATTCTCTCACACACACACATACACAAGTGCACACACACACTCACACAGACTTTGAGGGACAGCCTGCACAGAAGCACACTGTAAGAAGTCACACCAAGCTGGATTGTTAATGCACACAAACAAACAGTACTGCCGATTAAAATAAACGCAGCGTCACACACAGAGGCGTTCCCACGACAGCCAGGGGGACGCTGACATTTCGGGGGGGATTTCCTCTGTGAATTTTTATTGAAGCATTGGGTGTGATTAACCACCGACCCCCAAGCTGAGTAATGACTATGCTCCTGCAGGCTTTCTGGGGCACCGACGCCTCATCCCACGGGTTGGATCTTTGAGCTCACCCGACGCCTTTCAGGTTCAGTGAGAGGGCGTTTGGACCCAGAGACTCGACAAGGGGGTAAAACGGAAGGTCCGACAAGCAGAGCAATCCTTCACTGACACATCCCCAGAGCCCCAAAATGTCTGAATCCCACACTGCCACCAGCCCTCAAAGGCCCGTCTGGGCAATAATCATCAGAACCTGCGCCTCTGACACACACACCTCTGACACATGCACCTGCGGTTAGCTCAGAACCAGGACCGCAGGCATCCGGGGACTTATTTGTGAATGAAGCTCACGAGTTCATGCAGAAACAGAAACCTTGTGACCTTAGCTATATGCTAATCCAAGGGACAGGTTATTAACATGGGTGTGGAGTGCAACACACGCCTGTAGAATGTGCATTCTCTTTGTTTGTCTCTCCTTCTGCTGTCCTTCCCTTCTTACAGAGGTCCCCGTGAGCCGTGCTCTGCTACGGGGTATCCACTGTGTCATAACTCCACCCGGTGCCCCCGCACCCCCCTCCCCAACACGCGGCACGTGCAAGTCAGCACGCAGAGCCCAGCTGCGAGGGGCCCCCAGCCGCACAAAGGGAGAGAGCGAGCGGAGCGGGGGGAGGGCGTATCCGACCTCGCCGAGAGCAGGGGGGGAGGGTCTTTGTGAGGCAAACTGGGAACGGCAGGAAAATAAAATGAAATATGTGCAGAGAAACAGGAAGGAGGGAAGGCGAGGGAGGGAAATGCCAAGGAACAAAGGGACATGGCGAGAGTGCAGACGGAGGGGGGAAGCAGGGAACACACGGAGGCGAACAAAGGAAATCAATAACACACTGCAGTCTCCGGAACAAGAAATGTACATCTGTGTTAAAAAATATTACTACACTGAGCCTAGCACTCAGCCACTGCCTGGGAGACAAAGGTCCCAAGGACAACGGCTGAAAGCAGGGCACTGGTGATGAAAGGACGACAACCCGATCAAACTGCCTGTTTCCGATGGCAACTCTACTTGAGTATATATACTATAAGCCAGTGTAATATTAGCGTAGACACTAACAAGGTGCTGGTGGTGGGTTGGGGGGCAGAGAAGCAGCCCCCCCCCTCAAAAGCCTATGGCTCCCTGCCAGCCTTGTCTCTCCCAGGAGTCAGGCTAAGATTAGCTCCCCATATGTTACAGTCAGGCGCAGCCAGCCTTAAAGGGCCAGTGTCCCCTTTTAACAGTGCAGTGCCAAAGGCGTCATGCCACTCGTAAAATCACGCCATCCTTCCCGGTCATAGCTGCAGCGCAGCACATCGGACCCTCAGTGCATTACCAAGCTCATAAGCAGAGCTTTTACCCAGTTGGTCTGCCCCAGGACCATGAGTACCACCACAGTGTACCGGAAACCGTCCAAACTGCTGCCTTGAAGAAGGAAACAGGCTGAAAAAGGCTGTTCTGAGCAGAGCTACAGAGGACGGAGACGCCGCGGTCAGTGGAGCGTGAGGACGCCGTGGCCGGGAGCCCGGCTGACCCATCCATTTTTTATGAACTGCGGCACCGCTCAGCAAGCCCCAGGTTCTCCGGTGGATGCAGTCAGTTCCAAGCGTGCATGAGCGGAACCAACCCAGAGACGCGGTGAGACGATTCACCATACCGGAGAGGAGCTGGGAACTGAGATCATGTGAAGCCCAGGAGGACTGTTACGTAAGACCTATTTTGGTATGAAGTCGTCGGAGCTCAGATCAATTCAGCTTTAAAATGACACTCATCTCCCTCCAGCCTCTGCTTCATAAACCCTCAGCAACTGCTTCAGACTCATGTTTTGGGGGCCACTGGATTCTTGTTGATGGCCACCTATCAGCCAGGTGACAACCAGCCTCCAGAAATCATAATCCAGGGAAAATAAAGACCTCCTGAACTATAACCTTCAAGGCACCAAGAACTGCCCCAAAGGATGAACAGAAAGAAGCAACCTGAGCAGGTGCCTCGTCTAGGAATGAGGGGAACATCATCCTAAAGTCTGAATGGACCTTCAGATTCAAGTCAATGAACGTTTGTGGTGAATTCAGAGTTTAAACACGGACTTTGGATGCTGTGTCAAAATGCCCGTCATCCATTTTCTTCCTTTCATGTCACCTTATAAAGGCTGTGACAGTTGCCTTCTACACAGCAAGCCATTTGTACCCTACATCAACATCATCTGTCACTAGCGGATGCAAAATCCAGGTCACCATTAACCTGTTACCAACAGACCCTCACCCTCATGCTGGGACTGGAAGGCCTTGTCCAAATGTCCTCATTCCATTTTATCCAATTTCCTTCTCTCTGTAATTTAGAAGTTCTCCTCATGTATCGTGATTACAAACCCACCCCATCCTACCCCACCATAACCATGGAGACACAATGAACCTTTTTTCTGTGGGTCAAAATAACAAATGTGAACTTTCTGCACAAATTCAACAGAACTGCGTAATCAGACCAATAGTGAACCACAGGTACCACAGCACTAACTACCCACCCAACTCAATGAAAAAGGACACCAGCTAGGATGCTTAAGACCATTTTGGGATAGAACGAGTGAGTTCATCTCGACAAGCAAAGGTACACATTGAGTAGCTGTGGCCCACGTTTTTTGTTACATTATTCAATGCCCCATTGACATACCCACATATTCCGGAATTCAGTACAACGCAGTGCACAGACTGGTGCTGACTGATCCTCTGTTTTTGTCGAAGGGCATCAGTGGGTCATGTGATTACAGTCATAGAGATACATACCTGGTGGGATCCACTGTGTAAGTTCATCGCCATCAGCTCAGCAGGGAAAGCACTTACCTGGAGTTCACCTGCACGTATTGCATAGGCTACATCCATAAGTGTTAAACCAGTGTGTTGTTGGACAGACATGCAGCTAAGAGTGAAGTGGAAGTCATCATCCATGATACAACCATGACTCCGGTCACAAATAAAACTACCTTCCAACCTTAGCAGCCAAGCTAGCATTAGCATGGGCGCCTGTCGTGTCACAGCGGTTAATGAGTATGTGCTCACATGTGTGTGCACCCCCAAAGTAATGGCCATAGAGCCACACTGTCCTCTTTTTAGGTTTTAATGAAACAAACCAGGTGATAAATAACTCAGAACCTGAACTCAGCCCCCTGTCTCTGTTAAGTTTCACCATGAAGCACAAAAGTGTGACCTGTCCCAAGATCCGCGAGGAGCAGGAATGCGCTCTCAAGCTGCCACCTCGTGTTCCAGCTCAACGGCAGACTGGATCTCATAGCTTGGTGTTCCTACACTGAGAGGTGGGACTGAGTGTGCCCTTTCAATGAAACCCCGGTCACCAGTCCCAATTTCCTAAGAATCATCAGCATGGCAAACAAATCAAGCCACCTGTAGCAGGGAGATGAATTTAGCTTCCTGCTGAGCCCAAAATCCCATCTGTCTTGGTCTGAGGACTCATCAGCTATGTCATTGCTCTGGGCAGCATGTGAGAGGAGTAAGGTGAGAGCATCTTATAACAGGGCAGATGACACTGGTTGAGTTGAGTCAGAGCTACCAGGGAGGTCGAGTCTTTTTATAGGGCTAACCCTCACGACTAAACTTTTATTTATAAACTGAGCTCATTCCATTCGCCGGCACTTTCTGTGACTAGCAAAACGATTTTTACTTCTGGGCAAATCCTAGCTCATTCGGTGTCAACATTAAAATGATGGGGCCCCTTTAGAGAGCCTCCAAGAGATATCATCGTGAACATGTCCTAAACAAAAAGCTACACCTGGAGGTTAAACCTTCACATTGTTTCAGTGGCTATATGTGTTTGAACAGCACTGGACTTAACCATCATACTCACGTTCCCTCCAGTTCATGATGTTTTGGGTTTTCATGTCCATTTGAGGGATACGCCAACATTTTGGGACAACGAAACAGAGCCATGAAAGTCCAGTCACCACACCAGACGTTCAATGGGCCAGCGCATGGAAACCTTCCACCGGGGAGAAAAAGTGGACCCTGGCATGCATCAGAGTGGCAGGGAAAGCGGAGGACTTGCCGGAGAGTTATTGGTGCTATTATTCCGCAGGGAGCCGGCGTGGTTTATCGCGACTGAGCGCAGCGGCTGGCAGGGCGCGGAATCACAGGGCTGCTGGGAGTTCACATGGCCTCCCGTGCACTGCAGGTTACTACAGTCCAAACAGACGTGTCCATGTGAGCACCAGCACGCGCATGACCCACTAACTTTCATTCCGTTTACCTCGGGTGACTTTAAAACTTTGACAGGCCCGCCCACCTACTTCCTCTTTTCTGTTGCTCCTGGCACGTGCCTTTCGTTCCCTCCAATAAGCGCTGAGCCCGGGATCCTTTAAACTCAGGCCGTCCTCGAAGAGCGGCGGCATGCGCTACAGCCAGATAAAGGCCGGCGCGGAGTGGGGAAAGCGGACCCGTGCGGATCTCGTGCTTTGGCTGTCGCAGGCCACCTCAGTGTCGCCTGCCCGCCCAACACCGTTTGAACCTGACCCTGCCACCTGTCTGATTCGCGTTTCGTCGCCCGCCCCCCCCCCCCCCACAACCTCTGGTGGGAGACAAGGAGACTCAGTTCAGCTTAGGATACACGTAAACACAGAACCACACACACATGGATTTGGAGGCTGCCTTCTGACTGTCCTTTCACAGAGACACAAGAAACATGGAGGGCCATCTCTGAGGGATGACAGCAAGCCCCCCTCTATAGTGGCTGGACTGCGCCAATTTGAGGACCTGCATGTCACACAGACACACACACACACACACAGACAAACACTCAAATTCCACCATCATTCTCTCCAGAGGGGTATTAACCTTACCTCTGCTGTCAGATACGAGGTCCCAAACCCAGCTTTTCTGTTGTCCTCAAATCCCACCTTGCGGCCGATCAGAGAGAGACAGAGACAGAGGGGGAGAGAGAGAGAGAGAGAAAGGCACGGCAATCAATAGAATAATGCGACAAGACGCCTCTCGACGACACGCATCTATTCAGGGCGCCCGGCGTCCAGACGCACATTCACAGCACATCCTTCTTGTTCCCGTGCTTCTCTCTTTTTGGAGTTTTCCCCCGTCCTTCCCTGCCTTTCAGTCGAGACAAAGGCAGCCCTTTAGCCTGAAACCGCAGCTGGTGCCCCCGCTCTCTCACGCCTGATAAGGAGTGACACACGGCGAGGGTCTTTCTCTATGAATTATGTAACACGCTGGAGCGGGCTCCTGCCCAGGTTTAGGCATGCGTGCGTGTGGAGCTAAAAATCACCACTGATAACATCACTACGCTGAAAATGAGGAGGTAATTTAACTGTGGTGTCAAACAGCCCTAAGCGAAACAGCACCGAGACCCCAAGTGAGCTCCCCATAGCCCCCTCCCAGCAACAACAATAGTGATATAATACTTTTCTGTTGCGGCGCCCTGCCTGGTTGGCTCGTCCCTGTGCCGGCTCTGTTTTGTCTTTAGCCAGCTAACCCCAGCCTACCCCCACACTCCCTGCTTCCACCCCCACCCACTCTCCCTGCCGGCCCTGTCGCTGTCAGCTCCCCCCTGATAATTAATATTTACCCACTGAGCCAATCTGCTTTGCCGAGTGCTCCATCCACTGGCGCTATCCCCATTAGAAGTCCCCAGCTCTTGCGACTAACCTCTCTGTCTCCCTCTTGCTTCTGTGTGCTCCTGCCCATTCAGGAAGCCATCTTGTGTTTTTAATCCTGTTTTACATTAGTACTAGTAGACTAGTTCTCTCTCTCTCTCTCTCTCTCTCTCTCTCTCCCGCCTCTCTCTTACTCTCTCGTTCGCTCTCTCTCCGACTCGCTCCCCTACACAGGGTGATTTTTCTTCTTCTTTTTTTTTTTTTAACCAGCGTTCGCGGTTGACGCTGCCTTACCCAAGACCCCCTCCCACACTTCTCTTTTTTTCTCCACCCCCTCCCTCTCTCTCACTCTTTACAACAAGCGAAAGAGCAA
>JAODLC010000044.1:21130632-21164832 GCA_026781145.1 Hippopotamyrus pictus | reverse complement strand
TATATCATGAACATGAAAAACAATGATCGTCGACGTCCTTACTAAGCTCAGCAGTCCCTGTTCTTAGGGTTAATTTAAAAGCCAGCATGTGTATTGCACTAATTGCCGTGCTGGTGGGAAACAATCCACTTTCTCTTCGGGGGAATACACATAGAGATTTCTTTTGGCAAGGACCCGTGGGCTGGACGCAGATAGTCACAAGAGAGAGAAGTAAAAGAATGTAAATTACCGCATGTCGAAACGTGCATACGTACCAAGTTTTAACGGGTGGATCTCAGGAGAAGGCGCTTCCTTTCCTTAGAAAAAAAATCTATTAATTTTAAAAGTGGAAATACTTCAATATGGTGAAAAAGGTGTGCACTTCTTCAGTCCCTATTTCCCCAGTTAAATACGTGCGCAGATCTGATTATCAAATACATTTAAGGAATGTTTAAAGTAAAGCCTGCGCACTGCCAAAGTAACCACATGCTCATGGTTTCCTTGTGTCATATCGGAACACTTTGCAAAAATCAAGTGAACAAGAATATAGAAGAAAACGCGTGGAAAAAAATCTGAAGCTTAAAACACTTTTTAAAAGTTCTGCTTCTTGTTTCGCTCAAGGTTTGAGGTCTCCTTAGAGTTAAAAGAAGAAGAGGAGGAGGAAGAATTGAGGAGGAAAAACGTTGCTGAAAAGAGGTAAAAGTGATCAGGAAATCGCGGAGTGGAGTCTGATCGGCATACTGGAGCGAGGGGGTTAATTTGCCTCAGTACATCACGTCATTAACTTTAGACGACAGCTGTCATTTAAAAGCCAAACTCGTTTAATTTTGACATCCATATACAATAGCGTATTTCAAAATTTAATAAGCACAATAAATGAATTACGGAAAAGATCTCAATAAGGTTAGGGGAACACAAGAATTAGACTGGGCCATAAACGAACCCATGCGTTTGAAAGGACGTTTAACTTGATATCATTCTGATAAACGTATTTAAATAAGTATTTATAAAACATACATATTTAAAGGTGACGTATTACTTGTACCCTGGTATATATAGGTTAGACTTATTGAAGATTTATCAGATATATTTCTTATTAAAATGAATAACTAACACCGGTTTCGTGTTTATGTGTAAAATAGGTCTATTTTCATTGGAACATTGTGCAGTTATATCTTGATTTAGACTGAAAGTTTTTGTTTTTAATGTCAACATTTGCCTGTCATCTACACCATTAATTTACTTAAGCAAAATGATAAAAACGAATACCTTACACAGTAAAGCCAGATGCTCGGACTTGGGGCTTTTACAGAGTACAATGTTTTTCCAATTTTAAGATGCTGAAACTGACGCTGCATGGGTTTGATGTCGTAGGTAACCGTTCACCAAATGGTGCTTAGTACTATCATTTATAATTTGTTTGTGTCAATCTCTTAATCCTTTTTCGAATATGACAACTTACCCAACCAGTTTAAACGATTTTTTTCTTGACTCTGGAGGTATAGAAGTTAGACGTAGGACACCAATATTGGAAACTTTCAAAATTTCAGCAGTGGCGGGCCGCGTGTGTGGGCCGGTCGCTGCGTTCGGTACTGGGAAATACAGCGATTAAATGATATGATGAGGTGCCTGTAATACACGCCTGATAACATCTCAAAAAGAGTTATGCAAAGGAATGTCGTCACAAACGGCTCAATTAATGAATGTACATTTAATTCTAAAAAGCCTTTTAGAGATACAGAAATATTTATCGCCATCACATTTAACAAGATAACAGATTTTTTTTTTTATAAACGTATTACGCCTAGGTGCCGCATCAGACACACTGGTAAAATAAATAATAAATAAATAAACATATTAACAGCAACAATAATACATGAAAGATATTTTTAATTTATTTATATATATATAAATGAAAATAAAGCGTTGCTCCGATGATTTCACATTTGAAAAATAAAGTCAAAAAACAACTGTAAGAAATGCAGCGAATAGTTGAGATATATCATTAGAAGAGACACCATTATTACTGGGTTTGTGTGCTATTTCTGCCAAACATGGGATAACTGATATTTTTTACATGCACCGAATAAGGAAGAAAAATCATTTCATGGCAAAACTCGATATAAAAACCAAGCATGAAACAGACAATTGCTTCGTTAAGCAATGAATCTGTAAACAGAACAAGAGATTGCTATAGTTGGCGGTGGCAATTACGACTAATTAATCCGCCATTAGGCTATGTAAGGTTTATATCGGTGTATATCGGGTTGCGAACGTGTAACGATGACATTCAGGGGTGTTGTAAGAAATCGACAAATCCATACCCACCTTTTTCAAAGAAACTATGTGCAAACAACAATAACAATAATAGTAATAATATTAATAATCAGTGGTGCCGCTAGAGATTTTAGGCCCCATGAAACCATATCATATTGGGCCCCCAACCCGGACCAATTCAATTATGATCCAGATTTTGTAGGGGGCGTCGATAGTCCTAACCCCTTAATAATAAAATAAAAATAAAATAATAAAATAATAATAATAATGGGTTCTCGTCTTCGTTTCATATCGCTTTGATGCGCATTCGTCCACGTATTTTTTTCCTAAAAGACAAATAAAAATCCGAAATCACAAATAAATTTAAATAAATATATATAACAAATAAAAAGGTAAAAATACTGAAACAAATATGTGAAATACAAAATTAAATATATAAATAGTGAAATTCGCAGTTCGGCGAATGATTCCCTCCAGCTCCCCGGTATGTTTTTCCGTTATGAAGGCGACGTACACAATAGATTCATTTACCATGTTTTATTGTCACAGCACTGTAAACCTATGCTAGGACCGATGTGAGAAAGACAGGGGAACACAAACGAAAACACTACAGCACACGTGGCGTCCAGGTACATCACGCAATAAATAATAGAGGGTCCAACTGGGGAAACGGAAACGCGAATCAAAACCATAGGAATGGTGCCAACTTCACTGGTCCCCATTCGGGCATGTCGATTGCCCAACCTGCATGTGACAGGAGCTGGGTTTATGGAATCAGAACCAGGGAGGGTCAAAAGACTGATTGGGGAGGAGCAAAGAGTCATGCTACATTTTATTTGGTGGGAATGTTGTTTAAGTCCTGTCAGTTTTAAAGGGAAGAGAAAAATAAACAGTTGGCTTTGGGCCAAGGCACCGGCATTTTGACCCGAGTGTGGGAGACTAACACTGGGAGTTTATCTCAGTTAGGAGACAGGAATAAGTAACGGTAGTTGTGGTGGTGCTGTGGGGGGACACTGCACTGTGCATGGGGGCTCTGATGAAGTACGGAGACTGGGAGGCCCAGAAAAGACAGGCGATGGAGAGAAGGTGTTAAGTGAGGGAAACAAACAGGAACAATCCTAAGAAAGATGGGGCAGAAGAAGCGAGACCAGCCTCGAAAGAGCAGGGAGGCGAGTGGCCCGTTTCAGGCCTGACACGAGCATTTAAAGGTAGCGATACTTGAACTTATTTTCACACATCCGGCTGCTAAAACTGCTCCATGTAAAGTGTCTGTGTGTCGTGTCACCCATCTTTCCATTAACACTATCAACTGACCCCCGAGACATGAGAAAGTAACCCCCCCCCCCCCCACCGCGGTGCCGGTTTGGGGTCTCCAGTCTCATGAGGCTTGGTCTTTACGTCCGGACTTGGAACTTGCCCGCCTTGGTCATGTACTTGATACCTTTGAAGGGCTTATACTTCTCCCCATACATGTCCAAGCGATTCACCTTCAGACCTGGAGAAAAAGACAGAGGATTAAAAATGGTCGTGTCTCTCGCTCAAAAGCTGCGGAGTCTGACAGCTGCAGATCTCCAATGTGCTATTTTCTCCTGCCGAAATTTTGTATGTGGATATGTGTAAAGTTGGAGAAAGGTTCTCCTCCCGCTAGATGAGACCTTTCCCCCGGTACCTGAGATGGCCATCTGCTGGATCTTGAACTGGATGTTGATGGTGGGGTTCTCGTCAGGTTTGCAGGCCCCAGCCTGCAGGCTCATGGACCCCTTTAAGCTGGGAAGCTTCTGGGGGTTGATCTTCCCCAGATCCCATGACAGCAGCTGGACAGAAACACATGCAGTGTTACCGTGTGTCCAGTAGTATCCAGTAACGCTGGGGGATGGAAGGCTTACAAACCCACAAGACCCTGATTGGCTGTTCACTCTAACCCCGCCCGCGTTTAAGCACTATATGCCGTCTTACACCATGTACACATAAGCACAGAAAGGAGGCTCTCTGAGGCAGAGTGACTACCTTGGTGACAGGGTCGAAGGTGTAGGTACCCTGAGAAGGGTTGAGGTTGACGTTGAGGACCCCTCGAGGCAGCTGGCTGTTCACCAACACGGACTCCACAGCCTTGCCCATGGTCTGCTTGGGGCCCAGGGTCAGCTCGAACCGGCCCTGGCTGCTGCCCTCTCGGAAAGTGATGTTGTGTTTGACGTACACAGGAATGGCCACAAGGCTGCACGCCAGAGAGGATGACAGGGACAGAATACAGTCAGTGGCTAGAACTGGAAATTACACACCAAGAGTCAATGCCTTCATTTAATCTCACAAATTTGGAAGTGGGAGGTTCGGGACACCAGATACTGATCACAGGTCTATAGTGCTATACTGAACCTGACACCTGTACTGGTGTGAGTCTGTTACTCTCCGAACCCGACACCTGTACCGGTGTGAGTCTATTACTCTCCGAACCCGACACTCATACTGGCATGAGCCTATTAATCATTGGACCTGACAGTAGTAGCAACATGACCTGGTAGTCATTGGATCTCATATCTGAACTGGTACTCATTGCACCAGATACCCCCATTGGTGTGTACCTGGTACTCACTGAATCTGATACTCATACTGACGTGGGCCTGGTACGCACTGGACCTGATAACCATACTGGCCAGTACTCACTTCTGCGAGCTAACATGGTAGGACAGCAATCGGAAGTTCCCATCAGGGGGGATGAAGGACAAGATGCGCTCGGCCTCCCAGCGTTTGAACCGCACGCAAGGGTGGAAGCTGACATCATCCAGGAGCCGTGGGTTCTGGGAGAGAAGAAGAGGGGAAGCCCATGCAGGAGACACTACAGACACCAGGCAGAGCCACGGTGAAGGGAGAGGGGGGCTCACCATGAAGGAGAGCGTGAGGTCTGGCATTCCTGTCAGCTTCACGCAGGCGTCGATGACACCCTGGATCTCTGCTGTGATGGTGGAACCTGGGAGAAGCAGTGAGAAGGGGGTCCTCACAAACTCAGGGAGCTGCTCAGCATTTAAGCAGGACCACAATGAAATAAACGCCCTCAGTCACACACTGATTCCATGTAACACCAACAGTCTACTTAACATGCATTCTCTTCTATTACACCTTAATGGTTTGCATCATCTGTGATAGGAAGCACAGTGACTCAGTAAGCAGCCAGGGTTGAAGGCCTGAATCCTGTTTTCACTCTCTGTTTGTTAAGTTTGAATGTTCTCCTCATCTCGGTCAGTGTGTATGAGTCTGTGTATGTGTGCACACTGCGCTACACTGACATCCCTTCCAGAGTGTGCCCCAGGCTTGTGCCCTGAGCAATAGGCTCCAGGCCCCCCTCCCATGACCCTGTAGTGGTATACATGATTGGCAGATCGATGGATGGATAGACGGTTTTAAGCTTCTTACGGCTGCTTTCTCACAAAGAACGCCTTTGTAAAAGGTGAAAGGTTAACGTGATCAACACGATATTAACATCACACATCATAATTATTAACGAGACTACTGTGAACGGCTGCAGCGAATGGGGATACCTGACTTGTCAATGATGGCGTCGATCTCCTCCACAACGTCGAAGTATGCCTCATTGTTGGTGTACTTCACGCCGGTGCGTCGCCAGGGGACCACAGACAACTGTCCAGTCGGGAGCTGCTCTCCCACGTTGGTGCTGCCTGCACCCAAGGGGAATAAGGGAGCAGACCCAGCACCATGTGACATACTCTGGACACAACCTGCACGTCACGCACCACGTGCACTAAAACCATGTGACCTGGCCCCCCCACACGGCGAGGACACCTGTGATGGTGTTGACCACGGTACGGAGGATGGTAGGTGGCTTGATGAGCTCCTTCAGTATGTTGGACTCGGTGGCCAGTGGGAAGCCATTGTCCAGCATCTCCTCCAACAGCTCGTACACCACCACCACATTGTCCTTAATGGCTGCCTCCGTGCAAACCCCAAAATAGTCCTGGTCGGGAGTGGGGGTGGGGATAGGAGTTAGTGGCAGCGTGTGAGTGTGGGCTGACCCTGTTAAAGCAGGTACAGACCTGATGAGTGGGGAAGAACATGAATGTCTGATATGCAAATGGGCACGTGTGAGAAGAGGGGAAACCTAGGAGTCAAATGGGCGGAACGGACCGGGACCAGAAACGAAAGCGTCGATAAGTCAGAAATTAGGAAGTCCCTCTGAGTAATAACCCCCCCTCCCCCATCCCTTGCAGTCAGTAGCAGAGGCGGGCAGTTAACATGCACAAGGAACCAGCAGAAAAACAGATGAAGCCGGCAGCCTGTGACGTCCACACACCTGGAAGGTATCAACCACCCTGTGCAGGAACTCGATGACGAAGAGCGGTGGCACCTCACTCTGGATGACAGCGACGAAGTAGATGCGATGTCGCAGCACGCTGATGAGGTAGTGGTGGGGCGTGGGGATGACAGGAGGCACGTTCTCCGGCTCACTCGCTCGCTCCTGAGCCTCAAAAAAGTAGTCGCACACGGAGCGGCTCACCACGCTCTTCCAGTGCTTCTCCAGGAAGATGTCCCCCGAGGAGTTGACCAGGAACAGACTGTGTATCATCCTGACTGTGACGGGATGGGAGCAGGCAGGAGGCTGACGGAGGGATCTTGAATTTGGAGTGCGGTCGACCACAGCACAATCACCTTTACACGGTGATGCTTGTGTTTCGGTCTGTTAGAACAGAACAGTAGGTCACGCGTGGGTGGGTAGGTGTGCGCGTTTGTGTGGAAGGGGTAGCGAGGAGAGGGCAAGAAAAAGACAGACATCTGATACGTCCTCATCTTATATGCGGCAGCAGTATCAAGTTCGAGATGGAGGTAAAATGTCAGACAAATGCGTTGTGCGCCTTAATGCATTTATCTGACTCTTTCAGTACACATTTTCCCTTGACCCAGGATACTTGGTAACTGTTTTAATTCGTATCTTAACAGTGAATCCCGATCTCCCTTCAAATGTTCCATCACACGACTGTCTTGTGACACTGACAGGGATCCGCTAATAACCTCCCCCATCGGATCCCCATACTCACTGGTTATCGAGCCCACAGAAAATGCCACCGTCAGTACGTGGTAGCCCCGGAGTCATGCATTCAGACAGGCTTACTCACCTGCAGCCCGTGGCCGGACGCTTCGCTTCTTTTTTTTCTTATCCCTTGAATGAAACACAAACAGGAGGCTCGCTGCTTCCTTCTCCGTCACCACGACTCGGACGATGATTGGATGACTGGCGTCCAACAAGACCAATGATTTGCAGGAACTGGCAGGAATACCCACCTTTGCCTCACGAATATTGGTGAAGGGCACGGATGTCGAAGATTATTGGCCAGCCTTCGGTATATCAGCCTTTGGGATTGGTTTGTACAGAAGCGATGGACCCTAGTACAGCAATAATGTCATGTGCGATTTGCGGGACTAGTGAGATAAGACCAGCAAGTTAGATATAGGTTTCTGTCTTTGTTTTTTTAATCGAGGAGTTAGATGGAGATCCTGTATGGGCCACTCCCCTGCCGGTTATACAATTATGGTATTGTTCTCTTGGAAGTGAAAGCTCCAGGGATACCCTCATTAATTACGATTACTAAAAGGAAAAAAAATGCCCAATGAGTCATGTTAAACTCGTCGCCTTCTGTTAACAGAATTGCGGACGTCCAGGAATCCAAAAAAGCGATTTATGGCCGGGGGCCAGTAATGTCAGGTGGTGCGCAAACAAAGAAACGCCTTTGGGAAAGCAGGTATACACGCCTGTTTATGTAGCTTGTTGGAACACATACTTAAGGATCAACTTTCCGCTAAACCCGATTTTCAAGCCCTTTTAACGGTTAGAAGAACCGGAAGCCCATTGACTGCAGAGGTGCCTGCCGTCTGATACATTTATAGTGGCAGCAGTTGAGTTGATACTCAGTTATTTATAATTAGGTACTGACACTCTTTTATGTATCAAAATGTAACGTATTTAGATATTGCTAGATAAAATAAAGTTTTTTAAAGAACAAAGAATGTGGATTGGTTTCTATTTATTTAATGTTTTCCATTTCAGTCGAACAATACATTAAAAAAACGTTTTAAAAAATCAACTTAAACTAGCTAACTACCCCTTCTGGAATTTTCTTAAGTTAAAAGGGTACCTACCTAAGAAATAACGTCGATGTAGTGGGGAAATTATTTAAATTAACGGTATGGCTACCAATGGATCAAACAGGGTACAACACAATGAAATGGTACGTAGCAGAATAATTTTGTTTAAACACAAGTTGTTTTAATATTCCCATTTCGACGCAACTCAGAAGAATTCTTAAACGTCGTAATGCTTATCGTATAAGTACCAATATATAAATACCAATATATGAGGCAGTACGCAGTGAGTGCATAAATCAAAACGGCATGCTATTAGTGGGTATCACTATAAGATATGAAAGAGATTATGTTTTCCCCAGGGGTGATGTCTACCATAAACATACCTCGTAAAAAAACATGGGGAAACCGACACAAAATTAATCAGGCACTGCAGAAAATCAGAAATAACCCGCTAATACTGGGCGTCGGGAATCATGAGACATGTTTTTCAACCTGCACCAAAATTGTAATATTTATATAAAGGCTAAAAAAAAAAAAATTTTGGATTTAAAGCAAATGGTTGTAATGATGACTATTAAGTAGCGCAGTACGTAACTCGTTTCACTGATTAAAAAAAACGCAGATAATTCAGAGAGTAATACCGGCGTATTTCTAAACGGAAACCGGGCATTTGTGCTGCATACCAGAGCGAGAGCCGCTCTGCCATTTTGTGCGCGGCTGCGACGCGCCTCGCCGGCCGCGCATTTTGAGATGAGCGAGCTCAGCTCTGCTGATACTGGCGCCGCTCCGGGCACATTGCGGACGTGCGCCTAAGAGCGTGAGCTAAGCAGGACATCCAGCAACGCCGGGCGCCTCTGCGCATATCCCAGGCTGCCTTGCTCACAGACGAGCGCCAGCTGGGGTTTTGTCAACAGAAAACGGGAAATATAAAAATACATTTTAAAAAAGGGCTGATTGTTGCTTAAAACTCACGTTTTATTGTGTATGCGCTTACTGATTTCGAGCTTTAACAGAAAGTTATAAACTGCTTTTCATATAGCGTTTTGCACGTTTTACACGAATGACAACTCTAGGCTGGATTGCTGTCCCAAAGGTGTTTGTGGTTGTAGGTATACATTGCAAAATTCAGGAATACTATATTGCAGTTCATGTCACTTCATTTACAGCACGATTGTACATTTAAATAATGGCGCGATCCCAACCGAAAGCATAATTAGAGATATAGCAATGACTGCACCTGCTCCACATCGGACTGTCGAATCAAACCGAGCAATTCGTGTCATCAGTGTCTCTCATTACAAAGAATAAATACATTTAAAATGATAACCGAGCAGCAGGGGAAAACCAAATCAGATTTTCTGTGGGATCGCGACGCTTGGAATCATTTAACTACTTTAAAGAGAATTCCCAGTGTTAAACAGGGCGGGTGAACTCTTTGTCCATGGGGATTCTCCAAGTACGTAATTTGAAAATATGTACCCGTTTTCAAACAAATATACCCCATACTTTATGTAACCAAGTTACAGTATCAATGTAATACACTGTATTGGGTTACTTAAATTTTATAGAAAAGTATTTTATTGAAACGTTTTTTACACAAGGTGTTAGTCGAATCTGACGGGAAACAAACAAAAAGTGCAATCACTACTGAAATGGCTCAACATAATTTATTTTGTTTTATGTTAAAATGTACAGAGTTCTTTGAAAGTACTTGCTAAGAAAGAAAAAACGTATAAGTTGAAATACATACAGGGACGAAGCAGAGGCGCGAAGGAGCTCTCCGCCTCTCTCTCTTAGCTTACAACTCACCATGTACAATTACAAAGGATACAAAAGGGAAGCGATATAAACAGACAGAAATATACTGAGCTCATTTTTACATGCCTCTTAGACGCAGGGAAGTCGTCCTATACACACACAAAGGAACCAAAACAAAAGAAAAGAACGCTAAGTGACCTTTAGATAGTTGTTTTTTCCTTTTGTTTTTTAAAATATCATTAATATACTACACAAAGATAGAAAACTCTAGAGATGGGATGGAATGGGAAGGTTAAAGGCATCTTAAATTCACTAAAAGTGAGTTGTAATTTTTTTAGTTTTGAATTTCTTAATAATATTACCCAAGTCAAGCTAAAAAATACCTTTAGTTTTCTTCCTGAAACCGAAGTGAAAAAATGACAGTACCAATATCAATGTCAGAGTTTTTTATATTATAGAAAAAACGTTTTCTCTACAATAGGTTTCTAAAGTCAAAAAGAGTCAGCTTGTGTACTAAAAGAAAGCTGCCCAGTCTGATAAAATTCAGAGAAAACAGAACAAAATTAAAACACACAAATAATATATGAGAGGTCATGTCTGTAAGAAAAGGATCCTCCTCAGAATGCGAATACTGAACAATGAACATGGGGAACACCTCTATGCCCTGGGCCGGATGCAGCAACCACACAGGGTGGCCTGTACCCTCAGAGCCCCTGCCTACCTGCCTGCCTATCTTCTGTGTGTGGGGTGTTAATTAGGAGACGAGGTGGCCCACATCCGGATGGTGGTCTCTCACGCTGAGCACTCTCCTCCACAGCTGCCGTCCCTTGGCATGTCCGGGAAGTCGATCCGAGTCCGTTTAGGGATCGGAGCATTTGCTGGGCTGATGTCAGACACGGAGCTCCCTCATTCGCATCCCTGCATGCTTCAAACACCTGCTGTCGTAAAGGCACAGACATCGGGAGCGTCCGCACCCACAGCGAGATGCATGAGGGCAGACTAAAATTGGTTCTCGTCCGCCATGCGGTTTTGGGGGACCTCACTGTAACCTGGCAGTGTGGAGCTGCATGTTCCGCAACGCATCAACGCTTCCTCTCCCACAGTACGAGGAAGACAAGGACTCGGACCAGACCGTACTCGATGGCGTTTTTACGGCACGCCTCCACTGACACGCATGCAGACCCTCACACCACCCCTTGGCGCTACCTCGCGGCAGGGCCCATGAGCATAGGACAGAGACTGCTGGGAACCATTTCTCCAGGACACACATAGACACAGAAACCAAAACATTAAAAGGATGTTGGACTGCACACAAGCATTTCAACCGTCAAAACAAAACAGAAATTTAAAAATATAAAAAGATAGTCCCTTCTACAATGTTGTCTTTTTTTAGGTAAGGCTTCCTATGTCAATTAAAAGATTGTGTGCATGGTTACATTTTGCTTTAACCATGTGTTTTCCTTTCTCAGTTTTTCAGACCGATCCAACGCTTGCCTCGCCCGCTCCTTAGAGCGCTGGAATGTGGGCGGGGGGGGCAGCCCCGGGTCTAATCCCGACGGGCCAGAGCTCACACAGAGGTCCAGTTCCACGGCAGCTCAAAGTACATGCCCTGGTCAAGAAAATGATCCGTGGAGATAAGGACATGGAACAGGAGCAGGCATCGTCCCTTTCAGCCTCACTCTTGCCACGGTGAGGGGGTGGGGTCTAATTTACACGGACATGGAAAAAAGGCGCTGAGTCCGACGGCTGTCGCTCATCTGCTCATGTAAGGCGACTGTTTGGGGACGCCGGCATTCATGTAGCTGTGATGCGAGGGGCCCGTGTACATCATGTTGCCGTGGTGATTGGGCTGCATAGGCTGCTGCGGGTAGGCCTGCCCCCCCATCACACCCATCTGCATCTGCATGGGGTACTGGGCCGGCTGGTTCATGTATGGCGGGTTGCCATGGTAGCCACTGTTCATCATAGGCTGTGGCATGCGGTAGCTCGCCGGCATGGCGTTCAGCGGGTTCATGTTCATGGAGTTGTACGCAGTGGGTGTGGCCATGAGGTTGGGCATCATGCTGCGCTGCACAGCCAGGGCTCGTGGGGAGCCCTGCATGGTCACGGGTCCCGAGCTGCGGCCGTACAGTTGCTGCTGGTGTGGAGAGCCGGCAGGCAGCTGGGTTGCCTTGGAGCGGATGGCGATGTGGCCCTTTACCGTCGCCATCTGGCTCTGCAGGCGCTGCGCATGGGGAGGCCCCAGGCTGATGTTGGCCGCCGGCATGTTACACTGCAGCAGGGAGGAACTCAGGTTCATGGAGCCACTGCTGAGGTTGGGAGGGGGTGTCATGGTGGCCTGTGCCTGGGGCAGAGGTGGGTGCGGCGAGGGTGCCAGCTGCGGCAGCCCGGGGTTGGAAAGTGACACGCTGGGGGCATATGACGTCACGGCGGCCGAGTGCGAGTACGACATGGCGTGAGGGTCCATAATGGTGTTGGTAAGCTGCTGCAGCTTAGCCAGGCTGAACGTGGCCGTAGGCTGGGGGTAGCCGCCCGCCCCAAAGTCCTGGCCCATCCGCTCATAAAGACTGCGGCCGCTGGCTGCCCCCCCTGCCGACTCGGGGATCTCCATGATCATGGGGGTGGAGGCAAAGCCGTTACCCATGCTGCATTGAGATAGGGCCTGCTGCTGTTGTGGTGGGGGGAGGGGGGCTGTCGGCGGTGGCTGTGGAGTGGGGGCCTGCGCCTGCTGGGGAACCGGAACCTTCTTCTGGGGCTGCTGGCTGGCACTGGGGGGCCTCTCAATCACACAGCTTTGAGGAGATTTTATGCTGCAGCCGGGGGTGTTCGATGGAGGGGGGGGTGGCGGAGGAGGCTGAGGGACGCCTCCGGCCCCACTCCCAGCTGCCCCTGGTCCCGCCTGCTGGATCAGGCTGCAGCTGCCCAGACCAAGGGGAGCTCCGACCGCAGCACTGGAAGACGTCAAGCTAGCTGCAGAGACGAAGGGGCAGCCACCAGCCTGGGAAGAGGACGAGGACGGAGTCACTGAGCCTGAGGATGTGGAGGCAGCAGTTGGCGCTGCCCCGGCAGCCACGGCAGCGACCATGCTGCTCCCGTTGCCCCCGGCGCTGCCACTGCCTCCGCCCATGGTAGAGTCGTAGCTGCTGGGATTGTCATAGTTTTCAGTCGTGCTCTCGATGCTGCCCAGGTCGCTGAAGCCGCTGTCCACCACCTGCTGCGAGTGGTCCGACACCGACGGCACATCCATCATGGGAGATGTCTCCATGTTCTGCAGCGAGGGGGCCGACAGAGAGCCGGGGTGTTCCGGCGTGATCTGGTTATACCCACCGGTGCCCCCAGCCCCACCTCCAGGGCCACCCCCACCTGCTGGTCCAGACTCCAGTGGCCCCGGCGTCAGGCCCGGACTGCTGACGGAGCGCACAGACTGGCCGGGCAGAGAAGGCAGGGGGGCGCCGGGGAGCGGGCTGCTATGCTGCGACGGGCCACATTCCACCAGCGCCAGCGCCTCGTCCTCAGCCTCACCATGGCTGTAGCTCTGCAGCGTGCGGCATGCAGCCAGCGTCTCCTCACAGTCCTGGTAGGCCCCATGCGGCTCAGCCTCCTCCTCCTGGGCCTCACCCTGCGTAAGCGACTGCACGGCCTGAACGGTCTCCAGGTCCAACTCGCTGCTGTGGTGGTGCGCATGGTGACCCAGCTCCTCCTTGAAGTCGGTGTGCGTGTGGGGGTGTGACGGGTGGTGCTCAGGCTCGATCAGGAGCACTGCCTTGTCCTCAGCCTGCAGGGGCTGCAGATCCAGGGGCTCCTGGGGCACAGACATGGCCACCGTCTCCACCACTGCCGCTGCGGCCGCAGACTCATCTTGCTCCCGCCGCCGCCGTTCATCCTGAGCATCCACCTGAGTCTTCCCCTCCCGCGCTTCTTCTCCAGCCTCCTCCTCCTCCTCTTCCTTGCTAACATAGGGCCTTGCCACACTGCCCCCGGTGTCTAAAAAACCCTCACCCCCTGGGGGCTCCTCCTTCACAGGAGGCGAGTGTGTTCGCGAGACTGGCTCCTCGTCCTCCTCCTCCTCGTCGTCATCATCGTCATCTTCCTCATCCTCCGAGTTCTGAGGCTCCCTCTTTTTGTTGCCGGCATCAGCCTTGTCCCCAGGGTGCCCGTCACCCTCGTCGTCAGCATCATGCTCCTCAATGCGCTGTCCCCCTGTGCCTGCGATCACGGCCAGACTCTTGCCAGCACACATGCTCTCTTCCCGTTCCTCCGTCCCTTCGGACACCTCCAGCCGGGGCTGAGGAGCCCGGGGACCTGCAGAGAGGGCCCGAGGCACTGGACGACTTTGCTTCTCTGGTTGCCAAGACAACTCCTCCTCCTCGTCCTCATCCTCTTCCTCCTCATCCTCTTCCTCTGGCTCCGAAACAGCAGGCTTGCTAACCGGAGTTGGCAGGGGTACATTCTTTGGAGGCCGTCCCCTGCGCTTAGGCTTCTCGTCTCTACGTTTGTCCATGTAGTCCTCGTCGTCATCATCCTCTTCCTCATCCTCCTCAGAGTCTTTGCACTTGTGGCTCTCACGGTCAGCAACCCTGGACCTCCTGCCCGCCACCTCCTCATCCAGTTGCTTCCTCTCCAGCTCCTGTCTGGCCACCTCCTCCTGGGCTCTCTGCATATAGCAGTTTCTTGGTTTACGGCTCGGTTTCATCTTAATTCTGGGGGGTTGTGGCTCCTCTGGGGCTGGGGCCATTGGGCCCTCTCCTGGTGCCTCTCCAGTGTCCTGGCTGGCGCCACCACCTGGCTTCCTCCTGGGACGCTTCTTCCAGTGCAGCGGTTTGCGGCTCTTGCCTTTGGGCCAGCCCTTCTTCTTCTTCAGGGGTGCAGGCTCCACCCCCTCCTCAGTGGCCCCATTCCCCTCAGCACCAGGCATAGGCTCAGGCTTGTGCAGGGTGGTCATGGGCTTCAGCACAGGGGTGCCATCTGAAACAGATACAAGCAACTCATCAGTAGAGCTATCAGTGGTGGAGCCAACTCACAGCCTCTTATCGTGCTTTTCCACTGGCATACAGGAACAGGAGTCGTCCTGCGAAGAGACTAGTTACAAGTGCGGTTTTCCACTACAGAAGGATCGGCTTGGTAAAGGAGCAGCCAGGTTTGGAGAGTGACAGTGATGTAAAACCGAAGACACGCACACGGTGTACATCATGATTTACTATGTGCTACTTTTCAGTATATCTATAAGAACTGCCATGTTAAGTGTCAAATGCTGGAAGAAGGAAATCTTATTAAAGACTCTCAGATATATTTAGTTTCATATCTGAATAATTACTGATGAAAATATTGCATATTTATACTGTATTTTGTATTTGTCTTGTGTTTGTATTATTTGTATATATGTCTTTACCCCTTGCACTCAAAAGGTTCTTTTGCCTTTTGCCAGATCGACGTAAATAAGAAATTGTTCTTAGCGACTTAACTGGAAAAATAAAGGTTAAATAAAATAAAATGGGTACGCCAGGACTACAGTAACCTCATGAACTTACTACTGTACACTAAAGCCACAGGTTAAGTCCACATAGCACCACATCAGTACGAGAACTACAAAGAGCACCTGGGAGCCCACCTTCTTCATCGGACTCTGTGAGGGGCGCACGGCGCCCTCTCTTTGCTGGGGGGGCCATGTGCCTCAGCGCCGTGCGGGCTGGTGGATAGCGCCGAAGTGGGCTCTCCTCCTCAAGCCTGGGCATAGGCCTCTCGGCATCCGAATCCACGAAGGACTCATCTAGCACCTCCGTGGTCTCCGAGATGGTCTCCGTCACCACACTGCTGTGGGGTTGGACACGCTGGTGTGCACGCCACTTGCGGCCAGGCTTCTGGGAAAGAATGAGTGTGCTAAGTATACTAGGTCAAAAATAAATTTCTGTTAAAACTGCCGGAGAACATATTGCAGGGTTACGCCACACGGCAGGTCACAGCATCCCACTCCATACGGACGCACCTTACACCGGAGCCCCAGTGTGGGTTTGGTTAGGATGGGTGGAGAGCAGGCTCTGTGCTGCTCATCTTCATCCTCCTCACTGCTGGATGGGGGCTCGCTGAGCCGGGGAGCCAGCGGCAGCTGAGGAGGGGGCTCTCCAGGGCCTTCGCTCAGTCGACGCTTCGGCCCCCTTTTCTTGCGAGGAGGTCGTCCCCTGCTGCGAGGGGCAGGTGCAGTGGCTGGCCTGGGAATCTCCTTGGGCCGGCCAGGGCCATCTTCCGACTCCTTCTCAGACATGGGCATAATGGGAGAGAGGGAGGGGATGCGAGCCTCTACAGCATCAGCCATCTCATCCTCGCGAGCCTCCTCGGCCACCCGGATCTTCCTGGGGCGTCCCCGCTGGCCATCCTTCACTCGGCCCCACAGCCAGCTTTTAGGCGGCCGGCCCCGTCCACGCCGCTCCCCGTTGGCGGGAAGAGGTGCGCCTTCTGGAGCCACTGGGGAGACCCGCACGGGGGAGGGTGCCGGAGAGGGGTGGCCAGCAGTAAATTCCGGCTGGCGCTTCTCGTCGCCATCCTCCCGCTCCCCGCGTGCAGCGGTCCAGGACAGTGGAGAAGCTGACTGGCTGGGCTTGGTCTGTCGCACACAACACAAATTGGTCAGGAACATCTGGGCAGACTTCCTTGACACAACCAAAGACACTCTAACCCCTGGCAATGACATGAATCCACACCTCTTTGCAGGCATCCTCTTCCACGTCACCCTCGTCTTCGTCCTCCTCTTCCTCTTCCTCGTCCCCCGATACTACTGTGTTTGTGACGATCACTGGGGTCCAGCGGAGACAGTCTGGGTCCACCTCCAGCTGCCGTGGATTAGCGCGAAGCCGGGTCATGTGGGCAGAGACCAGCTTGTCCCTGCGCACCAGGACCAGCCTGAGGCGTGAGAAAATGACAAAGTCACCACAAAGGACACATGAAGAGAACGACTGCAGCTGCATCGATATAGAAAGTCGACATACAACCATCAGACAGTTGACTATGTTAAGTGTTTCAGAGCGGCGTCCTGTTCACGATTTCCGTCATTTACAGGTGCTTCACAGTAATGCGCGTGGACAGAGATAACAAGCCGGATAAATGGACACCGTTGCCACTGTGCCATCTGGCTGACCCGCTACTCCCAGAGAGCGATCGAGTGCCTGAGACAGAACCGCGAGATGAGGAAGCAGTGCAATGAGGAAACTGCCCACCTGCCCCCGCGATGCTCCAGCATGTTGAGGTGGTGCAGTGTGCTGGTGATGTCCTGGGGGCAGATGCCCGTAACCTTGCTGAGGCGCCGGATGGTGACCTGCCGGTCACGCAGGTCGTGCAAACACTCCAGCACTACGCTTCGCCAGTACGCCATGTAAGAGAGGCGGCCCAGGTCCGACAGCGGCTTCTCCGGGGACCCGGGCTGGCCCTCCCTCTTGGACAGCAGATAACCTGGGGGTGACGATGAAGAAAGCTCAAAACGAACGGAAGCGATGAGGGGGCCCCATTTCCATGTGAAGGTCAGAAAATGCTGCCTTACTGAAGTCGATGAGGAAGCGTCCATAGCCTTTACGCTGGTATTGGGGGAGAATCATGATGCAGGACACATTGTATTTCTGCTGACAGTGTTTTTCCTGGAGGAAACGGAGAGGTACTATCTTTAGAAACAGTACAGGGCGTGTAAAGAAAAAAAAGAGAAGATCATCCACGCCACAACAATACAGGGGATTCTTAATAAATCAATGTGAAGATTTTCAAGGGTTTTCACTCACAGGAATAATACTAGTGGCTAGAGTTTAGTCCTGTATCTCCTCCTCTTATGTGGCACTTAACATTAAGTGTAGTGAGATGATAGAGATACATCAGAAATACTGTAGAGGTCTAAGAGAAGCTCACCTTGGAGAAGTAGCCCACCAGGTGGCAGCCCTTGCTGTCATTTTGTGTCAGCACGTAGAAGAGGAAAGGCTCCACGTCATAGTACAGCGTCTTGTGGTCCAGAAAGAGCTTGGCCAGCAAACACAGGTTCTGACAGTAGATAGTGCTGACATTCCCATCCACCTGGAACAGGAAGTAGCACAAGGGACAGTTCCTTCTGCAGCTGTCATTTCCTCCCAGGAAGCACTGGATGTGGAGTGCTGCACAGAAGGGGCTCGTGCGTGTCCTGACACCGAGCAAGACCGGGCCTTCAGAGGCTAACTGGCAGAGCAGACGGCCATAGAGGCTAACAAAGCTGTGTGACGACATTCTGGAATACTTCCGCTGCCCCCCCCAGGGGGTTTTCAAGGCAGTAAACCCGTGAGGAGTGAGAACAGTATCTGCTGACGTGGAATTTGCAGTAGATCACTGAAAGCTACTTTCTAAAAAAAAACTTATCATTCAAGTAAATCAGCTTACTTATTAAACAGCATCTAAAACATCATTTGCTCTTATTTCTGGCTCACAAAGAGCCGACTTCGTCTCTCTGACTTATGCAGCACACCTTTCCAGGTGTCTGCAAACTCAGGGTGCTGAATATTCTGTAACAAATGATCCCCCTGCTCTGATAGCAGATCATGCCAAAGAGCAGTTTTCCTATAACTGAACCAGTCAAGAGAATTCACCAGCTCATGAGGTTCATCCAATACTGCCATTTAACTGAAGAATACAGTCTAGGTCAGGGGTATTCAACTAAAATTAACAGAGGTCCAGTTATTCAATCGCCACCCCAGTGAGGTCCAAACTTTGAATGACATAATTATGATTCCGGAGGCTTTATGATAAAGTGAGAAACTGTCATTGTCATGGTTTTCAACCAAAGTCTACATATTTTCAAAATGGATGTGTCATTTAGCCAGTATGTTCGTCACGTCTCCCTGGTAGCTTGTCTGCAGTTCTGCTGGCAACGATGGCTATTAACACTATCGGACACGATTTTGCAACCAAAGGACCTGCAGAGCCCTGCTGAACCGACCACTCTGTGCCTTTCCCAAAGTCGCCTGACCTTGTACCATCAATGTTTAGCATCACAAATGATGCTCAGTGGTCCGGATCTATATCTCTCTGGGTCAGGATTAGGAGCGGAGTCCATCAGCAGGTGACCTCCGGTCTAGGCTACATGACCATATAAACTGCAGGTGCTCAGTTATACATCTGACAAAAAAAAAAAACAAACACTGAGCGAATGAGGAACATACACCTCTCGCAATGCAACTGCCCCCATCCATCAGAACTTCAAAGGTACGATGCTGAGCGGCAAGCAGACGCACTCCCTCACCTCAAACACAGACACGCTGTCCTTGCGGTAGATCTCATTGGCTGGTGGGTGAAACCAGGTACACTTGCGCATGTGCTGGAAAAGGATGCTGCGACTCTTCATGTAGCGAAGGCAGAACTCACAGAGGTACAGTTTGGGCAACCTGATGGCGGTAGAAAATACGTTAAGAGCTGCGAGGGCATCCCCCAGATGCTAGTACACAAGCCCCAATGGCTCACCTGCTGTACTCCTGCGGGTACGGAGACGAGTACCACGTCTGGATCTCATACTTCCCAAACTCGATGACAGATGGGTAACGCATCTGGGGGTCCGGAGGCCCCGTCACCCCCACTTTCTGTAAGTGCAGGAGAGAGACATCAGAAGAAGGGCAGAGCTTTCACAGGGGATTAGGAGACTGTGGGGCAGACAGATTACAAAATAAGGGATTACTGTGCCTTGGCAACTCCAGACTGGCCGCATGCACACACGCACACATGCAGGGCACGCCTCCTGCTGAATTATTATTAGCACTCTGGTGAGTGTTGAGTGGAAACTGAACATCTGCCACTTCGCTGGGCTCTGTTTCACAGGCTAGTAACCACAAGGTCTGAGGCAGAAGCTGTTGCTGACGCCCTCTCCTTCTCTCTCTCTCTCTCGCTCTCTCTCTCTCACACACACACACACACACACACCCGCAGCTGCAAGGGCAGAGATGAGATGCTTCCTACTTCGTCCCCCATCATTTTGTCAAAGCGAGAAATCAGCAGCAAACTCTTTAAAGACTGCAGCTAATCTGCTGAGGATAAACTAGCAAGATCCTTCAAACATTCTGCATTTTTGCAAAAGCTAAACCTCCAAATGCTCTCATTAATGGGTACTTAAAGGCGAATGAGTCTCTCCGTGCATGTTTCGGATGCCTGAAGCCCTGAAAAACAATTACGTGCACAGGCAGAGGTCAAACGTAGACAGGAAGCAGGGACAGCCAGTTACCTGCTGCTGGGCTCGCACTGCAAGCTGATCCATGCCTTCTGACAGGCAGATGCCCTCAGGCAGGGTCCAGTTGGGAGTCCAGCACAGCTGTTTGCACATCTAGCTACTGTCCGTGGGTGCCTGTTCGTCGACTTCTGACTTTCCCTGCCGTCTCGCTGGCCTCACTTCCCCCCTCCCCCTAGCCATGTGGGCTTCCGCTCCCCTAGCGCCAGCCCAGCCGCTCAGCGACGAGGGCGTCCGCCTCCAACCTCACCCCAGCCAGTGCGAGTGCGTCAGTGCCCCCTCCCCCCACCACACTCTGCGCACAGGAGTGCAAACACTTAGAGAAAGGGTGTAGGACATCCAAAAAAAAAAAAAAAAAATTAAAACGGTCAGTGTGGGAACGCCTTACTTGTAGTGCCAGTTCCTGGATGTGTCTAAAAAGTTCCACATCCTTCTCAGTCAGGTTCTCGTGGCCTGGAAGTCTATCGTCATCATCGTGCCACTCCTTCCCACACTCTTGATTGTCTGTGGGAGACAGAGAGGGAGGGACAGGGCCATGAGCCAAACACCCACGGACAGAAGGCCCTCTGGCAGCAGGGGCATGCCCGCCTGCGGTGCAGAGAGCTTGTGAAAAGCAGATGGACATGGAGGCTCTCACCTCCAGTTCTGTCCTCCACCTCCCCCTTGCGGTTTGCCTTCTTGCGGATCCGGTGCTGTTGCGAGTAGTCCACCACCTCAGTCCGAGCCTTGCGGCCATCCGGAGAGGGCGTGAAAAACTTGGTGAGGGCATCAATCAAGCCCTTGGTCTTCTTATTGAAGCGCAGCCCCCCCTCTGTGGAGTCATCGCTTTGCAGGGAAAAGAGCATCCGGTTGTCCCCGGGGTAGCCCTCGCAGGATGAGCCCGACGAGGAGGCTGGGGACAAGGAGCCCTGCGAGCGGCGGTCTGCCCCTGCCACACCTCGCCGCCGTCGGCCTCGCCCACCTGGCCCACGCAGTTTCTTGAAGGGGCGCTTCGATCTGCAAGCAGCATGGGATTAGTCTGTGCCAAAATGCCACATGGGTGCAGGGAGTCATTTCAAAAGCAAAGTACTGTTCCATTAAATAGTTTCTGTAAGTATGACATGTGAACACAAGGGGCTGTAAGGACTGTGAAAGGTTGTCAGATGTTTAAAACCAGGGGCAATATGACGCTTCTTTTCCTTTGATCATCTAGCTATTGGTGTGACTGGCAGGGCAGGAGGTTCACACACCAGAAAGCAGCACTTTGACATATTTAGTGGATGTTCTCATTTCAAGATTCTCTTTATCATGCTTGTTACTTGTAGGATTTTTAAGTCTCTGCCATGAGAATGTTCTTTGTATTAAATGAAATTTTGTATCTTGCTTGCACATAAGGAGCAACGATACCCGCTGTCGATTCATCTGTCGTGGTGCCCAAATGTAGTTGTACAGAATTAGTTTAAAATTATTCTAATAGATACATTTTAGTGACGATCTACATCCCATAGGTTAGAAGGTGCAGGGTTACTTTGTAATACTTATCCCCTACTATAATTTGCATGAATTAAAAAAAATCTGGGAAATAGTGCATTTAACATCAATTGCAAATTTTAAAGAACCAAATAAGAGTGAATGAGGGATAGGCTGGTTGTTGATGCTTGTAGGGCTGTAACTATGAAATAATTTTCAAATTTTTCCATTTTTTTGAACAAATTTTTATGAATTTTTAAATTACACAAGGAAAAATTTTTTTTTTTGAATTTTCTGACATTTTAATTAAACTCAGTCTTCTCTAAAAAGGAGATGACTTGAAATCGCTTAAGAAAGCATACTGTCAAAACAGGCTGACCATAATGAAAATGAGATGCTCTTATCATGCTAAACATCCACTGCCTACATTACTACCGGCAAGTGAGCACCAGATCACTGTTGCACTGAGACATCGGATTCAAATGCTCTTTATTGCATGCTGTGCCAAGCCAGTTTATTTCCCAATATTTCATGCCACAGAAAAACAGTCCTCCACTTGGATGATTTTTGGCTGTATTTTCTTACTCCCCCCAATGTTTCCTCAATTTTAAAAACACACACACGTTAAGAATACAGTGCCATCCATGAATTGAGATCAGGCTTCTAAACTCATGTATAGCAGTTCCCAGGTGACGGAAAATTCAAAACAGATAAAGATGATTGCCTGGTACTACGTCACAAAGTCGCTTTTGCTCCTCCCCCTCAATTTGGAGTACAGATTGACAGTCCCCTGTCAAGCATGCTGTGACTTGAAGCACTTAACGTATATTTGCATGCAAAACAAAAGACGGGAAACCAGCAGTGCTTAAAGCCATTTGATACATTAAACATCCTTTAACATGCCAACACACTCAGCCAGCCTCCTTCCAGGAAGCAATGAGAGCAATGTGGGGAGCCTTCACCCTTAAAAAGAAATGGCTGACTGCACTGGAGCGCCCCCTGCTGTTAATCACACTGTAACAAGCTTGAGGGAAAAGGTCATACCGTACATACCTGTTCTTGGGCCGCCCCAGAGGTGCATTGTACCGCCGTTTGATTTGTGCTGCTTTTTCATGTAAGAGTTTCCTTCCCTTTTTCCTTGGCCGGCAAATCTGACAAATCCACATGCCTGCAAGACAAACTGTGTTAATTTCAGGACATGACGCAGCCCCTACTGCGTTGCTCTATGCGCACCACCACATCTTCAACCTTTCAATAATAAATTGGTAGAGGAGAGCAGCAGGCTGGCATGAGAGTCCGCTCTTATGTTAAGAGGGGGTAGAGGACGAGGCCAAACCTTTTGGCATCCTGATCAGCGGAGGGTCACAGCACTCCATGTGGAAGCCACGGTCACACGAGTCACAGAACAGCATATTCTCCTGCATGGGCAACAGGACACGTGTCATCTGACTGCTGTCCACACATATTCCAAACCAGTCTTTTCCACAGGAGCAGAAGAAAAAACACGTGAAGAGAGAGGATATGAAGAAAAAGTATGACTGGCTACTTATTTTAGAAAACTGAATGTGTATCCATCCTTCCCTCAAACACACTAATAGCAGTGATGCAAAGTCCTGTGCTCCACAGAGCTACAGCTCCTCGTAGGAACCGTGTCCTGAAGGCTGAACATGCACATTCACGTCACCCTCACCGCATTCTTTCCCTGGTCCTGACAAGAGCTGCAGGTCTTGCACTCAATACACTGCCACCACAGCGCCTTCACTCGAACGGTGAGCTCTGGAGAGAACTTCAGACATGAAGGATGACCTGTTGGAAGAGGGGAGCACCGCTGATGATTGATGACCAGCAGAGCAGTGGGAAAATGTTCCAAATGTTTTGTAAAAGTACACTGGTCATGGAACAAGTGAGTTGTGCTGTTCAGGCAGGAGGGGAGACAGCCAAATGACCATGGCTGCAGATACCTGGGGAGGCTACAGACTCAGCAGAGCCGTAGGTGATCCCTGTGACCAGCAGACGACTTCTACTCACCGCTGTTCCCACAGTCAGCGCAAGAGATGAGCTCCTCTGGCTTCTTGTCCCGGTTCTGCTCCTTTGTACCCAGACAAAAACTACAGATGGGAATAGGCTCTGCCACCGGCTGTTGGGGAAAGACAGACACACCCTGACAAGCTGCCACTCCACAGTGCTTCGATAAACAGGAAGGAGGCATCGGCAGGCATTCGTTTAGATCAAATCACTAAAAGAGGGTCCGCTTCTGCTACAGAATAGCCTACGAGACACAGCTACTCTGAAGGAAAGCATCCTTGAACCAAAAATGAACCATCAAAAGGGACCTTCATATTACAGCACCACAGACCTCTCAGGGATTTAACAGAGATGCTACCAGAGGCAGCTGCAGCTCCCCCCAGCACAGATATATGCATGCAAGCAGCAGGATGATCTCCCAGACATAGGAAACCCTGTCTGGCTTCTGCTCACTCATCTCTGCAGGTAGAGCTCAATCACCGCCTAGTCTCTACTCCCGCTTTGAGAGCACACGCTTTCTGCATTGCAGAGGACACAGGGATAGTGTGCAGCACGCACACATAAGCCTCGCACGCGCTGGAAAGGCGTACAGCACACACCTCCTCTTAATAGCATACGAGAACAATGTCTAATGTTTGCATTTGTGTAATGCAGGACTGGACATCAGCTGTAGGTTTTTCTCCTAGGCACTGTGCCATCAGGCTTCGCTAGAGAGATGAGCCGGCAGATCAAGCGGAGAGGTCACAGAGCTGCTGTCACGCTCGCTTGCTTTTCCATGGATAGCAGTTGCGATGCTCGGCCCTTGGACTTGGATCGCGAGCACACGGCCTAGTTACAGAACATGCCAAGCATTCACTCTTGGTGTGTGCATGTGGCTCCAGCTCGATCTGGGCAACAACACTGACAGTTACCTAGCTTTCCCCTGCCAGTCACCTCACCACCATCCTTCAACCTACTTCATGATTTAACAGATGACTACTCAGAAGTAACAATTCTTTCCACCATTCAGTAGCAGAAATCGTGCATGAAGATCTAGACATGGTACTTCTGTCCAGCTCTGCGAATCTGGCTTTACACAAGCTTAAAAGCTGCCCCCCACCACAATGTGAAAGCAGCATGAAGGAAGTGACCCTTTCAACACTCATTCAGTACTGCACCAACTGATCTTCCACGTAAATAAACCCATAGCAACAGAGAAACTGATGGTGAAGTATTAAGGGTAGAGATTGTTTCCCCACTGGGACCAAAGTGTTTTTATTCCTCAGAGGTCGGGGGTGGGGGCAGGTAGCAACATATTCCTGGTTGGCCTCACGTAGCTGCAAGCGAGCAGGTCTGGGAGGAGAATGAGGAAAGGAGAAGAGCTTGATTTATGGGGTTCATTTTTCTGTGACTGGGGCTTGGCTGAAGGCAAGCGTGTGTGTGTGTGTGTGTGTGTGTGTGTGTGTGTGGTGTGTGTGTGTGTGGGGGGGGCCTCTTCTCTGATGTGGGGCAGGTATGAGCCAGGTGACATGGGGCTTGTGCTGCCCGTCATTACACTCCACCTGAGAAGCCTGGATTCCAGCTGGCATCACACACAGACACATACAGAGATCTTACAGACAGCCCCAGACTCCGACACCCCACTATCGTGTGGACGTCCATATACACCAAGATTTACAGTGTCACACCTCCCCTGGTAACAGCACAGTACATACGCTCACTTTCAAAACCAGCCATTTTACAGACTAGATAATTACTGACAGTGTCACCTTTCCAGCATCGCATCCCTCAGGAACCTGGCTGGCCGTCATCCAGGAAGGAGAAAATGAAAGAAAAGCATGCAAGAGGAACCGGAAAAATAATGGGGGTGTGAGAGAGGGAGGGGTGGGGGCAAAAGAGGAGGAGAGCATAAGAAGAAAAAAAAAGCGAGAACCTGCTGTCCTTGTCCGTTCACTAGTCAAGGTTCTCATTAACATGTGAAACCCATCTCTCTCACTCGCTTTCTCACACCCCCCCACCCATACAAGCAACCCCCCACCACAACCCCATTGATCACTGTACGGTGAACAGCGTTGGCACATGGTAAGGGCAGTCAGGGAGGCATGAGCAGAAAAGGACAACCATGGAGCAGGTGAAAGCACAGAATGCAGCTCCAAGCTTGGAATCGCCCTTTGTTTCCAGACTCCGTGTCCCTTCACCATACCACCACACACAACAGGATTTACCTGCTGCTCACCTGCATCGTCACCTGTACATGTGGTTAATGATTTATTTAAATGACTGCTCTGAGCACTGCAACAAACGAGGACAGCAAGTTAAGTATAAGCTTCAGAAAGAGAAGCATATAGCTGCAGCCTGCCTATTTCCAACACCCAAATAAACCAAGACAAGATTGTGTGGTTACTGTGGATGTCAATCTGTACACGTGGAATCAAACTGGCCCAGAAGCCAGTTCTACACTTTGCTGATGGAGCAAAACCGCATAACGTGCTCCCATTGGGGACGATTCAATTCACACACCCACACGGGGCAAGGACGTGCTTGTCCCTTGGGTACCACTGCAAACGAGAATAAGTACAATGAAAACCACTAATAAAGATGCTAAAGAATTTTGTTCTCTTCATAAAAGCTCTCCAACACTAAAAACCATGTAGCTAATGTGTTAGAGTCAAGGTAGATATCTTCAGTGATTTAATAAAGAGCTTTAGTTCAGCACCTGCACATCCAAGGCCTCTGTACGTTGCTCCTTTTGACACATTCAGAATTCACTCAAATAAGCGGATACATGACATAACTGGTAGCAAGGTGATCTTTTTACCTGTTGGCAGTGAGATGTTCGATTCTGGCCGTGCTTAAACATCCAGATGAGAACATCATGCATTTCTCGGCAGCGGATTAGAAACAAACGAAGTGCCAATATCATGGCCCTGCAATTCACCCTGATCAGGAATCTCAGATAAGCCAAGGGACCATGTTACCTGCAGGTTCAGATACATAAACATCAGATTCTGCTGAGTTGATCTCAAGATTTAAACAGTACTTAAGCTCGCCTGCTGCAACACCCGTTATAGTCGGCTAATACATATCAAGCCAAAGATCTTTATTGGTCCCTGTACAAACACAAAGGCAGAATTGCTTAATTAAAGGCCACAATATTACACCACACGCAGGAAAGCCTTTAACCAGTTTAATATTTGTTCAAAGGCTCAATAACATTAATCCATCCCCACAAACAGCCAAAAATCATCAGGTCAGCTTGTCGCAGAAACTTGATCCGGTGTCTGGATGATTTTCGCACATACCTCAAAAGTGTACCAGCTCTATGGAAACGATGCAGGCCAGACCAGCTGCTGGAGAGGGCAACCCGGGGACCACAATTGCTCTTACTGCTGACTCTGACACAAAACCAAAGTCACACACCTCCTTTATGATGGCTTCAGATTCTAACTGCTACTGCACTCAGAAAAGGAATGAGATTTGCCATCTATATATCCATGACCCCTATCTGACTCCCTCCGTATTGAACCCCCCCTAGCATGGCCTGGCAATGACCCCCTATTAGAGCTGCGGGGGGGCGGGGGATTGTCTGTGGAAAACCTGAACACAGTGGCACAGTGCGCGCCCCGTCTCCCCATAAGCGGGGTCAGCAGCAGGGCTGAGTGTCTAAGGTCACTGGGCCCATCCATCTAGGCCTGCAACCTAGCAGTACACGCCTAGTCGGCATTTTACAAACCCCCTGCCCATGACAAGGCGGCTGTGCTGCCAAAAATAAAAAAAAAAAAAAGTTTTGGGAAGATGGAGGCATCCCTTGCAAAAGTCATCAGAGCATGACCAATAACAGTGCAAGCCAAAAGTCTGGGTGTAATACATGAGGTTCGAGGCTACATAGGGCACAGAAAAACCTCTCCTGGGGGTGCATGGCATGATGGGATTCCCCCTAGAAGAGACAGGCTGCTCTCCTCAGGAACCAATGCCCACACATTCCTCACGCGCCTCCTCACCCGCATGCGTGCATCAGGAATCCCGGATATGATCACGTCGGCATAACAGCCAAGGGAAGCCTCACACGAGCAGTGATTGGAGGCATGCTGAAAGGAGAGGGAAGGGAAAATATCAAGACACCCCCCCACACGTTTTATGAGCATCCTGCCCCCCCCCACCCCCACCACCAAAGTGATATGAGCAAGCGCAAAAGGCAGCTGCACCTAGCAGTTTGGAGAGAGATTGGCCAGCCCTAGTACTCTATGCAGTCTATCGGGTTTCACCAGTGGGCGTGTCCACATGCTACCAGACGCCTCTATGTCTGCCGCACCCGCCTTTGCCTGTTCTGGGCGGCTCCAGACCTGCGTTAGCCTGGCACAGCCAAAGACATCTCCGCTTGGCCTTACCCCTCATGCTGCAAAGAGGAGCATCAGCCCACTGCGCCGGACACAAGGGTCCCAAGCAGCACCATCGCTGACCTCCCTCAGGGAAGCCTAGGCTGGACAGCTGCCTTAATATTTCTACATACCCCAATGCCCTATGCCCAACCACCATACCGCTGGCCCATTAAAGCAAAAGCCATTCGGAGCCAGCAAAGGTGCCGTGATATTTTCCAGCCAAGTAAACAAAAATGTATGGTGAAAGTTTTTCATTTTTGATATTAAACATACACTGATGTGTAAAGTTAACACTTCACGCAACACTGCAAACCTCCATGCCTGACAAAATGCAAAGCTTGTCTGAGCAGCTTGTTTCTTCATACATTCCTCACAAAAGTTAGTTGGGGCTGATCAATTTGCATTCACATCACTGCAATACCTCAATAAACTTTGAAGCAGGAGATTTTAATGAAAAGCTCATAACACTGATAATCATACTACCATTTAAGTATATTAAATTCATGATACACCTTCCTTTGAAGCGTTTATTAGACGGGTATTGTAGTCCAATGCATATCCTCAGTTAAACTGTACCTTAAACTGTCTTGAAATATTTTTCATCAAAATGTTTTATTTAATATAACCACTAAGACTGAGTAAGGAAAAGAATAAACTACTAATTTTCATACATTGTTTTTCCCCTCTGTGCAGCACGGTAGTTACAGGTTTATGCTCCTAACAGGAGAAAAACTTTGCCACATTTGCTTAACTACTGACAATATCACATTATTGGATGAGAATGAACCACAAGACAAAGCAAAATGTAGAAATTTATTGCTTTATATAGTTAATAAAATATTAGAATTTCAGTTAGTCATGTTCTGTCCTGACTGAACATTTTTGCTGTACTAAAAAGATGTCGTAAAGGAGAACCTAAGCTACAAGATAGTACCAGTAGTCACATATTGCAAAAGCAAACTGAGGAAACAAAACTTCCACTTCCATCTGCTGCCATCTACTGCATTTACTTCTGACTCTACAACTTATTCGGCATTTACTGTCACTACATCTCCTTAAATTAATATACATACTGGAAAATGAACAGATTGAAAGAGTCAAAAACTTAATATCTGATGGCTGTTCTTCACTAAATGACATGCAACTGTCCACACACAGAGACAATTAGATAACTGAAAAGTCAAAACAAGCCGAAACACTATTTAAGGGATATTACTGCTGGCATCTTCAGAACCTTGACAGAGATCAGTTTCAGGGTTACTATACTCTCCATATATATCAAATCCCAATTATGAGCATTGGAATATGAACGGAAAGCAAACTAAATGATCTTGAACAAAATGCCCATGAAGAATTTCAGATGTAACTAATTGTGGTCGCGGTCCCAAAGCATTTCACCCAGTAATTTGGAACATCACTAAACTTAGTTAAACGTTAACAATTATGCTAAGGGCTCCACAGAGACTGCTGTCGCTCTACCTCTCTGTCTAAAGCTCATTTCTGTGGCCCTCTTCAGATCCATCACATGGTATTTCTCCTCCTCCCCTCCCCCACTCCTCGTCACACCTTCTTAGACAGACCTGTACCCCATCAGGCACCCTCCTGCCTAGCATGCTACGGCCCTTACCTTGTCCTTTTCGTGGGGGAGCAGGCGCACTGGCGGAAGGGAGTCCAGCGACAGGCAGATGGGGCCCTCGGCCTGTGGGCCCCGGCCACTCAACTGGTACAGTGGGCCCCGCTTCAGCAAGCGGCCATGGGCCACAGCACGCTTCACGGCCACACGCAGCTGCTGGTGAAACAGGGCAGGCCCTGCAGAGCCGCTGGCTGACAGGTGGGCCGCCACATCTCCCTGGCACTTCAGGAAGCGCTCCATGCTCTTCAGGGAAGAGCCACCCGGCTCATGGAGCCCCTCCAAGGCCCGTTTGATCAGCTTATTCCAGTCCAAGCCGGGGCGCCGGCCCGGGCCAGCCGAGCCCCCACCCCCACTGCCCCCCGAGGCCCCACGTGGCTTGGGAAAGGCCAGGCGACCAGGGTTCTCGGGGTCTTTATAGGAGTTGAGCCCCTTGTTAGAGACCTTAAGGATGGAGCCATCCTTGACGCTCAGCTCCAGCTGTTCCAAGACCGTCTTACGATCCAAGCCATGAGACATGGACACAGCATTGCAGATGCGCTCTTCTGAGGGCCGCTGTTTCTGCTTTTTCACTTTCTTGATGGCCTCCAGGATCCAGTTTGTGTACAGCGGATTGGCCAGCTTCACCATGGTTAACGATTGGCTGCGACGACGGCCTGCCGACACACCCATCCAGGAAGCGCCCGGCCCCTCGCCCTCACGCCGCCACTCCTCCCTCCTCTGTCTAGAGACTATCCTTTGTTCCGGGGTCGTATGGAGAGTCCCTCACAGCCTGAGCACAAGCAGCAGGGCAGGGGACAGCTCACCATAGCACAAGCCCCCTCCCACCCCCCCAAAACGGAACCTGGTCCACCGGCTCACCTCTCCCAGCTGGCGGGTGGGCCGCAGGGAGAAGAGCTGTCACAGCACAGGTAGAGGTGGGCACTGATCCCCACCTCTGGCACGCCACTGGGATCTTCACGCTAGGCCTTGGTATCCCGACCCACCAAGCACCAATGGCCTCTGATACAAATGGAAACCCCGTCGTCTCAGTCCGCAGATATGGCTGCTTTCAAGTTTATCCACAATCAGGAATTGTCTCTTCTTCCACAAGCTTAAGAATTCTGAGGTGTTTTGGCAAAAACATGGACCATGTGACAGAAAGGAGCGAGCAAGAGATGGTCGTTAGGGAAAAGGACGATGGCATGAACTGCGTAGAGTGGCTCCAGGGGCCGCTGTCTCCCTCCTCGCTGCGTCACACACCTTCTCTTTCAGCCAATGCAGGACAGAACTCTCACTCCAGGGACCAGCAGAAGCTGATCACCTTCATGCCGACCACGCTTCAGCAGCGAGAGCAGCCTGCAGGGACAAACGATACGGACACGCCGGAGGTCAGTCACAGGTTGTCGTGTGGCAGCTGTACACAGCAGCAACAGGAAAACAAGGTGGCAGAGAGAGCAGACCTTGACAGGTCCAATGCGAACCCCAAACGCAGCCAGATGCCCCCTCAGAAGGGGCTGTGACCCAGCAGGGAGGGCACCCTCCTGAAAGACACTAGACACCCTGAAGGCAACCCAGCTGCCCTGAAGACTCGATTACACCTGACAGAGGACTGCAGTTATGAAGCATGGCCAGCTACCTTTGCTGCAGCCCTCCTAGCCAAGTGGGCGTGCTTCGATATCCACAACAAGGACATGCAGATCATCATAATGCATCCCAGTGTACCTGCATTAATCTGACAAGCATCATTTTAACCCACACAGATGGACTAATCCCGTTTTACCACACTCGCCATCTCACTCTTCTCTCACCAGTGAATACTGCACCAGCCCTGATGAACAGCTACCAACCGCACACATGTGCCCAGCCAGAACATAGGGGTATGCAGGACAGTGTAAAACCTGGACGAATCTTAAGAGTAAAGCTCCACGGAATCTCCTTCACTAGAAACCCAGGAGCTGACAAAGGGCTCTGGAGCAGAGCCCAGGCCAGATTTCACGGAGGAAAACGGGATGGGGGGCCGGTCTGAATGAACCCCATTTGCAACCTACGCGTTGTTGTTGTTATTGTTTACTATGGACATGACGGTTTCCAGTCAGCGCCACCGTTACGCGCCCAAATGGCGATTTGACAGTAATGACAGTGCCGGTGAGTGGCACCGGTCTCTTCCCACGACCGCGGAGAGCGCGCCTGTATGTTTACATACACCGCCGGTTACGAACCCCCCCAGCCCCAACGACAAACCCCGACCCTGCTACTGACCGTACACGGAAAAGAGCCCCGTGGGCGAGGGGACGCGCTGGGCTCCGTTTTAGGGGCAGCAGCGAACGGCCACGAAAGCCCCAAGGCGCCCGGGGTTCGAACAATAACGGCCGCACCGTCACGCGGCTGTTAAACGTCCAGATCGACTCGCGGCGTTCCGCGCGCCTTGCGGAACACGGCGCGGCTGTAGGTGTCCAGCAGGGCTCGCGGAACACATCGCGGCTTGAGGCATCCAGCGCGGAAAAAAACAACATGCATTTCCCCCGTTTTCCGCGTAACAGAGGCGCGGACGATATGGCCGCTCGGCCTCCGTCTCAGCTTCGCCTGCGAGTAGAAATCCGCCCCCCCAGCACACACACACACACACCTCGCCAGCGAGTGGCGTCCCTGCACACGGATAGTCCCCCCCACCGCCGTCTCCACTTCCTTCCTTCCCTCCTGTTCGCCCACCCTCCTACGTAGCGACCGCGGTGCGGTGGAAGACAAGGCCAGCGGAGCGAAGTAGGCCTCGGCTCCCCCCTCTCCTCCTCCTCGTTCTCCTCCTCCTCCTCCCACCACCCCCCCTCACTCCCTTCATTTCTGCCCGTACCCCTCTCTCCCTCTCCCTCTCGGTAGGACGGGTCCAAGCCAGGCTTGTTAAAAAATGAACGTTCGGAGAAGCGGAGAAAAGCCGCCTTCACTTCCTTGTGAAACTCACCAGGACTCGGCGTCGATCGGCCGGACAGAGCGCGCCAGAAACCTCCCGAAACGGAGACAACAACAAGCCCGAAAATGCAGCCAGAGACTAGGGGCTCTGGAGCTGACGCCATCTTTGAGTGAAACAGGAGCTGGGCGAGCGGGGGGAGGGGAAAGGGTCGGGCCGAGGGAGCGTCTGCATGGTGCAACCCGCAATCGGAGGCGGAGACGGGCGGTGCGGGAGGGGGATTCGGGGGTTGTAACCGTGGAGGTTGAATACCGGTTGTACGAATGAAATGGAAGAAAAGGACAGATGGTGAAGCGGGGAAAATGGATCGGTGTCCCGCTTCTCCCCCCCCTTATGCGCGCACACAGCGGCACGGACGTGTTAGGGAGCGTCTCGAATTCGCATTTTGCTTTCAGCAGCAGGACGCGGTGTTGGTGGTGTGGGGGGGTGAGGAGAAAAAAAATCAAAGCTACGGATTGTGGTTTTAATGTTAGAGGGTATTTAAAGATCACAGAGGCCCTCCTCCGCTGCTGTGTAGCCCTGCATCACATTGTTGCTGGCTGCTGGTTTTTTTGTTCACCGCTTCTGAGTGGACTGATGTCAGCCTGCCCCCGGGAAAGACAATATGTCACGTCCAAAATATTCAGCTACCTTCATACATCTGTGCTGATCGATCATTTCCTTCTTTTGTGCGTTTTCGTTATTCTGTTCTTTATTGTATTTATATGTACGATATTTACGTAATGCAAACGAACCGCAATGCCTAAAAACGAAGTCATCCTGCACCCAAGAAGGGGCTCGTTTGACCGCAATGGGGGGCTGACAGGTGACTCCCGGAAGACCTCCTACACCAGTATCCAGAAAACCTGTTGTGTGTCAATGCTTATTGCTATCGCACACAATCCCATCTTAAAAGCATTATCCGATCGAACGTCTCCATTCAGCGTTTAATTTGGAACTATTCATGTGTTTTATTAACTGTGTTATTTACTTCCAAAATCACTGGGCTTTAACAGGGATATAATACATGCTCTTTTATATTCCACATTTTGTGTCATTTAGACCTTTTATTTTTGTAAGGATTTATAATTCATTTTTATAATTTAATAGTAGCAGAGCGTCAAATTAATGACAATAACTAGTTCCTAAATGATCATTTTAAGAACATGCATATCAAAACAATTATTGTTTTACAATTCTCATTTGAATATTAAGTAGTATTGTCACAGGAATTAGAACTTAATTACTATAAATGTTTTCAGTCACAAAATTAAACTACAGTTAATGTTCTGAACAAATAAAAAAAAATAGCCAGTTTAATTTTTTGTATTGTATTGTCTTTTTAATTTATTTCATGGATAAATATGTATCACCTTTTTTTCTTTAAACGGTTTAATTTGAGAAAGTACTTTTTCTGTTGCTGTTTGTTGTTGTGTTTCAGAACTTAGCAAAGAATTTTTAAAATGTAATGCTCTGGATAGTCACTTTTATGGATAAA
>JAODLC010000044.1:21089752-21113110 GCA_026781145.1 Hippopotamyrus pictus | reverse complement strand
CCTTAGTGCCCTCCTATATTTGAGGGGATAAAAGGCAAACATTGCTGTGCCCCCCGAACAAAGTAATTCTACCCCTGTAACCTTAACTCCTACCCAGCCCTAACTTTAACCATAAGTAACCAAACAAAATACAAGACCTTTGGCAATTTTAATTTTTTGATTGCATTCTGAGATTAATAAAATTAAGGTTTATATTTTGGGGACCTTAAAAATATCCCAAGCTAAAAAGTAGCAGGTTTTACTTCGTTGTGGGGACATACAAACAAACACACACAAGTTGGCATAGAGCAATGGACTGAAATGAACACCATGCATTCAATCACATAACTGACTGTATATGGTAGAGCCAGTCCTGCTATAATAGGACTAATGCGTTCCTGAAAAGTCTCATGCTGATTAAGATCACATACGCTCCTCACTCTGTTCTAAAACGGCATAAAGCATGCCTCAAAGCAAACCAAGAGCACCATCTAGTGGGGTCAGAAAACACAGCAAATGGTTCATAAAGCGTCATTTTGGGCATCATTAGTCAGGAGTTTTGAGCCACAACCACCATGCAGCTGGGCATACACAGAGCACAAATACATGTCATGGTATACGGAGGGCCACTGAAGGCAACATAGCTACAGACTACAAAAAGTAAATGTAAATGAATTTAAAAAGCCTGCTATGTGTTCGATATGAATTTGTCAAAATATTTTCAGAATCTAAGATTTTTACCCATGCAATGCATAAACGAACAAAATGTTCTTTTAGATTGGAAAACCAGTTTAATCGATTCATTGATAAGATTCAAAAGAACGATTTGTTCATGAATTGGATATCACTATCGTTCACTTAGATAACTTTTTGCGTGCAAGTAGTGTTTCTTGACCATATCCCAATGTAGATCACATAGTGCTTATCTCTCATACTGAAAATCAAGCAAACATAAATGCGATTCAGTGTTGTACTGGACTTGGGAACTAATAAGTCAATTGTGAGCGAAAACAGATTTACAGTGTGACATAATGCATTGTAGTAAGATTGACTGTACATTGAAGAGTTTTGGGTAGCAAATCAATTAAGAGCACACTTATCTGCTCTCCAGATCAAGTTGCATCAAGAAAGTTTTATTTACAAACAAACTGCTCTCTTTGACAAATTATGTAAATCTTTTAAATCAGAAGACCATTTATCTGAACTCATAGAGGCATCTTTAGAGGTCTGCTTCCTCTGGCAGTGTAGGTCTGGTCCAGCGTTTGCTTCCCCTGCGCAGCGACCTGTTCACAGAGAGGTCTGGAGAGGTTTCGAGAACCCAAGCCAGCCCACCCTCAGAAGGGTCCGTATTAGCATGGTTCCGCAGGCTCCTACGGACAGAGCGACGGCCCCTTGAGGGATGCTGCAGGACGTCATCAATGCTGAAGTCCGGCAGCTGCCAGGGCAGCCCCTGATCAGTCCTGCCAGCGTCCCGGCTGACCTCGGATGAATCGGCCGACGGGACCCCCATCACGGCGCCACCCTCCCATCTCGCATCCTCACGTGCTCCTGATGGTGAGGGATCAGGCACCTGCTGGGCTGGCATCTGCTCCTCAGCAAGCATGTGCGCCTGGCTGTCCTGCAACCGGCAGCTCCTCCGACGACTGTTCCCAGCCCACCCCTTCCTCTTTCTGCTTCTCTTTATCATCATATTCACACTAATCTCACTCAGGCTTCCGCCCACTTGTGGAGGAGCTACTGTATCCAAATCAGTTCCCGGTTCACTACATTCCTGCAGCATGTGCCAATCAGCATCACCTCCCTCTTTATGTGGATCGGAGTTCACCTGTGTGGATTCCTCCAGAGGAGGATCGCCTGGGCCACTGGTGTGAGTGGGGGAGATGGAAAGGGCCCCGTAGGTCCCATCAGCTGGCTCTATCTCAGTGGCAACTATGCAGCCAACACCTGGCTGCCTCCTACAGCCCCTGCTGCCCTGCTGGTCCGGGCCAGATAAAGGACCCTCCTCTTCCAACGTGCCCCCTGCCATGTCATCCGAGTGGTCCTTCGAGGGACCCTCAGGCCGTGGGCAAAACCGCTTTCGCCACATAGCAGCTGCAGCGATGGCACTGGCAGTGAGGTCTGAACTCCTGGGGCCAGGGGTGGCATCAGGCTCCTCCAAGGCTGGCCTCCCCATCTCTCCTAGGGAAATGAGCTGCGGTGTTAGGTGGCGAAGCCTTCTTCAGCTTTCACACGTGCTCCGCTGTAGAGGCCATGTTACCTGAGGGCTGCTCTCTGGAGTGGTCAGGCTGTGGGGCAGGCGAGCTGCTGGCAGACAGCACAGCCTCACTGATGGGGCTCAACGTGGGGTTCTTCGACGCATAGTCCCTCTTCCCATAGAGCGAGCGGTCCACCTCTTTGCTGCCCCAGTGTCTCTTGCGCGAGGAGCCCTGCAGGAAGACAACCTTTAACCCTTTATCTGTTCAGAGCCGGAAGACGACTCTCCACGACAGCTGGTGGTATCGGAGTTCAGTCTTAGGTCCTGCAAAAACTTAGCTACAGCACTGCACTAGAAGGTGCACAGTGCGAGCCTGCTTGCATAGAGGTGCAGAGAAGAGGAGCCACTGAGTCGCGCTGCCTTTTACGGGGAAGTCCGAGCTTTGCTGGTTGAAATTTAACCAATCAAATTTTAGTCAAAGTTAAATTAGTAATGAATGTAATATATGCTAAATTAGCAATATATGACTTAGATGATAATGGCAATTCCAACAATTAGAGTCTGTTATGACAATGAAAGATAGATGTAAGCTAAAGTCACTCGCTAAATGGAGTTCAAAGACGTGATTTCCAGGAGCATTTTACATTTAAAGGGCTAGCTTTAGTTTTAATAAAGACAAAGAGCTGCGAAACACTGGTATATTTGGATCCACAATGTAGAAGCAGTGGGTCGCCAGTGGAAACTGTATGGTCTGAGCTTTGAATCTTGGAAAAAGGAGAGGGGGAAAAAAAAAAAACCCATACAGTCATGGCAGATGACCGTCTGAGGCATCTAGCTATTCTCAGAATCAGCATGGAAGAAAACAATTTGAATATTTTTGTGAAATGTTCTGTTGCACAGCACAGCAACCATCACCTTAAACTTTCTTAAAAAGAAAAATGTGGTCAGACATGACCAGATGGAACAGAACATTGTGCATATTGTCGATTAAGATAAACTTGGGGAAGTCAGATTCTTGATTGCTTTAGCACATTTCATAAAACATACTTATTCTCAAGACTGAATGAGCATTTCTCAAAACAATTCATGCATACAGCAAAGCACTATGGTTTAGCTGCAAAAGCCTGTAACTTATCCAAAACAATTTACTCATGTCTCAGAAACACATAATTCCACCAATGAATTAGTCAGCGCCACCAAAATGAGAAGTACAATAAGCATTGTTTTAACCATGATAGTCAAAACGCTTAGATATATTGTCAGTATGTCAGTGTAAGTCTGTTCCTGAGCTCCGTAATTCTGAATGATAGTCGGTTTCCATTTTCTCATTGTCAGTGACTGATCATTTTTCTTTAGAAAGACATGAATAATTTCTCTTTCATGTCAAACAGCAGTTTCAAAATTGCAAGCTTCTACATTACAGTATGTAAAGTTCACTGGCAAGAGAATGCACTGGCATGCACATATACTGTTTTGAGATGAGTTACAAAATTAGTTACAAAAGCAAACCAAAATGTCACATAGTAACAAAATGCCAATGGAGGAAAAACAGAATTACAAAAAAAAAAATCATCTACTGTGGGAACCAAAAGTACAACAAGGTATATCACTTAAAATTTACAGAATATTTTTTTTTAAATCCTGGTTAGCCATTTTGCATGTGGTGGCTAACAAAGTGATCACATACATATATAGTTTTGGGTGTAAAATTACTACAATGGGGAAACTACATACTCTATTCTGACTAACTAGACTAAAGCAACTGAAAATTGTACCAAATTATGACAATTGAACAAAACCATTTGTGTGTATGTACTAAAATATTTGAAAATTTGTGTGAAGCAATGAGATGTTCTGGTATGCAGAAGTAACATTATGGTGTAGGAATTACATTTGTTGTGTTGCAAATGTCGTGAGAAATCCTCTAAAACAATAAAGAAACATTAATATTGTTAAAATAAATATTGTAAAAATGTATTTGTGGATCTTTTGTGGAGTACATTTAGCTATAGAAGTATAACTGTATTTCTATAAGACCTCCCTCACACTGCCCAACCACACCACCCTGCCAAAATCTCTTGCCATCCCTTTGCCAGCAAAAATGAAATTTTCTAGATCTGCCACTGCCCTACGGGGGACACGTAAGTGCAGCAAGTAAAATAGTAGTATGGTGATGTGAAAAAGGCCTGCCCTTCTGCACAAGGCATCCAAACTAAACTTCTCCAGCAAAGCACGGCAGCAAGTGGACTGGAAGCCATATCAGTGTGAGGAAAAAGAAATCCTAGGCTTGGGTGAATTGCATAGGGATGCGTGATATCACATCGTGATGTTAGATTTCCACAAGTAACTGTGATATTTATAAAACACAAAAGGTGACATTACCTGAAATTAACTATAGCCGTACAGAACATATTATACACCAAGAGTGCAAAATAAGATGGCGGTCTTGCCACAGCTTGTGTCAGACACAAAGCACAGTCGACAAATGCAATGCGATTATTGCAGCTGCGCAATAAGACGGTGCTGACACGACGCATTATGTAGCCCTAGTATTACGGCAATATGGTATACTGCGGTTCTTTGGGTATACTACACACTGTTTTGAAATCTTGAGAACAATATAGCCCACAAATAAAACCACCAGACTTCTTAGACAACCGAGTTTGCACAGCACAGGGGACACAGTCAAGCAGCCACCTCACTACATGCAGCCAGTAAGGCTGTAACGTACACGTGTCACGTGCTGTTTAGTTACATCATTTTGGGTTCAAAATGCACAATGAAACGAATGAATACAATTCCTGACACGGAACGGATCATGAATTCACAAGTAGATGTTCGACACAAAAAAACATCACTCTTACTTTGGGTGTAAGTTGGTTATGGCTAATGCTGTAGTTTGGGAACATTTCCCAATAAATTACACTAACGCTGGGGAGAAAGTAGTTAGTAAGACCAAGACTCTGATGATTCTGTTATAGCATGCTCTGATATGTTCTAACATGCTAACTCCACATTTCCCAAACCACTCCTCAGAGCACACTAGGCAGGTCCAAATTTTTGTTTCATTCCAGTTCCCAGAACACCTGACCCAAACAATCAGAAACTCTACCTTACAGGTGTGCTGGGATCTGGAATAAAACAAAAATGTGGATCCGTCCAATGTGCCCTGAGGCTTGGGAAACACTGCGCTAACTCATTTGAGACATCATAATCCAAGTGTGCGTACCACCTGAACAAGGCAGTAACCGCCACCGCAAGTTTAAACAGGAAATTCAGACTTTTGGGATATTTATTGCTACAGACATACAAGCATACTCCATAGCAGACACATGACAACAATCATCATGATTGTTATGATGCAATTTTACTTATTTTTACAACATGCAAATAAGTGTCTGGTTTTGTTATTCTGACAGAGTACAGGCATTGCACTTGGTTGGTAACTGCTTCTAATCGTGTTTGTAATTTTAATAATCATTTCAAAACAAATTCCTTTTCCTTGCTTTACTGAAATTGCACTGACCCATGAATCCAAAACAGATTGGTACCAAACTGCGAATATTGTTTATCGTTGCAGCCCTACCCAGGAGCACCGTGAGCGGGCTGTCAATGCGGCTGAAGCGTGTTCGACACCACTCAGACCTAGGTACCACAACCACATGTTTAACATTAAGAACACCCCCCACCTCCAATTAATTTCAGATTTATTGCAGAGAATCTTTTTATGTAACAGTTCTGCATTACAAGCATGAGACTCCTGGGCAGAACTAATAAAAATGGTTTCCAAGCAACAGAAACCAATTCTCACTGGAACTATGACAGAAGATAACCTGAGTTAGGATACAACTCCAGCACTGTCAGCTGTGGATGGTATTTATATTCCATTTGGCTGCCCACTCTGTCATCGGTGAGAAGGTCACCCTAGTACTTCCTCTACAATCACGGACCCTGGCTCCTCCCTGTACAGGCTCCTACAGAAAGACACTGACCTTAATCTTCTGCGACGCGCAAACTGCAGCTGTACGACTCGCCCTTTTCCTGGTCGTGGGGCTCTTGCTTGTCTGCTGCGAGCAAGAATATAATCAGCAGCTGACACTGGTCCAAAGTTCACCACTATGACAAAGCCGGGGTGGGGGGGGGTGGGGGTGTCACAGGGTCCCTCCCCCATACCTGGGCCGAAACCTGGCTCACCTTCCGCTTCCTGCCTCGAGAGCAAGCTGGGGCGGTGTCAATGGGGGGCTCCTCTGAGGCACTGGGGGGCTCCGACTCTGAAACGGACAAAAAACTCTGACGTGGGACTGAAGGCTGCAGAGATGGTAGGATGGTAGGAAGGAAGAGGCAACCAGTGAGGAGGAGACAGGGTCACACACCAGGGTGAGTCCCAGCGAGGGAGTCCCGCAGCAGGACGGGGGGGATCATCTCAGACTGAGGCTGACACGAGGCAATCTGTGCTGGGGCCACGTCTGCAACAAACACGAGGGATCGGGAACGTGAGGTGACTGCAACACTGACGCAGGAAGCGTGCCCAGCAGGAAGAGAAACTGGGATGAATGAGAGGGCTGTACGACAAACAAGCGCGTCACGCTTCTGTCTTTGGTAAAATGTGTAACTGTACAATATGGAGATTGGGTGGTTTTCTGCAAAAGTTACGCCGAAAAAGAAATAAATATGAAATGGATTGTTGAAGTATATTTACAGATCAAGTTTACATCTTTGATGTTTGCAACAGCTAGAGGAAAAATCTCAGGCACTCAACAGAAGTACTCAGCCGGCTGCACGTACCAGCGGCGCTCAGGGTGGATTCGCAGTCTTCGGTCACATCCAGCAGGGACACCTGTGGACACTGGAGAAGTGCAGGCACCAAATCAGCTCCCCATGCTCAGTCAGGCAGGGGGCTTGAGGCCCTAAACAGCCAATAGGGGCCTGTAAGTATTTGGACCTCATCATCCTGTCTGTTGTGTTCCACCTGGTCGAACTGCATCTCAGCTGGTGCCCGTCGGGTCTCAGAGGGACTGCCGAAGTCCGGCTGAGGAAAATGCTGGGGTGACCTGTGCGGCGTCTTCAGTAGCGAACGGAGCTGAGGCCCCGCCGAGGCTATCAGGCGAGCGGGCGTGCCCCCCCTCTGCAGCGGGGTGCTGGGGGGCAACATCATGTCGAATAACTCCGGGATCAGCGGCGCCCCAAATCGCACACGCTTCTTGGTGCTCAGCGGAACATCTGCTGCGGCAGTCACCTCACCTGCAGCTTACACAGAAGGCCATCATCAGACAGGACCAACTGAAATGCTGCTTAAACAACTCAGCTCACTGGACTACCCCTCACCCCCACCGGAGGGTCCGCTTGCCCCATTTTCCACTTGGGGTGCCACCAACACTCTGTGCACACAGCCATCATATCATCAGCCCAGAGGATGCACATAGCGACACTACCCTCTGTTTTCCACCCACAGCCCCACGGGTACCCAGCAGAAAGCAGACGCTGCGGCAGAGTGGAGAGAGGGGGGGAGGGGGCTGAGCCACTACCCAGACAGACAGAAGCAAGTTTCATGTTCAGTGGGCCTCCTTAGCGCAGACTGCTAATGTGGCCTTGTGGGAAATCGACCCTGGATCCAGGGTACAGAATACTCTTACAACCCAGACTGACAGAAGGCTGGCGTTCGGACTATTACTCAGTTTTCAGCTCATATGCATCTCAGCACCGGCAAGTGTGATACAGAATGCAAGGAGGGAACAGCAAGGTCACCGATAGCATTCTTACACGTGGAGTGTTCGGCGGGAGGTGACAGGAACATCAGGGAGCCACTGCGGGGAGCACTTGGCTCATCAGGCAGATGAAGACCATTAGAATCTGGCCGTGTGGGTCCAGTAGAGCGAGCCTACAGTATGGAAAAACGCACCATGAAGGTCATCAGAAAGTAGGCAGAATCTTGCAGGTTAGGCCATGTAAAGACAGTGATACCTGCTGAGCCTCTGCAGGAGGGAGCCGCTCCGGGTCAGAGCCTCCAGGATCGGCAGCGCTGCAGGACAGTGGAGACTCGCACATGGCGTACTCCAGCTCAGGGCAATCCGGCACGCCGGCATCCAGCGGAGGCTACGACACGGGGGGACACGCATGCAGAGCGGGCGCCTCATTCAGGGTACATCAGCAGCATCGTGGTGCACGAAAACCACAACACGGGTGAAGGTATGAGAAGGTGGATGTCCTGAAAGGCCGTCCCCCTCATTTACCACCGGACGCTGCACTGGGGTGCAGGGCGCAGGCAGCGAGCTGAGCATCGGGAAGTGGGGGCCGACTTGCACACACTCCATGCGGGCCTTCTTATATGAGGGAGGCGCAGCCGAAACCAGGCAGCCAAGGGGGTCCATGTTCTCCTTTGCAGTCACAGCACTACTGCTCTCATCTGCAAGTTTCATGCAACTTTAATTAGAAGCCGTCCAGATGGCGCCGAGGTAACATCCAATAGTAGTAAACAAAAAAAGGCATCTTAGTGTAGTCATGGCATATTGATAGTTTATATTAATCACAACAATGGGGACACACAAGGCTTTATGTTTATGACTAAGGACCAAAGCGACGGCGACGAGCCCAGGAGCCCGACTCTTACCAGAGACCTCTTTCCACTCCACTCCTGGCAGCGACTCTGCTTTCGGAACCTCATCTATTTCCAGCAGGCTCTGGAAGGATGCCATTTTCTGCCTCAGAGAGGAGAAGCCATGGCCAGTGAAGGGGCTGGGCGGTAGACTCTAGAGAGAGGCAGAAATGACAGGGCCGCGGGCTGAAAGGCACCAGGGCAGCCCTGCTGTACCGAGGCACCACATCATACATCTGTGGGAGCACGCAGACCAGAGACGCAGGTCTTACTGGGGGCGTCCGGCATTTCTGCTGGGCCATGTAGCGGATCAGCGAGTTGGTTTCGGGAGACCCTCGCACACCGATGGAGGACCTGCGTCGTGCTTTCAGCTGCGATAATCGGGACTTATCTAAAGAAATGGAGAAAAGACGACTTCAGAAAGCAATAAAAGCAAAAGCATCAAAGGAGGCAGCCGCTGCCTACAGGTTCATGGCGATACATTCAATGCATAAAGTTTGATGTTGCTGAATGACGCCAAGGACAGCTGCCCCCTGTGTCCCTTCTACTTAGTGTTTTTGGTCCTTTTTTTTCCCCACCCCTTCACAGCAACCGTATAAAACAACCCAATAAAAGCACCTTGGTGAGTCTGATGCATGCTGACCTGAACCATAACACAGAGGGGCCCTTATGGGTGCAGCACACTGCAGGATCATTTATTAACTCAACACCCACCTCCCACACACAACCTCACAGTATCATCATTCAGACACACAGCAGCAGCTGTAAACTCCAGTATCTTTACAGAAAGGGCTGCTGCTCTCAGACCAAGGGCTGTGCGTTCCGTGACATTCAAACCTTGAGAAGCACTCTCACCTTTGTTTCGACTAGAAGGGATGAAGCTTTCTGTAGAAATGCCAAACTGGGAGGGGGTGACCCGTGAAAAATCCAGCGGTGGGTTCTTCTCGGGTGACCCAGCCATCGGCTGCCCGAGCACGTCGGCGTCCTCCATCCCGGCCGCCTCTCAAACTGGACTACGAAACAAAGCGTTTTTACTGAGACTGACAGCATACAATAACAGCCCCCATAGCTCTTGCCAACGCTGTAAATAGAGCCGGACACCTAGCTAACATGCTAAGCTGCCCATGCCAGAGGACTGCTGCCGGGCCGACATACCGATAGGACGCTACATTTATCTTATCTTAATTCTAAAACTTTAAGTACGCACGGACACTAAATTACTACTTTACACGAGACATGTTAATGATGTTGTTATTAAACCAGTTAACAGAACAAGTCGGACCGGCTAAAATAAACCACGCAACAAGCGAAATATATTACCTCTTTAAAGAAAGGGTCTTACCTGCGAGCGAAGTAGTTATCGATAAATAAAAAAGTAAAACAATAAAACGTCGAGGGCCAATAAAAGATGGATATATAGGACGAGCCCCCGTAACTATACATATAACAAACAACACAAGAGACCAAGCCGACCCGCCGAGCGCAGCGGTGAGACTCAAACTGCGCGCCACACGGCCGTGCAGTATTCCTCCGCCGCCGAAACGCACGTCATGGTCTTACATTTACGTGGCAAAGTAATAAAATCTGACCAACAAATGTATCATTATGTGTAAGTCCTCGTTTGATTTTCTGACCACACATTTGTTATTAACACCTCCGTTACACTGAATAAGGGGATCTATTTCTTGGCCTCTGGTCATCTACAACACCCCCAGTCTGCTACTGATGTATTTTTATACGAATGAACCAATAAGAGACGATACAGCGTATCACGTGTTTCATGGTGTCCAATGTATCTTTAGTTAGTTTCTCTCACCCCCAGCACCAGATTTAATACTACTGTGATATTTCAGAAAAAAAATATTACTCACAACTGAGTCTGTAAAGTTCACAATTATCATTCGACATATTGTCCTTTAAAAAGCTAGTGCTAAAAATAATAGAAATCATCGCCTGTATTAAAGAGCTGATAATTATTCAAAACATAAACCATTAATATTCGTACTTTAACAATATCAGTCAATAATAAAATATAATCATATTGTAATATGCTAAAGGGTTAGTAGTGTCATCCTTCTGTTGTTACTGATATATTAAATAGTATTGAAATTTATGAAGAATTACACTTTTTTTAGATGCACAACACTACTGTGAATAGTGATTACTTTTTTAACGTTATAAAGTTATCTTTCTACCAACCACTTGTCAGGGTAGCAGAGCTGGCACCTAGCTAAGGCTGCAGAGGGGACAATGCTGGGATACAGCCACAATGGTACACTGAGTAATTTAGAGACATCAGTTAGCCTGACAGCTCATCTTTGGACTGTGGGAGGAAACACACTTGACAAGGGGGTGAACATACAAATTCCACACACACACACACACACACACACACAGTGGAGGCGAGATTCAAGATGAGACATCATGCCTTTCTACTTTAAGTGACATACGCTCAGTGGCCACTTTATTAGGTACCCCTGCAGAATATCTAGTACAGAATATCTAGACTTTTGTCCCCAAAACCCCATCGAGGGTTGATGAGTTGTGCATTTGGAGATGCCTTTCTATGTTTTTTGTTCTGTCCACCACTGTGTAAACTCTGGACATTGTAGCGCATAAATATCCTAGGACAGTGGCTATTTCTGCAATACTGGAACCACCACATCTGACACCAGCAATAATATCACACTGAACAGCTCTCAGATCAGATCTTAGCTGCTCTATTGTGGAGCTGAGCGGTTAGTGAACCTCTTGTGAGATTGATTCTGTATCTATTCTGTTTCAAGTGCGTTGTTCACTGTTTAGAGGTGTGGGATGTTTGTACTTAATAAGGAGGTGTACTGAATAAAATGGCCACTGAGCATGTGTGAGTAATACATTATATTATTAAGCTTACTATAACTTACACTTGATACCAATCCATCACCAAACCTGGACGAGTGTGTAGAAGACATCACCTTACGGAGGTCAGTCAGCCTGGGTGCTGCCCAAGCAGCCTGGGGTGCCTATCAGGGGGACCAACGAGCACCACGTCCACAATGAAGATACTGTACTCTGCATGCAAAGGAACCTGGACCAGATGTGCTAGGAGTAGGTGCTGGTCTATTCTCTCATCACTGGGGCCATACTGACCTCATTAAAATCCCATACAAACAGGGAAGCAGGTCACTCCACACCTGCTTAAATGACTGAAAGCCAATAAGTAATCAGGTGCCCAACAGCCTCCGACACGTCTCCAGAAAAGGGCTTGGGGGGGCCGTTATTGAAACTCACTGGGAGATAAGATTTCAAAACACCAACGCAGACTTTTATTATCCCAAAAGGCAGCAGGCTGTTCTTATTTGTTAAAAAAAAGTACTGACTTGTCTCTCTGTATTCCCATTTTCCCAAGTTGCATTTTTCAAACATTGAACTTAGATTTTGTTTGCATTGCTAAACAGCACATCTCCATATGAAACATTATCATCCTAATTATGATGAACATTGAAAAAGTGTAAACATTTACTTAGCAGCCACTGTCTACCCTCCAGCACGGGTCCGTGGCTGGTGGCATTGAGCGACCTGCTCTTCCCTGCTGTGAATCGCAGTGACATAATCCCTCCATTAAATCCCCAGGCCCCTGAGTTTGCAGCAGGATTGTCTTTTGCCCCAAGTCAGTTTTGAGAGGCATGATCTCATCCCAAGACAGGGAGGGAAGGTGCTGAAATCCAGCTGGGGGGATTGAGGGGGTGGGAAGGTTCTCATGGAAGATCAACGTCAAAAGAAAGGGATCTTTGGGATTTTAAAAAAAGAAAAAGACATTTGTTTTCATTTCACTGGCCCGTTCTACTGCAGTGTGGTGAATTAACAATAAAACTGTCTTCTGGATTTCAACCCTCTACGTGTTCAGAAAACAGTAACAGTCCCAGGATACTGTAACCACATGCTTTGTTGATTCGTTGAACTACAATGATGTAAGTTTTACCAAAAACTGAGAAACTGTGTTTTGCAACATTGAGAAGAGTGGTATCTCAGAAAAAGCCAAATTCAAACAAACACACAGACACCCCCCCTCACACACACACCCCACATACAGACACCCCCCCTCACATACACATCACACACAGACACACCCCCTTACACGCACACCACACACAGACACACCCCCACACACTAACACAGCACACACACCCTCACACACACATAACACACGGACACCCCCCCTTACACACACATCACACACACACCCCCTCAAACGCATATCACACACACGCACACACACCGACTCACGCACACCACATATACACACACTCCCTCACACGCACACCACACATACACACACCCCCTCATAGGCACATCACATACACACCGACTCACGCACACACCACACACTCAGCTGCATCTCTCTGCCTCCCCTCATCAACATCACAGTTGACCTGTTAATTGTTTGCACTCCCGAGTGTATCAGTCTGAGAGGTTGTGGTTAATGTGTTCACGCATGCACTCCCCACAGTTGGAGGAAAATATGGGCCTGGGATCTCTCCCCCCCTTCATCAGTCCCCCTTTATCAGAAAGTGGGCTCCCTGTCCCTCGATGACCCCCTTCTCCCCCGTTGCTGTTTTGGTCCAGCGGTCCTGGCTGAGCTCTGAAGGAAGGCGGTGCCCCAAATGACCCCGCTGCACACACTGTCACACTGCATGGGCCGTCACAATGCATCACACCGCACTGGGGACACCGACGCCAGCTCTGTCACACCTGGGGCTCTGGTGACATCGGGCTCTGGCCATCTGGCATGTGGCTATGTGCGTGTGTGTTGGGCAGGGAGGTACAGTTGTGGAGACGGGATTGACATGGAGAGGTGTTAAGTGTGGATTAAAACACAGCCTGTCATCCTTTTATGTCTAAATGTGTAGCAGTATTTATCTCTGAAGGAATCATGCTATGATTTATGTCGGGTCTCCATCACTGCAGATGCACACACTAAGAGCTGAATCAAAACATATACACAAATCTCATTTTAGAATCCACACACACACAGGCACGGATATCATCCCTACCTTTATTAATATTTATATATATAAAAATAACAACTTATTTACAGTGACAATAAATACTGATGTTTTATACAGGCAAAATAAGTTACCAAACAACATAATCCTGAAAAACTCAAGCAGACAAATTATGTAACAACTTTTCAAATGTGTTCAAATGATAAGTATAAAAACAAAATTAAAGCTGTGGAGTGTAAACATTTAAAAAGATGCACGTGACTGGGTGGGGGCGTGGGGGGGCCTGGCTCGGAGTGAGGGATCTCCCAAGGTCTCCGGACATCAGTCCATTCTCTGAGGGGTTTCCTCAGCAGATGAGTGACAGATGGATGGATTCATTTACGAAGCTCCGGGGCCAAAGCATGCAAAGCAAAGGCTTCAGCGTCACAGCAAATTGAGTAAACCCTAAATACATGATCTGTATGTTACACATCACTAATCTGTAGGGGCAGCGATGAAATAAAGCAGCACTGACTTAGCCTATAGACCGGTAGATAACAAGGTGTGTCCTAATCTCGTCTAGCTGTCTGTGAGTAGGAGAGGTACCGGCTGGATTACGTTTTGGGTTCATGGAGGATTTTGGAGATTTACAATCAGAAAGAAAAAGTGTGGGAAAAAAAATCAGGCAGAGAGAAATAAACACTTGCAGTCGTCTTTGGCTATTCCCCCGGTGAAGAGGTGCAGCCTGAGGGAACAGGGCGTGACGTTATTTTCCAGTTCAAAGCCTGATCAGATCTCAGTCTGGCCTTTGGGGAAGCGCAGTCTACCTCTTCACCTGGAATCTTCATCAAAATTCACACCTTCTTCTTCTTCAAGAAGAGAAATCAGAGTCGGCGTGCGAGCCCAGCTTCACACGGCTCTCCGTCGGGGTTGTGGTGGGTGCAGGGGTAACATCTGCAAGGAACGGGACAGCGCGAGAGAGAGGGTGGGGCGACGGTTAGCGAGAGACGCCCGCTGTGCACGCCCGAGGGATACGGCGACCCTGCGAAGGCCCCGGCTGTACCTGCGCCGCCGATCGTCTGGCTCCATCCGCCTGTGTGCCCGCAGGGGTGCAGCGCCCTCTCTGATGCTCCCTAGCGTCACAGGTGCGGGCACAGTAACACCCGCCCACCCACGACACACAAAGCTGTCCACTATGACACACGGACTTCGCGTAACTGAGAGAGAGACGTCGGCTGTGATTGTGGCAGTATTAAACTTCTCCAGCCCTTGAACGTGTCAAAATACATCATTTAAGATCATCAACGCTCTCGCCGGATATTAAGACAGAGTCTGTGCGATTCCACCACCTCACTCTGCTCCTGGCCTCAGAAAAGGGCAACTCCGGGCACAACCACACACCCCTGGCTGTTCATTCATACGGTTAGAGAGCTTTAAAGCCGTAAAATTATTACTGCCGCAGTCTCATACATAAATAAAGTAGCAGTTTGAAAAAAAAGTCATAATTAACAATATCACAATATATTATTTTCACAGGAGCAATACACAAGCAAGACGGTGTTGAAAAAAGTACAAACAGTTTGTAAGGAGTCCATGAGCTATCCTTCATTTGCTTTGTGGCATTCAGGTCTTTCTGTGCTCTCTCTCTCTATCGCTCCAATTGTCCTGAAGTTCATCCCCCGACAGAAGAATATGATTGTCATCTTATTTTCAGTTTGTAGTTCATGCCTGTCTCTCTCTCTCTCTCTCTCTCTCCTTCTCTCACAGAAAACAACCAGTTTAAGAGACCGGTTAAGTCCAGAGAAAAAAAGACAGATTCTCCAAAACATATATTCGGGTTTTCCATTGACATGCAGTCCGTTGTCACTGAACCGACGTGGTGCTGCCTGGAATGACTCACAGACATGAAGTGTAAAGTACCAGATCTTTCAAGCTCAGAAACATCCGCTTTCTCGATCGCCATGCTTGCGGTCTTCTAGCATAAATACAGAGGTTTTAAATACAACATGTACACCGTCCAAGAGATTTCGGAGCAAAAAAACACGTACGCAACACAAGGTGCTAAAGCGGAGGGGAGCGCGTCCACCCATGGGCAAAATTCCGGGGATGCGATCCCAGTGGGAAGGCGTGCGTGGGGAGGGGGGGATCAGATGAGAGAGAGCAGCACAGGGTCTGGTAAGAGGGGACCGTATCGAGAGAGAGGATTCTGCACAGGGAGGGAGGTAGCTGAATCGAGCCACTGCCGCCAGCGCTGGTCTCGGTTCCGCGCTCGGCTACACGGAGGACTCCTCGGGGTTGGCGTCCGGCAGCACGCTCCTCTGCTGTAGGGTGCGGAGCAGCTCCTCCTTGAAGGGGCTTGTGTAGTCATTCCCCAGGCTGCCCCCGGCGCCCAGCCCTCCGCCCCCTGCCCCGCCCCCGCCGGCCCGCTCCTCTCCGGCCGCGCTCATGTTGAGCCGGATGTATCCGTTGCTCCCGGAGCCCCGGATGTTAGTGAGGCTCAGTCGGCTCGGTGAGTGAATGGGCTGCCCGGGGATGGTGCTGGGGGGGGCCGAGCTGCCCCCGGGGCACAGCGCGTGGCCGGGTACGATCTTCAGCGAGCCGTCCGAGTAGTAATAGTTGCCCCCCGTCTCCCAGAAGCGATCCTCGTCGCCGGACATCTTGCTGGGCACGAAGGTAGGCGGTTCCTTGGGCAGGGTGATGGGGTAGACCAGCGTGCTCTCCAGGGGCTTCATCTCGGCGCCCTTGCCCAGGGCCAGCTTGAGGCGCCGCCGCAGGTACAGGGCCACGCCCATCAGCAGCAGGCAGGCGGCCCCCAGAGTGATGACCAGCACCCAGAAGAGCCCCATGCTGGCGTCGGGGGCCCGCGCCTTCATCACCACCGGGGCACTGGCCACCACCGTAACCTGGAAGCGCTCTGTCTGGAAGCGTACGCCCTGCTCCTCCGAGTAGCAGGTGTAGCGGCCCACCTGGTTGGGCCCCGCGTCGGGGATGACCAGAGCACGCAGGGCCCTGTCGAAGCGGGCCCCCACAGCCCCCTCGGGGCCCAGCACCAGCTCCCGCTCGTTCAGCAGCCAGGACGGCTGCGCCAGATTGGACACCAGCTGGCAGGGCAGCACCAGGTCAGATCCCACCACCACGGTGACATTCCGTAGCACCGAGTGTTCTGGGAAAAGGGTGGGGGGGGAGGGTATGTCAGTTTACATCCTGGCATTTAACTGTGGCTTCCAGGCTGAAGCTACCAACAGCACATCAGGGAAATCGACTGCCGACGGGGTCTGTGGGTTCTAACGCAGAACAATGCCATACTGTTCTGTGCTGTTCCGTCCTGTTCTATGTTGCTCCACCCTGGCACTTACCTGGGCTGGGAATGGAAACTGGCTTTTCAAACTTGGCATTGCCCCGGCTGAACCTGTCCAGCAGGAGGTCCTGTATAAGTGTAGAGGTGGACCTGGGATGGGGGCAGAAAATGAGTATGGTCATTGTACCAGCGAAAACAGCAGGCGGTGTTGGGTGGGGAGCTGGCAGAAGCTGGCGGGAGCGACTCACCCGCGATGCTGGTCCACGCGGACGCAGGCCCGCCCCTCGTTGTCCCAGGCACAGTAGGGGTCGCGGGACAAAAGGCAATCTGGACTAGACTGATAGCGACTGCAGTTGGCCAGAGGGAGCTGAAGAACTTCTGTTCTGGAGCCAACATAGAGGGATTTCTACAGAGACAAAGAGAGAAGGTCAGACTGTGAATGAGCTTTATGAGATGTATAAACATATAGGAACATCTACAAGGAAGGAAGACCAGGCAGACGGGTGGATCAGGCAGGTGTACAAAGGAATTTACCGTCAAGTGTGATATTGTGAGGCTGTCCACGGGCTGTGGAGATTCAAAAAGCTGGATTTCCTCAATGACATGGGCCTCGGAGCCTAGGATGACCGCCCTCTGCAGCCAGCCATGTGCTGAGCAAGATGGCAGCGAGAAGGAGAAGACAAGATCATTGTTATGGAAACAGGCATGACAGGGTCACGTGAAAGCGACTGCTAGTGAGCGCAGTGAGAGCGATCCTCTCCTGGGGCCGAGCGGACTGGTGTCAGAAGCCCCTGTCGCCAACGGACCGGAACCGGCTTTGGCGTGCAGTTGATTCTGTGACCGTTTGACTCCGCCCCCCCCCCCTCAGTTTTTCCCTGGGCGGTCATTGACTAATTAGGCTCACTGAAGGGGCGATAAACGGCTCTCCGGTGTGGGCCTGCGGCGTTTCGCTTGCCAGAGGACAGCAGCCCGCGCCGGAATTACCGCAATGTCAGAGTAACCTACTGCTACTCGGCATCACTCACTTCCATGGAGACGCAAGTCAGCTGACAGTGCAGCGCTGACATATGATGGCAGTGGCTGCAGACCGCACGCCAAGGGTGCCGAATATCACGGCGCAGGCTGCATAAACACGCGTGTCTGAATCACACACTGCAGATATTGCTTCCTCTATGCCTGGGAGTCCGCCATTGACGGGGGGGGCCTTACCTGTGCCAATAAACAGCACGCTGTACACTCTCTGGTCCAGAGCGATGACCTGGTCTACAGCCAGCTGTGTGAAGTTTATGCCCTTGGTGAGCAGCAGGGGGCGTGCCTGAGCCTGCTCCTCCATCAGTGGGTGCTTCTTGGCGAAGCTGAGGGTGGCGTCTGGCAGCTGCAGAGAACTGTTGTAGCCATTCTCCCGGTGCCAGCGGGTAATGCACTGTGGGGCCGGGGTTCCAGGTTAGTCATGTTCAGTTTACAGTCACTGCAGCACCAAACCACTAAGCCCCACCCTCTGGGCGTGTGCCCGACTCACCGTGCCCGGCCGCGGGCTCGGTACGGTCCCTGTGTAGCGGCCCCACCGCTGCGACGGCTCCCTCAGCTCCTTGTAGGCCCCCTCGAACACCTTCCTGACGTCGGCAATTCGGTACTGGCAAACCACCGACACGTCCACGTCGCCCCTGTGGGAGAGCGAGGCCGGCGCCGGTCAGCGCTGCGGGGGCCCGGGGCCACCTGACAGTCCGGCGCCCCAAGCGGGAGGCTGGCTCACCACTGCGCGTGGAAGATGCCGTAGAAGGCGGTGTTCCTCCAGTCAGGCTGGCTCACAGTATAGACGGCTCGCAGGCTGTTGAAGGTGACGTGTCGCTCGGGGAGGGAGCACATCAGCCGCGCCTTCTGGAACGTGGTCCACTTCTTCTGTAGAGTCCTAGTGCCACCGACATCCCCCTGACAGGACACACAGGAGCACGTGAGGTCAGCGGCGCCGCGGCGGACGCGTCAGCCCCTCTGGGTGGCCGCACTCAGCACGAGCGCTCGCCCCCACCTTGCAAATTCGAGCCACACGGGCCACCGTCAGCTCGCTGTCGCAGTCCAGCTCCTGGGCACGCTCGCTGAAGAAGAAATAGATCTTGTCGTCATCTCCCTCAGGGCTCCCTCTGCTCTCCTCCACCAGGGCCGAGGCCACAAAGTCCGGCTCTTAGGGATGACACGAGGAAGGAAGTGAAGACCTAGAAACTGGCAGCTTCTCTACATAAGCTCTACATGAGTCCCACCCTTTTTCCCACCCCTTTTCCCTGGCCTCATTGTTGAGCCCTCCCCATCTAGGCCCCTCCCCTGACAATTGACCCCGCCTCCCTTCCAGGCCCCTCCCCTCACCACTGACCCCTCCTGCAGCAGACCCCTCCCCTCACCATTGAGCCAGGTTGGCAGGTGCTCGCTCTTCATGGTGTAGTGTTGCTGTCCCAGGCTCCTCAGTATGACTGGCTCCGTGCCCAGGAAGGTGTTGAGTGTGGCTGAGTACAGCTCCTTGTCTGAGAAATATGGGAGTATTGGAGGAGCTCAGCCAGCTTTGCCCTAAACCCCACTGCCCTTTCATACACAAATAGACTCACAAACATGCAGCAGGGCATAGCCACTCACCAACTATCAGCCCTGTATGTCCTTTGGCTGGGTCATAAGGGCACTTGCCCTTGCCATCCTCCAGGGCGGCGCTGTTAAGTGTAAAGCCATCTGTGTTCTGTGGGGTGGGACAGAACAGAGGCAGAGGGTGGCTTAGCTGGTGAATACCCCCGGCGTGGAACATTCCAGAAGCTGAGGGTAACACTTACAATGTAGGTACACTTGGGCTGAAAGGCATAGGTGCCACAGCTGTAGAGGTGCGTTTGGTTGTAGCTCTGTAGGAAGCGGATGTAGTTGAAGCACTCGGTCTGTGGATGGGGGAGAGGGGGTCAGATAAAGACCAGTATGAGGGGCCTTAATGCAGTGAGTGTCAGTCTACTGAGGCAGCTTGCCGCAGTGCAGCCAGTGTGCAGTGCACTGTACCTGGTTGCTCTTGCCCTTGGAAACACACTCCCGCTTTTTCTCTGGCGGTGCTTGCCACTCAACCTGTCGGAGAAGCACAGAAACAGACTGTCAGAACTCCCCTGGCAATCGCAAGGAAGCGCTCAAACCACCCCACCCCCACCCCCCGAGCCAGATGAGAGGCACAGTGAGCCGCGGGCGTACCGGCGGTCTCAGCTGCCTGCTGATGTCGCTGGGGTCCAGGGCGAAGATGGCTTCCCTCGCACCCACGTACAGCACCCTGTCGTGGTCTTCTAACCGGAGCAGCGTGTAGTTCCACCAGCCGGGAGCCCGGAACCGCGGCATGCTGTCGCACACATCTGACAGGGAACCGGAGAAGGTACAATCTTAATAACGACTCATGGGCCCCGGGGCTGCGCTCCCAGACCTGACCAGCTGGAGGCGCTGGTGTGATGGTGGAAAGCGTAATTTGCTGATCGGTCACATGTTTCTGCAGACCTCCTGACTAAACAAAAACAACGGGAGCTGTGATGATGGGATGGGAGCCAAAGGAATACCAGCAGGGCAGGGACAGGTCGGGGACTGGGGGCCACACTGCACACAGTAGGGTCCTCTCAGAACACAGAGGGCTCGCCTTCTGGGGGCCACGTGGTACAGGAGAGGGCCGCTCACATGTTTGTGAGCCCCTGCTGTTGTGGCAAGCCCGTTTCAAGTGTGCAATCGAATGAGTCGGAAGCCACGTTCGGGCCAAAAACTAACCTCTGGCCAAACATTAACTATCACTTTGAAATGACAGGATGTACATCATTAGTATCCTTCAATCGGAGAAGCGGTGGTCCTTGTGTGGGGGCACTCTGCTCGTTTTCAGAGGCAGCTGGCTACCCCTCAGGGCCAGATACATGCGAGAGGAGCCGTCCTGGAACATTCCAGCTGTGCCCGCCTGGTGAGAGCTGGCTCAGCCGCCAGCTGCGGGTTGGCATTTTACAGAGCCGCGCCGCGGCGCCGCATGTGGGTTAAAATGAGACGGCTGGCAGAAAGATGGAAGAGCGACTGTCAGAGAGAGAGGGAGAGAGAGGGAGGGAGAGAGTGACAGAGTGGAAAACCATAGAGATGAGAAACGCTTTTCTCTGTCGGGGTCGGTAAGCGCGTCACCAGCCTGATTTTGCCAGGAGGAGTTGCAGACATTTTCCGTGACTGATCGCTGTCACTGAGGATCACGTGCTGTTCACAGAATGATCTGTAACAGGGGTGAACTGCAGAGAGCAGCAGTGGAGGGGACAGGAAAAAGGCAGATGCACTGGTCATATAGGCACCTTCCTACAGGCCAGATGAAAGAGGGCAACGGCACTGAGTGTGCTTTTCAGACAAAGAAACGCAATCACCCTGCCTCGCCACATGGGGGCAGCACTGAGGCACGTTTTTCTCAGTCACTTTTTGCCAGTGGGTGGGTTCTTTTGTTTGTCTAACCACACTCTCCATCCCAACCCAAAAAGGTGAAGGTAGTGATTTAGCAAAATAAAACACTGATTGAAATGTAAACAAAAGAAAGCCTAAAAATAGTTTGGCTTGTGGGTGTAGCTGAAAGACAAATCAAATCACAGGGTGGCGTTTTCCCTTAGCTCTCGGCGCTCCTGTCAGCCCATAGGACAGAGACGTTCTAGTAAACTCACGATGCTCTGAGACATATGTGTTACGCTCCCCTGCAGCTCCCTCCCTCATCCGCAGACCCCCCAGGACACTAGAGGGGGCCTGTCCCACCCCGGAGCTCCGATGCCCCTGCCTGTATGCGATTCGGGCCGTTTCGCTGCTCTACTTGGAGACGCTCTTCTATAAATACAGCTGGGCTCTGGTTATAGCGCATGCCCGCAGCGTAACGCACAGGGCACTGTAATTAAAGCCCTATTTTGAGCACTTTGAAGGAACGACCCACCTTCATCTGCAGCCACACTACCGATCAGACAGAACCAGGATCCGTGGCACACACACCGAAATGGCACGGAGGGGGCTCAGAGCCATGGAGAAGGCAGATCGGAGAGGGGGAGGAGAACCGAGAAGGGATTTGGGGCACCGCTACTTCGGACCCTGAGGCAGAGGGACCAGGGACTGGAAGGAGAAAGGAGCTGAAGGTGTTATATGGAGGCAGAGGGACCTGAGGAGGAGATGGAGATGGAGAAGGACAGCTGGAGGGTAAAGAGCCGAGTGAAAGCAGACTCAGAAATAAACAGCCACGCTCTGAATAAGACCATCCGGGGAGCCTCCGCTTCTCTCACAGTGGGGCCATTTATTGGCTGAGTGATTCCTTCATGGGGGTGTGCACCTCGGAGACGCCAAAGCGGGACCCAGCTGCGTCGGCACCTTTCCGGGTCTGAGAGGGCAGGTGAAGCCGTCTGCCGGGCTGGAAATGCGGCCTCGCCCGGAGCAAGCCAGAAAACCGGCCACGTCCCATCGGTTAGCCCGGCATGGCGGGAGCCCCGCCCCCCACGCCTGGGACCCCGCCCTCCCTCACAAACCCCTCATTACGCTAATTGGTGGGTAGAGAGGGCTGGGGGGCCGTCCGGCCCACTCTCACTGGAGCTCTCCTCCACCAGTACATTTACACTGCCTCTCCTCTGGCTCATGTTTCTTTCTCTCTCTCTCTCGCTCTCTCTCTTCTCTCATCTTTCTTTCCACTTGTCACGTTCCCCCCATCCACCACCTCCACCCGGCTCCCCAGATCAAAGCTTGCTTATGTGTGCTTCAAAAAAATGCACATATTTTTGTTTCTCCAAAACAAAAGGAGGTCTGTGCCGCTGCCCCCCTGACCGCAGGGCTGACGCGTCCCTCAGGCCTGAGGCTGTGCTTCTGGACGCTGACAGCAGTGGGTGGGGGGGGGGGGTGGGGCTGCTGGGTGGGCTCTCTGCCCCCACTTTGCTGATTACATCGTCACTCAGCTCAGCCAATCAGTCTTTGCTGGATATTCATTTTAAAAGTGACACAAACCTGACCTGGGAGGGATCGCGCAAAGGAGAGAAAAAGTGGGAGAGGAGTTACGGAGAAAAAGAGAAAGAAAGAGAGTGAGAGAGATAGAGAGAGAAAAGAGAGAGACGGAGCAGGAAGTTAAACGTGTTTGGGTTTCTCCCCGCCGGAGCACAAATTACTGTAAGCCGCACGTAATTACAGAGGTGGGTCTAGCACAGGGGGGCTTTGTGGGGAGTAAATATTATCTGCACTCCCATCTCCCCCCCACCCCCCGGCGTGAGCAGCAAATCCCTCATTCTGCAGACGCAGGCAGAACCCACGCCCCCCCAACCCCCTCAGCCTTACGCTTTATATACCTGCGGTTGAG
>JAODLC010000044.1:21065264-21075540 GCA_026781145.1 Hippopotamyrus pictus | reverse complement strand
GGGGGGGGGCCTCAGGATGTATGTACATTGTGAGTCTGACAATGAAGAGATCAACTCTGCAGGAATCCAATCTGACTCTCAATGCACAGATTAACATCTGGGGTGAAGTGGCAAGAGAGTTTCCACTGGCCTGTCACCCACACCCCCAACACACACAAACATGGATATGTCTACGCATTCGCCTGCACACACACACACACACAAACCATCTAACAAAAACACAAAGCTTAAAACACTAAACAGATGCATAAAGGATTTGTGGGTAACTACAGCCAGCCGTTGATATTTATCCCCAGAAGAAAATGACACTACTGGGGGGAGGGGGGTCTCCCACACAGAAACACCAGGGTCCGGTCCCTATGCATCACAGCAGAGCAGCTCCTGCCCACACAGGTCACGCTGCAATTACTATAATCACCCAGCTGCGGTAGATGCGTATTTCATTACCTCCTAAAAGAGGCAAAGAACAAAGAAGGCGAGCCGCTTTACGCCTCAATTCGCAGATGGGGACTAAATAACGACTAAGATAAACGACGTAAAACTGCTGTTTAAAAGAAAGTTGGTGCTATGCAATATGTGTATTGCAAAGTACCCCCAGTGCACGAAAATGACACAAATGTAACTGGTCGGTGACCCGAGTTAAAAGCAGATCGCCATCCATTTAAAACCGTAAGAGCTCTGGGGATGGCTCACCACTCAGCATAGGAAACGCAAGTGAATCGGAGTAAATGACATTACAGTAGTACAATCCAGCCATAGTCCGGGAAAAACGCACTGAATCGCGACTGTTTCCTAACTGAATTAGAATAAAACGAACGTTCCTCTGTACGTAGGCTATAACCACGGCATATAAACAGCCTATTATGTTTAAATTCGTATTTTTCACCGACAAAGTCCCCCCCCCGGACCAGATTGCGCTACGTCCACACCACACCGCTGGAAATAAAGTTGCAGCTGGAATTAAATACAATCCGTTTTTAAGTATTTTTATACAAATGAGACTGTGATGTTTTGGGCAACAGCTGGAGAACAATCCGGTTCTGCTGAAGTCGAGCAGCAGCACTATGTGCCCAAACCCAATTTCTTCACAGCGCACCCCCAAAAAAAGACCCAAAACACAGAGTAGACACTTCGGAGCCCACAAAAGGTAAATATCGGCCGGAGCAGCGGCTCAAACTTACCGGACTTTTGCGCTGCCTGTTCAGCTGTTCATGCGGTATTCCCGATCCGAAAGCCGCTCCGGAAAAGTGCAGAATAACAGATATCCGCTTTCTTGATGCGGTCTGTAGGGTCCGGGAGATCACGGACACCCGTAATGCTGGCTGTACGTTTGTGTGTCCGTGTGTGTGTGACTGTGTGTTTACTCCTCACAAACTCCGACCCTTTTGTTTATCCTCGATTTGTGGGGAAACTGTGAAAACGATGCTGTTAGTAGTGGCCATAGAAGCGCGTCTTCCTCCTGCGGTCCCACACTCGCCTTGCGCTGTAATAGGAGCCCGTAGGGAGGACGAATGAACCCGGTCCGCTTCCAAAATACACACACACACGCGCACACACACACGAACACACACCGACACACAGGCTCTGCCTCTCCTTGCACGAATAAGCCAGTCCGGGAGGATAGGCGCAACGCCTTTATTCATACAGAAACCAGCCTTATTTCCAGCCGAGTGTGCGGCTCCTGCTCCGGGTATCCGGGTACGGACGGCTATGGACGTGGCTCAGCAGATACACGAATCGGACTCTAGGACACATCGCCTAATCCAGCCCCGGACAAAACACACAGAATACCATATAGTCTATAGTACGAAATATTTTGAATAATAATACCAATACTACAATACTGGCTGCTGGCAAAAACATGATATAACAACATGTTCTTCAGATTATAACAATCAAACCGTCGGCTTGGTCCTTTTAGTGTTTTGACCATCTTAATGGATTTTCATGTCCACTGCGACAATACCTGCAGAACTATTTAAAGAGAAGTAAATAAATAAGAAACCTGCTAGGCACAGATAATTTGCAAACACTTTTAAAAGATTTAATTTATTTTTATCAAGAATATTTCCTGGGTAATATTCAGCAAGAATATTTATTTAGAAAATATTCAAAATAATAATAGAAAGCTTTAGATTTAGGCATATGACAAAGACCTTTAGGATCTACCTTGAACAAAACCTGAAAAATCCTCATTTAAGGTTCTCCCAAAGTATTTTCATACTTAATGTGAGAAGTTTGATCCGTAGATTATTTTACCATTTTTTAGGGTGGGGTGAGCGGTGAATTGAGGAACCACTGTCTTAAATTACTGTTTTAAGGTTAATAATGATTATAGAAGCATATCTCATATCTCTGTTTTGTTAAGCTGTCTAATGGCTATGTAAAATTGCATTAGTGTCTCTTAATGCTTAAACGTTACGAGTTGATAATGTCTGCATGATTACGTTTCTCACTGAGAAAATTACATATTTTCTTTTATCGATTGACTTTACTTAACTCCTGACCTTTTCTAGACATAAATAAAATCATCATTTATCATTTGGAGTTGTATGAAGGTAAGAAGCGAATGAGTTTAATACAATCATTATAACGGTATAATTATCCCACAGTGTGTAGTGTACAGCTTGTAAGGGTGATCAGGCTTCCTGAGGTTTAATACGGAGAAGGTTCATGCTCCTTCCAACAGTACTGTAGGGGGCGCTGTTAAAACCGAATTCTATTTAAAAAAATTTAGATCCTCTCTTTCCTTGCAGGCCCTACAGCTTTCAGTCCCAATAAAGAAAATCACTACCAAATCTAAAAAAAAGAAGAAAAAAAAGAATTTTAACTACCAACCACTGTGAAGCGCGGGTGGTGCGTATGTGATTCCCTGAAGTACTGAAGGTGATATAAATCTTTGACCAAGTTAACTACATTTTTAGCTGTCTTGTAGAGCTGGGTTCATGGTAAATGCTTTTTCTTGTATTATTTACCTTGTTTGCAGAGACCCTCATCTAGATGACAATTCAGAGGGGGGATTCATCCAGGCTGGACAACTAGGCCAGAAATTTTGGCCGATGCTGGACCCTCTGCCTCCCCCCACGAGCGTGACCCCGCGCGGGAGCTTGGGCAAAACAGAGAAGTGACTTTTGAAAGTCTGGGGTCACAGAGAGTTTTTGTTAAAACACAGCAGGATATATACAGGTGGTATAGTGGTTAGGAAAACCAGACTGGGGGTGGGTGGGTGGGTGGGGGAGTAGGAGGAGCGGCCGGCTAAAGTCCCAGGAAGGGCACCCTGCCAGACTCTCCGGCAGAATGTCTGATTTCAGCTGATATAGCACAAATATCAGCAAATAAAATTTTGAGGTAAGGAACTATATGCATTACTTTGAGTGAGAGCACCGTTGTCTGATGGACAAGTGGAAGCTGGTTGGTCAGCAGTGTAACATACCGCCCGCCTTGTGCACCGTTCCACAGAGTCATTCAGGGGATCCTTGCTACTGTCCATGACAGCGAGTCCTCCAGGCACCTAAATGTGAGCCCAGGCAGACTCTGCTCAACCCATGCCAGCGTGTGGATGCTAAGAAGATCTTCTTTACATGGACTCACCTGACAGGAATTCATTTCTCTTTTGTTTTATCAACAAAGCAATGAATTTTAAGTATGGGGAATTATGTATACAGCCCTTTATCGACGGCCCTTCATCTGAAATTCAAATGCGGCGCAAACAAAAACTCTGCTGAACGATGATGTGCAAAGAGGACATCTCGCCAGGAGGACGGCGTCTCTGTGGGTCGCACTTGGCCATCGTGTGGCACCACGTCCCCGACAGCAGCAGCTGAGAATAGCTGGGGGGGGGGGGCTGTGAGACTGCCCTCGTCAATATCGATCGACATCAGAGGATGGACTAGCCTCTCTGGATCACTAGGCATCTTTACAAGCGGTAGTCAAGCAGGACTCCATGCAGAAGCATCACATGGAGAACAGAGAGTGACCCACTGGAAAATATGAAAATTATTAGAATAAATCATTCATCTATCCATCCATCATTCCATAATTGCTTATCCAATGTATAGTCAAAGGCCCCAAATATCCTATATTTTCACCTGAAACATCAGCAAACCAATAGCTGATCCTCTGTGGGAACCAGCAGAGGCTCAGTGGAAAAGACAGAGGAGTTGGGCTGATGAGCAGGACGGCAACAGCTGGATCCAGCCATGGAAACAAAGGTAGGATCAGCTGCTGAAATCAGGTCGATCCGCCCAGCAACAAGACCACCATAAACTGATGGGAAGTAAGACCCCTCTCAAGGCAGAGGAGCCCCCACTATCAGAAACTAGGGGGAAAATCCAGCAGGATATCTTCAACAAATGTCATTTTTTAACCCAGAAACCCTTTGATCCAGAGTGGCTGTTTTTAATATTCAACAGCACAGTGCTAAAACATTTTATGCAAATTAAAATTAAAAAGTGGGTTAGCAATGGGATTAATTAATCCATGGTCAAGGACGCACCATTTCCATGTTACCTGGACCGTTCCCCTGAAAAGCTTAAAAAAGTCCTCAGTGAGTGCTGCATTGCAAATATGCCTTAACGAGCACTATAAATGAGCAATGTCAAAGAGGCAGTTATTTAACAGCAATCATTTAAACACATTTCCCATGGTGTGCCTTCAGAATACAAAACAAAAATATGTAATATATTGTCTCTGCCGCACATAGGCAGACAATGGGGGGATAATGAGGGCACTGTCCCTCCTGTCTGCACGCTGCAGTGCACCAAGCATATTACAGACGTCGCATGAACGTTTCTGCAAGCAGCTTGTTACTAAGGGCGGTATTAATATGGTGTTTGTGGTAAGACTCTGCCTGTCTGTCTTCTCATTTTTCCAGTGGTTAGTTTTAGTTTTTCTACGGCTGTGTGTATGTCTGTTTCAAAACAGCCTCCCCCCACCTCCCTGGACCAGCCTCTTCAAATAAAGTCCTGTTTTATTACAGCTTAACACTTTAACACAAGCAAACACCAGAGGGGGGAGGGGCAGGGGGTTCGGATTAGGGGATGCGGCGGAAAACCCGGAGCGCCGTGGGATGCGGGGCTGCATCTCCACGCTCGGGGCTGTCGAGCGCCGTCCTCGTGAGCCGTGTGGCCCCCCCGACTCTCGAGGCTGAGAGGATCATTCCCCAGGTGTGACGCTCACCAGGTGAGGCAAGATGCACTAATACTTAGTGGCTGCATCATACCTAGTATGTCGGTATGTTTTGCATCGTGTATTTTATAGTGTAAATAAATTTAAATGTCTAAACAGTTATAATGGAGGAGCAATTTAGAAGAAGGCCTGGTAATAATTCAAAGATAAGTACTGTATATATAATGATTTCCTCCTCTTTGAGGCCTCAATCCCCTAAAACATTCTTGTACCTGTGATTCTGGACCCCTCCCTCCCCACCACCACCAGAAAACACACAGGACTCCCCACTTTCCCGTCCTCCATCACAGAACGTTCCGCGAGTGGAACGAGCAAGCGATCGAGTCGTCTTGCTAGTTTACAAACACGGTACTTTGGAACGAATGCCAAACTGCACACCCTTATTCGCCTCTGCTCCAGACAGCACGGTCCTCCACGCTCAGCTGACGGGGACGCTGTCTCAAACAAACATTCATATCTGCGGCTTTTCCGTTATGAGTTTCTAGAGATAAACTCCACGCTTGCATCACGACAATTAAAGCATGCAATCAGACGAACCGTTTACTGCAGTGAATGTTTACAAACAGCAGCACGGGCTGGAAGCTTCAGTGAGGGGGGAAGGTGAAACTGAGTAGTGGGGGGGCAGCTTTGGGGCATGAGTGAAATGAAGCATGTGGCGACCCCGCCCAGTGACCTGAGAGCTCGCTGAGGGGAGGGCACAGCCAGTCACTGTGTATGCGGAGAGCGCTTGCATCTGTCCAGCAGCTCGAAAATCTGCAAATTGACACCCAGGAGCATCGCAGCCTCAAGTTCGTCCAGAAGCGACGTCATGCTAATTTAATCAGATCCACAAGCTTGTTCCTTGTCACAGCAATAAGTGAATGTGATTTGTCTGCAGGAGACTGCTGAGATCCTTGCACTTAGTCGCAATTTGTGTCCCTGCTTATGCCGTTTATTCAAGTCACACAGTTCCCCTCGTCAGTGTTTAAAGACTCCTCGATTCAATACAGATAATTTTATCCAACCATCTGCAAGGAACATAATAAACACCCATTAAATCTTGCCGGTGAATTATGTGGAATTGAAATTGAATTTAGTGGAAAAAAATTTATTCCATTTTATTCCAAACCTTTGGTGACCCTGAGCTCTGAGCACCTGAAGGACACAGTGAACCAAGCCGTCACGGGGCTACAGACTGGATCGTAGATGGCTCTTCTTCGGAAAATTGGTCACTTCATGCTGCAACCTCCCTCTAACACCCTCAGTTCAGAGGTATCTGATCACCACCTGAAGGTTACGATACTACAGGTTGTTTCTTTTACTTCAAATGTGTCCAGATAGAGCTTCATGCTTTCCATTCCGCGGACAGATTGAGCCATTTGTCTCAAATGGTTCCCAAATGTCCACTCCATGAATCAGGTCAACCAATAGGCTTGGGGACTGCAGGAAAAGCTTTCAGACCCATCAAGAATCAGAAAGGTACATATGGCTAACTTGGCTGGCTAAGCTAACACTCCTCAAAGATCAGAAAGCAAAACACAGTTAACTTAGCTGGCTAGACTAACACTCCTCCAAGATCAGAAAGTGAAATACAGGTAACTTAGCTGGCTAGGCTAACACGCCTCAAAGTTCAGAAAGTGAAACACGGCTAACTCGGCTCGCTAGGTTAACACTCTTCAAGGAGCAGAAAGGGACATGCAGCTAACAAGCTAGCCAGGCTAACACTCCATGGACAGGGTACACAAAGAGACCCATGGCTAAGGCAACTGGCTAGGCTAACACTCCTTATAGATCAGAAAGGGATGCACAGTTAAATCAGCTGGCTACGTCAGCACTCACCAAGAATCAGACAGGAGCACAGCTAAGTTTACCAACTAGGGTAACAAACCTAATTTGGCTGGTCAATTTGGCTCTAACAAGAAAATAAATCTGAAACGGTCTATCAATCAATCAATCAACCAATCAACCAATCAGCCAATCAATCAATAAGTGTGAAAATAACCACAATTAGATGCAATGATTGACTGGATAAATTTGTATGCTAAATCAGAGTTCCGTATGCTGTTCTGATTCATTGATTAAAATAAAAGTAAAAGTCATTAGTATAGGGGAAGTTCTTTCAGCTTTTCAAAGGTCAGAAAGAGGAGAGTCTGAGGTGGAAGGGAGTTGTAGGCAGCATGGCTCACACACACACACACACACACACACACACACACAGGAATCCACATGCACATGTGTGGTTGCACCCAGAGATGGCTGTGGGCTGTGAACCTACATACACACAACAAAGCTTTGTGCACAGTTAGTCATGGGATCCCCAAAAGGTCTGAGAAAAGCCCCCTTTGTGTGAGCCTGTGTGGGTTCAGTACTGTACAGCACAGTCCTCTTTTGTGCTGGGGATGAATTGTGCTTTTTAGCCACGTATGGTCCCTCCCCCAGTGAAATCTCATTAAATTGCGAATTATTATCATTCTGCCATGTGTGACTCTCAACTCTGCAGAAAGACAGCTTTCAGACCTCTGCTTTACCAAGAAAATAAATCCAAAACTGTCTATGAAGCTTTTTCCGCCGGGAGCGGAAAGTTACAAAGGGGAGGCCGGGCCCACTGGCGGCGTAGAGACAGCGGTCGGTGTTCGAGAGCCCCAAGCCGAAGTGAGACATGCACAGCTGCGAGTATGTGAGCCCTCTGTTTACCTTGCAGGCCGGACTCAGCGCCCTCCGCAGGAGGGGCCACGGGGCTTTGGGTTACCTCCTCAGGGGGAGTGGTCCTCCTCCCCTCCCAAGGATGACTGGCCCTTTTAAAAACAGTTCTGGTGTTACCAGCAAGGGCCTATGAGGGGGTTGGTGAGGTACTCTCTTGGTGCCTGAGTGGACTGGGGTCCCGAGGGGGTGGGGGAGGGGCCAGCTGCTGCATCAGCGTCTGTGCAGTAATGCGATAGCGAGCCAAGCCGCGCTATGAAAACAGGAGCTCAGAAACGCTGCTGCCAGGCCCAGGGGGAACGGCGCTGGCCTAATTACGCATGCGGAGCTGGGTGCGCACGCTCACCAGGCAGGAGACGCCCGGCAGGGCCGTGCCACGCTGTACCGAATCTGCCTTTGCACATGTGAGCCATTTCCTCTCCGGCAAAACAGGCGGACCACCCTCCCACCCCGTGACGTGGGACCACCAGCCGGGACAGCGTCTGACACAGCAGGCTCATAAAACAGCGTGGTTTTGGTGATGCTGCTCACGTGCCAGGGTGTCTGACAGTGAAGTGGCCTAGGATAATCGCTTTACTGTGCAGGATGGCGTCACGCCGTCCAGGGAGAGTCCTGTGGGATTTAGGGGGGGTACGATACAGCCACATGCAGCAGTACAGAAAAAGCAGACTTGGGACTGACACAGACACTGTACAGCTGTACAGTGCAGGCATGACCAAAGCCTAGCCCGGCATGGACACTGTACAGCTGTACAGTGCAGACATGACCAGAGCTTAGCCTGGCACAGACACTGTACAGCAGTACAGTGCAGACATGACCAAAGCCTAGCCCGGCATGGACACTGTACAGCTGTACAGTGCAGACATGACCAAAGCCTAGCCCGGCATGGAGCTTAGCCTGGCACAGACACTGTACAGCAGTACAGTGCTAACAGAACCAGTCCAGCCCGGCACAAACACCTCAAATCTGTACAGTATTGTCAGAACCAGAGCCCAGTCCGGCAAAGACACCTCACAGCTTTAATGTACAGCCAGGACCAGAACCCAGCTAGGCACAGACACCTGTACGGACAGGACCAGAGCTGGGACACTGTACAGCCAACCTGTCCCCCCTGCTGAGCCGTCCTTTGTGTTTACTCCAAAGTCGTCTCCCTTTGAAACTCGACGCCCTCCAGCTCTGCATTGTCTGTCAGACTTCTTACCGGCATTTTCTAACAGAGGCTCTTTGTTGCTCTACATGTCATGTGTCCTCCTACTGATTCAGTATGAGATTCAAGGCCAGCGTGACGTGAGGAGAAGCGCGTTTGGGAGGACTATCAACCGGATATCACCAGTGCGTCAGCCACCAGAGCCAGACACCATTTCCTCTGCACCTGATTGCATCGGTAGCAGCCTTAGCCCTGGGGAACACGGTAATTTGGTAAATGAACTGACTCCCTTCTCACAAAATGAGAAAAGGAGGGAGGGAGGGAGGGAGGGAGGGAGGGAGGGAGAAGGAGAGAGTGGCATAAGTCAAAGAGACAAGCAAAGGATGGAAAGGTGTTTGGGAAGGGGAGCTAATCTGAGGAGCAAGTTGTGCTGCAAGGTGAACTGCTGAGGAAGGCATGTGCAGTGAAAGGTGTGGTTTCTCAGGCAGGGGGGATACTGCTGTTGAACCATCAGAAGAAACCTAAGAGGACTCAGTTGTCAGTAAGACACACGTGTGAACGCACACATACTATAGCATCACCAGCCAAAACAGGGCCACCAGCTAGGACAAAATGTTACCTTGTAAAAAGATTTGTGGGTGCTTTAGCCCAAAAAGCACCGTGTGGGAGAAGCCCAGCTGAGCTCTGGACTCAGCCTAGGAACTCGCACAGCTACATTCACAGCGGGCAGCTGAACGCAGCGGATTTGAGCGCTTGTGTGCGCCGGTCTTCGTCGCATTGAGACATGGTGCCCGGTGTGACGTCATCGGCCTTTTGAAGCTGCTGAACTGCAGGATGATTTCTAAAACCAAGGGAAATGTCACTGAAGGGGCAGAGAGATCTGTGGGAGTTGAGTGATCTGCACATGCTGCATGATCCGGAACCACTGCCCACTGCACCGCCTGGAATGGGCGACGGGGGGGATGGGGGAGGCAAGTGTGCCAGTTCCGCTCACAGGACACTTGAGAGCCACTGGGGGGAGACTGGCCTAAGCACTGCTCCCCCCCCCCCATGATGGCCTTGCTCCCTCAAATCGAGAACGCCATCTGTTCCTGTCTCTCCAGCTCAGACAATGGCCAGCCAGGATAGACAATGCACAGCTGGCCCCATCACAGTCATAAACACCCCCTCAAACCCCCCCCACCCCCCCAAGTCTCAGAAACATCTGCTGTGCCTGCTCTCAGAGCACTGCAAATCTACGGGGGGGGGGGGGGGGGGCCAAAT
>JAODLC010000044.1:21044591-21056825 GCA_026781145.1 Hippopotamyrus pictus | reverse complement strand
AGATGGCCCCATGAGGCGAGAAGGTACAGATTAGTAAACCTGAGAGTAAGATGGCCCCATGAGGCGAGAAGGTACAGATTAGTAAACCTGAGAGCAAGATGGCCCCATGAGGCGAGAACGTACAGTTTAGTAAACCTGAGAGCAAGATGGCCCCATGAGGCGAGAACGTACAGTTTAGTAAACCTGAGAGTAAGATGGCCCCATGAGGTGAGAAGGTACAGATTAGTAAACCTGAGAGCAAGATGGCCCCATGAGGCGAGAAGGTACAGATCAGTAAACCTGAGAGCAAGATGGCCCCATGGGTAGGAGAGGATAAACAAATATAAATCAGCTCCCCCCCAAGCTTTAGGCAGGAGAAGGAGGGTGGATCAGCTCTTCCTCACCCTCGTCCTCAGAAATATTTGCGAATTGAAGCTTGTCTCACTTCAAATGCCCCCCTCCCCCGCTTCAGCTCAGAGAGAGTACTCCCCTGTTTCAAAAGAACTGGACCCATCTTGATGTTTGGGCTGTAAACAAGCATGCTTCTGGAACATTCCAGACACAAAGTCAATATGTGAATCTAGCCAGATCTATGTGCAAAAACACTCCAATAATAATGCCCTAAATATGACTATAATTTCACCTGAGAGATGAAGGTGTACATCGCTCATGGGTCCAGCCACAGTTCTTTTCAGGGATTCGATCGGGGGTTTATTCACAGCCTGAACTGATTTCATTTTTTGCTGTTTTTTAATCATTCACACTGCACCCACGGCAAACGGTTTAGAAGTTCGAGCCGACACTGCACACAGTGTGCTAATGTCACTGTCACCCTGTCACTCTGTCACCGGCGTCACCGTCACCGACGCATGTGCGTGGAAGCGGCCGACGTCACACGGTGACTCTGCGCGCGGTGCCACGTCAGCACCAGATTGCCCGGAGACCAGCCGCTCCTGTCCATCGCTGTCGGCGCAGCGCTAACCGTCAGCTCAGTGCTAATCGTTCTCATTTTCCCAGTAATTCGAAGTGACGCAGAGACTTCAAAGGCTTGTGGGGGGGGTGTTTACTTGTTAGGGAGGGAGGGGGGTTACTTGTTAAGCAGCATTACCACCTGTTACACCTGTTCTGACTGATGTCTGCTCAGGTGAGCCAGCATCGCTATGCTACGGCTGCCGTGAGCCAAACGGCCTGGGACGTGGGATGGCAGTGGGCTCCCAAGGGGGCGTAGACAGCTTCTGAGCCCATGCACCACCTCTGCCTCATTACAGGCAACTTAAGGAGGCTCCTCTCTCCTATCCCAGCCCCTGAATGCACTTCCACTTCCTCTCCCCTGCTGCTCCACATAAAATCCTCATTCCTTCCTCCCAACCCCCTTACACAGACACCTCCTATCCCGTATATCGGACGCCCCCACCGGCTTTCAAGACGCCTCTTACGCAGACAGCCCATCTGAACATCAGAGTCACTGATGCTCCGTGATGCTGTCCAGGACTCTGAGTAACTTCTCCTCTGAGACATGAATATGCATCAGGAATAACAGAACACCGCATATTCACATCGCCTCGGTGTAAATTTACCCACAATCCCCCACCCGCAGTCACACGGGTCAGCTGTATGATTCGCGATTCTCTGTGAGCCTGTTCTTTAAGCCTGGCTGCCTTCCCCGAGGATTCCACATCTAGCGTTTGTCAGATTCCTCCGCCTTATCCACCCGCTTCTCGCAGCTCTTCAAACTGAAGCTCTGAGTAGTGCCAGCACACTTGAGGGAAGCCCTTCCTTCGTTCTCTGGCTAGTGAATATTTTACATCCCTTCTGCCTTGGCGTCCACGTAGAGCGCACGCACTGACGCCTTCGGGGGAAAAGAATCCGGAGTAAACGGAGGCGTCTGTCTCGGCGTGATGTGCTGGGCCGGCATGGCGGCAGGGGTGTCCAATGAGGCAGGGGGCCGGCCAACTAGAACCTGCGCTTTTGCTTGCTGAAGGAAGCCGTGTCACTTAGTCTCTGACACGTGGACCATTTTCCTGTCAGGAGGCCATCGTGGCATTTCAGGCACTAAGCCCAAGTCCGTCAGAAAGAAAGTGCGATGCTGCTGACAGGCGGGAAGGGGGCGCGGGTGACATTTAACGCCACATTGCTGTCAGAATGTGATTTCAGAAATGAGCGTCTGAAAAGTATAATTCGCTCAAGTGTTTGTGCTTTAACTGTGAGCGATCAGGTTCACCATGAGGCCCGAAGGGTGCACCAGCTGCTTCATGTGTCCGTTTGTGCGAGATGGCCGCCTTGAGACTGTGCAGTAAACAGGGGCTTTATCTGTGCTAGGAAAATGGGAGGAAAGACAGATGCGCATAGATGGGGCAGTATGTGTATGTGTGTGTCTGTGTATGGGGGGGGGGGGATATTTATGATCAGCATAAACACAAACACACACCCCACCTAAAACACCGGTTATCTTGGGGACAGACAGACCTGATTTAGTTCCAAGTCTAGCAGTTTAGCAGTGACTATTTATGACACGGAAATGAGGGAAACGGCGAGCCATCCCATAATGCCCTTCTGCCATGATGTCAAGATACATCAATAACAGAGTAAGCAGTGTAATGACTCTGTGTCGCTCTCCTGTTTGGGTTTATTAGCATGCTATAAAAGCTTCATTTGGCACGGATACATTGTGCTATGAATGATTTAACAAGCTCTAAATTAAACTCCAAATCCTCCCTGAAGAACTTAGCGGAGAGCTGCTCAGAGCCGGACTACATGGGGAAAATCAGCCAATGAAACATGATATCAACTTCAAAGGAACTTCAGTCAGGATCTTCTCCTCGGCCTGATGAATTATTGAGGCTCTCTGCAAGCGGCCTTGGGTTGTGTGAATTTTTTTTTTATTTTTTGGCATGAATAAAGCTAAGCCTTTAACCGGCTCCGCTGCCAGAGCGCTGTTTTCGCGGGAGGAAAGCGTACGACGTTCAGGGCTGACATGCCCTTCCCTAACCCGTGAGCTGTAATCACCAAGGCAAACTCTTCCCAGTCCGATGAGCTGATGGATTTGTGGTCCAGTCCTCATCCTCATGGATGCAACCTTGGCTAGTTCTCCGAGGCGTGGAGGAATACCGTTTGTCGGAAATGCCCATATCGGTGTTTATTCTGTGCCGTGTAGCAGAAGGTCTAGGAATATGTTTCCTTGGTGTCTAACAAACATGTTCTGCTTTGCTCACCGGGGGCACGCGGTATTCGCATCTTCAGGTATTTCTGGATGTCTAATTTTGGCTGGTAACAGTAATAACGCGGGGGAGTGTGTGTATTTTCCCAAATCATCTGCCTGACACGCTGTCCTTTATATTTATGACTCTGGAGACCCCGGAAAAGGCTATGCGATGATGAGAAAAGGCTCTGTAACCCAAATACAAAACAGGGGCTGTTGTCACTTGGCTTGGTTAGCTGGGGGAAAACAGTCTGGTCCAAAAGCTGGGAAAAGCCCGGTCACATGGTCCCTCGGAAGAGCAGCGTCAGCAGCGTGGACATGGCAGAAGCCATTCCTATTATTCTGAGACAACAGGATTTCTGGCCCGTCGAGGAAGCGAGGGGGAGGGGCGGATGGGGAAATCCTGTCCTCAGACGGTGACCTCCAACGCAGGAGATTTCTGCAGCAAGTTCAGCTTCCCTCCAGTCAGAACGTCGGGCACATGTATGGTATGCATAGAGCTGGCCGCATCTTACAGCTGCATATAAACCCCTCGAAGGGTCTGTGTATGAGAGTAAAGCTAACAGGCTCACAGACATAGAGGACAGCTAGTATTCATAAGGACTCCGTCACCGTGGTGACGGTCCCACCTGTTTAAACTGCATCGCCTGATATGGCTACAAAGCCAAGCTATCTGCACGCATTTAAATCAGTGCTGTCTTTACTGCATCACTGTAATAACGAGCAGATAACAAGCAGGAAAAGAAGAAGAATCATGACCTGAACCACAGCCCCTCCCCATTTAAGTCAGTGGTATGAAAACAGCACCACTGTAATTAACCAGAGTTAAATATACAGCATATACTATATTAAAAGATGCTGCTAAAAATGATCAGTGGGTAACAAGTGGGAATTGAATCCTAAGATACTTTAAATAGTTATGCACTTATATCCATTTTCTGCAGTGCAGAGAATCCAATCTGCATGCAAACACATCGCTAACTGCTTTTAACAGCAGCAAAATAAATCCACCAATCAGCGAGGACTGCTTTTTAACTGACCACGGACATTTTATAAGTGTTGTATCTTTTTTTTTTCATATATAAGATCCCGTTTTTGCTGATGCATTCCGCCTGAATTCAGCAGGGCAGATTTGGATTACGCGCGGCGATGTGATCTCGGATAACGGGACGGCTCTCAGCGCTCAGGTCGGAGTCTGAAATGCTATCCTGGCGGGTGAAGGGTAAAAGCTGCCTGCTTTATACGCCACACTCATAGGCAGTGGCGGTGAGGCCCGGTAACTATTCAAAACTGTCGACTAGTCAGTGTGACGGGTTGTGTTAGACCGCAGCTGATGTCTCTGGCGAGCTTCAGCCAAGAATTTTTTCATTTATCCATGGTGCTGTTTAAAATTAGATTTTTCTTCCTCCTCAGAATAAATGTCTGTGAAATGACCCTCCTTGAGTGTGCCCCTGGTCCTCTCGCAGAAGGTAGCACAGCACAGAGCATCTCCAGACTGCGCCGTGGCAGAGCCCGTAGTGCAGGAGACACCGCACGGGATCGCTGAGTTAGCCACACAGCATGAAACGCTGTGGGAGTGTGTTAGCATTTTCAAGCTAATGCCCATGTAGCCTTTCTCAAGATACCGCTGTGAGATTTTGCCCGGCGTGGGGTGGGATAATGATGCACTTCTGATCGAAAATCCGCAACGTGTGAAGCGGCGGGTAGAGAGAGGGGGAGGTGCATGACTAACACCTTACATCAGCCCGTGAATCACTTAGCGTCACCTCACGCTGCATTAAGAGACGCCGGGCAGGGCGCTGTCAGCAGCTCTGTAAGATCCTCTCCCAGTGATGGACCGTCTCTGCTCATCCCTAAATCTGACCTTGCAGCTTGCACCTGGCTCTGAACTGGACACAACTGGTGCACAGAAAGTCTTGGCGGGGGGGGGTGGTGGCTCTTGAGGTGTTATTAAAGCCGGAATACAGCCGCCTTTCCTCCAAGAGAATTCCTGGAAGGGAGCTAAGAGTCACACAAAGACAGGAAATGTGTGATGGACAGCTTTAGCTGGGGTGGTTTCCACTAAAAAAAACCAGTTTAAAAGGGCAGTTCAGTACATAGAGTGTCAGTCCGTGGGCGGCCAAATCGGCTGCTGCCTGCCGGCTCCTGTGACATTCTGGGCGCCTTCATCACGCCGTTTCACTGAGCTCTCCATAGTGAACGGTCACCGCAAACATTTGCTGAGAGAATGTGCATCCAGCTGTCCCCCATTTATCCTGATTCCATTCATTTTATTTTATAGATGCCTAAGGGGGTCAAAGTGCCATGTGGCTGAAAACATAAAAGTCGCGCAATAAAATACTGACACAGCAAGAAGAAAGATAAATCAAAAATAAAAGGTGTTTAATAAAACGATACAATTACACAGGCCTTCTGAAGAGATAAAGACCATCTCCAAATCTGTATGGAAAGGGAACCTGAGCAGGGAAGCCACATGCGTGGAAGCTAAACGCCCTCAACCGCGTTCAAAGCGTGACATCAGACCAAAGGAGCCAGAGGACTTAAAACCCAACCGGCTCTCGACAGAACAAAGAACGCAGACAGGGGGGAGTGTGCAGCGAAAGGTCCAGATCGGAGACGCTGACGTGAGCTGCTTGTCAATGGCTTACATCGGCACCGCTCATGAAAAAGGAAGGCTAATACTCATGGACATCAAACAAAGCATCACTCCCATGATTCTGATCATAAAAGTCATTTAGGCAGCCAATTCACCGAAGTGGAGAGCAGTGAAAGATAAGGGGACTCTATGGGCACAGGAATGGAATGCAAGGGACTCTATGGTGAGAGGAGTGGAAAGCAGGGGACTCTGTGGGGAGAGGAGTGGGAAGCAGGGGACTCTGTGGGGAGAGGAGTGGGAAGCAGGGGACTCTAAGGGGAGAGGAGTGGGAAGCAGGGGACTCTATGGGGAGAGGAGTGGGAAGCAGGGGACTCTGGGGAGAGGAGTGGGAAGCAGGGGACGCTGTGGGGAGAGGAGTGGGAAGCAGGGGACTCTGGGGAGAGGAGTAGAAGGCAAGGGGACGCTATGAGGAGAGGAGTAGAAGGCAAGGGGACTCTATGAGGAGAGGAATGGGAGACAAAGGACTTTATGAGGAGAGGAGTAGAAGGCAAGGGAACTCTATGGGCACAGGAGTGGAAGCAGGGGACTCTATGGGAAGAGCAGTGAAAGATAATGGGACTCTTTGGGGAGGAGTGGAAGGCAGGGGATCCTATGCTTAGTTTAGGCTTGACTCCTTGTACACAGAGTGCCCTAAATGAAGCGCCTACCTGGACAGCTGATATTTCTTTAGACATCTCTGTGGATACAAGGAAGCCATTTTAATGAATAATGATGATTGACACTGTAATAGTGGGAGACACCAGGGCAGATAACGATATGGGAGGACTGAGGGGAATGAAGGTGAGATGGAGGTATAAGCACTGGCGATGAGTCACGCAGGAGAATAGCTTTGTCTCCTCGCCATTTTGTCCAGAGTCAGATCAGATCTCGGCTCCCTTGCCAACTTTCACATCAAGTCCACAAACTGGTTTTCAAAATCAGAATCTTAAGTCCGCCTGTCAGGGAGGAAGGAAGAGGGAAGGATATGGAATTGCTAAAAGATGTGACCCCCCCCCCCCACAGGATGGACTACTTCCTCAGCTACATCCTGTGAAGTCATATTTTTACCACTCTGTAAGAACAAGGGGAGGGACAGCCAGCTGTCCACTCAGCTGACGCGCATGCAGTCATAGCCCGGACGCGTTCACGGACACTGACAGGCCACCCCGCGGACCGTCCCTCCCCATGCTCTGCCTGGAGGGGCTCGCGTCGGGTGCTGGAGGGTAAATCGGCATGGGCCCGGATGCAGAGCTCTTCCGATATCGGACTCGGTGGACGCCCCAGAGAGCCGTCCGATGCCACGGAGCTCCAAAGGTCCCGTCTCGCTAATGAGAGGGCAGAGGACAAACGTGAGAGGCGGTCTGCATGTTTACACAACACCCACCCACCCTGAGCAAGCTGCCGACGCAGGCAACCCAAGATCCACCAAGATTAACCTTTTTATATCCAGCCATTACACATCCAGAGCCAGATGGATTACGGTTTTACACAAAAGAGCTTATAAATTATGAGCTATTACAGAATGCGGAGAGACAGAATTTAATTCATTTATCCTTACTGTACTACTGAGAAATGAGACATTTACCATTATTAAGGACAGAATAGGGGGTGTATGGGAAGACAGGATGGGAAGAGAGCCAGTTTTATAATTATATCATTAAGTCCCCGTTGGGTTATGACATTGATCATATGCTCAAGAAAGACAGAATTAGCGAAGCAGAAACGCAGTAGAGACATGGTGTGCTCAGCAACCAGCTCCACTCGTTAAGCTAACGGGGGACTGGAGAGAGAGCTTGATAAGCAAGAGGCACAGATGGAGGGAGTGATACAGAAACGATGGCAGAGAAAAGGGGGGAGAGAGAGAGACAGAGTACTAATGAGGTGGCAGAGAGATAAGGGAGAAAAAGCAGAGCAGATAAATGCAGTAGACTGGCTGCCCCCTGCATCTCCGTTCTCGCAGGAGGAAAAAGCCGCTCTCCGGAAGTAAAAAGAGTGATAAAAGAAAACCATCAAAGAAGAGATGGAAAACAGGAAGTTACGCCCAGTAATCCGCTACAGATGGAAACTATCAGAGTGGAGGGAGGAAGAGGAGGAGTGGGACAGAGTAGAGAGGGCTACGGGGAAGGAGAGGGCAGTATGGAGACGGGAAGTACCGACGGAACAGAGAAAAGAGAGTGAACTAATAACAGAACAGGGGACGAGAGAAAAGAGAGGGAAGTAACGACAGAGCCAGGAAAGGGAGAAAAAAAGGGGAAGTAACAACAGAACCAGAAAAGAATTAAGAGAGAGAAGTACAGAAATTGGGAAAGAGACAAAAGAGGGGAAGTTAGGACAGAACAGAGGGGGGAAAGAAAAGGAAGAGTAACAAAAGGGAGAGAGAAAAGAAAGGGAAGTACGGACAGAACAGATTGGAGAAAAGAGGGGGAAGTAATGATAAAACAGGGGAAGGGAGAAAAGAGAGGGGTTTAAGGACAGAATAGGAGGAGAGAGGGAATTAAGGAAACAAGAGGATGACATGATATACAGAAAAATAATCAGAAATGACCCAGTAACCTATAAGGGCCAGTGGTGGCTTAATGGTCAGGGAAGTGCACTCGTAATTGAAAGATTGCAGGTTCAAATCCCTGACCAGCAAGGCACCGCTGAGGTACCCTGAGCAAGGTATCGCCCCCAAGCACTGCTCCCCGGGCGCTGAATTAGCTGCCCCCTGCTATATCACATTGTCACATATGGGTTAAACGCAGAGAACACATTTCGTTGTGGTGTGTCAACAATGACAATTGATCACTAAATTCTGATACCTCTGCTGAAGCCAGGTGCTGGAAGAAAAGTCAAGGGAAATGCATCACAATGTGAATAATTCGTAAAAGATGCTTCACGGCCATTATACAGGCTATGGATTATTCAAGTAAAATAAATACAACGAAATAAGTCCTAAAAGTCAAATAACACCTAGTTGAATCCCAAGGGACTAACTGGTGAATAGTCTGTTTTTGGTGCTGGCCATCTGTGTTTTGTAAGAATGTCAGTAAAACTACACCCAACGCCTTCTGAATTACGTTTTATCAGCCTTGGTTACACTGAATCTGACACCTGACTGACCTGCAGGCCATCTCTACGCTGGTCCAAAGTACCCAGCAACTAAGATCAACAAAGACTGGGACAGAAGACACACAACATGTTTGTTCTAACGATGCACTGATCGATCGGCCAGCGATCTGAATGGGCTGATTTTCGGCCTGATCGGTGATTTCCAATTACGAACCGATCTTGCGCATGCGCAATAAATCATATGCGGAGTCATTCGCACTTTGAGACACGCAAAAATGTCCGTAATTTGGTACACCGTGCGGGAACCAATACAAAGACATTTAACACAACAAATTTAACCAAACATTTAAAAATACATCACCCCAGTGAACACACTCAGTTTGAAGAAGCTAGCAAAGCGAAAGCTGCATGTTGGAAGCCATCTACGAGCCAGCAGTCTGTCCTCTTTCGGTGGTACAGTATAAGCAGCTCTCTGAGATGCCCAGCAGCACCTCCTGGAACTACTGGAATATCAACAAAGGCCGTTTCCCTGCACTTGCCTGAGCCTACCTCTCTGCCCCATGGCTGGATGTGATAGATGAGACGAGAAACAGAATTTCAGGTGACAAGGCAGAAATGCTTCTGTTCATAAAGAGAAACTTGCCATTAATGCTTAAATAGTGGGGTTTTGTTTTATAATATGTTGCCAAGACAAAAAAAAAGTGCCTGGTTCTTTTACTTTTACTTACTGCAGCTATTATTATTTTAAAGAATATATTAATGTTTAGTTGTATTTGGGTTGTTATTTATTTGTTTAGGTTTATTTATTTGAATTTGTGAAGTTTAGCAGATGAAACAAGAAAAAGAATTTCAAGTCAAAAAAGGTGTGTTGTTACATATTTTTCTTTTACTTGCTGCACCTATTATTATTAAAAAAATACATTAATGTTAATGTTAGTTGTAGTTGGGGTTTTATTTATTTGTTTTAGTTTAATTTATTTGAATGTGTAAAGTTTAATAAGAATTTGTTTTGAAAATAAAGTTTTGCGGTAAAGAAAATGTGATTTTTGTATGTATTTGCTGTTCTCAGGGCAAAAATCGGTATCAGAAAAATCGGTATTGGCCGATCGCACATTCCAAAAAATCTTTAATCGGATCGGCCAAGAAAATTGCAATCAGTGCATCCCTAGTTTGTTCATAAACATATCTTAGACCAATACTTCCCGACCTGGTCCTTGGGGACCCCCAGACAGTCCATGTTACTGGGAGCTGGAAGGGAGCAACATGTTGACTTAATGATATAATTATAAAACTGGCTCTCTTCCCATCCTGTCTTCCCATACACCCCCTATTCTGTCCTTAATAATGGTAAATGTCTCATTTCTCAGTAGTACAGACATCAAGCCTCCACTGAAGTGAAATGAAGGTGCAGCCTGGTGAATATCTGGACCACATCCAAATGATCCATAATACCTAGTCCACACTTGGCCAGAAAGTTCCAAAGGTCCATATCAGACTACTGTAGTCCAGAGGACTCCTTAACAGAAGAGGTCAGAAATGTGTCTAAACCACAACCACAGATGGAACAGCCATCATCCTGATCCCTGTAAGTCCTCCATCTCCCATTCATAGGCCACTCTGACAGAGACACCTGTCCAGGATGAAGGAACCCAGACAACAGCACTCATATTCACTCTCCTCTAGTCATCGGGGACCGCGGGGGGGGGGATAACTCCAGGATATTGGAGAAAAGGAAATGAAAAACCCAGAGATCATGTTTCGAGCAACCTGAGAACTCTGTGAGAACCTGCAAGGAAGGCAGAGAGAGAGAGAGAGAGAGAAAGCAGGAGAGACAAAGAGAACGTGGGGGAGGGCCAGGCGAGTGGAGGACACTGAGTGAGCGAGCGAGTGAGTGAGCGGGCGGTAAAGGAAACCTGGAATGAATAATTAAAATATTCAAATGATCATTATGCATATATCCTGTTCTCTCCAGTTTCTATTTCATTAATCCAGCAAATATTGATTCAAGGGCAGCTCGAAATTACATATACTGTATAAATGTATGAGTACATCTGTATATAAACATGCTAAATGTGGCTCCAGCCCAGGGGCTATGATCTTATACCCTACTGGGATGTGGCCTCCTGTGTACGCCAGCAAGTGGACCACAGTGTTGCAGCGAAGTGTATTCAGCCAGGTTATGAAGAACCCAGCTTTAACGAGTTAGCTTCTCTCCAAGGCAAAAGGTAGCAAATGTGGGGAGGCTCGTCGTGGAGGTTTGGCACGAACGTTTACCCCCTCGGGGGTAAACAGATTTTGATCCAGACCACGTGGATCACTGTGAGGAGGATGAAAGACAACAAATGCCCATGTGTAAAAATGGTAAAGGTGGTAAACTAGTGGCAGAAATCCAGGTAGCGATCATCTGGGCCAGGCCACACCTGTCGGGGCCTGAGTCATCACAGAGACCCACCAGCGAGGGATTATGGGATGGGGGGTGGGGTGCGGGGTTTGGTAAAAGGCTTTGTAAAACCTGTTGGCGGTAGAGAACGAGTTTTGTTCATACCATATTTCGTCTGTATTGTGTTACCCATTCATTTGGCCTGGTAGGGGTGGGTCACAGCAGAGGTCTCATGACAATCGTTACCCCCGTACAAAACCGGTTTCTGAAGAAAAAAGAGGTGGGGAATGATAGAACCATGAAGATAAAATCCCAAAGAGAGAAGCAGATTATCACAGTTCGTATCACAGTGGCTGAGGCTGAGAAACTGAAGACGGGGAGGAGGTTGAGGTCATGCGGGGTGTGATGCTGGGTCATCCATGAACAATCTCTGACTCTGAGTTCAAAGCAGAGGAGGTGCGGCTAACCTTCTGAGGCTAACCCTCTGAGGCTAACCTTCTGATGCTAACCCCGGCATCTCCGTCGTTTTGCCTGAGCTGTGCAGATGGTGCATCATGAGTCGGGAGACATTAAGCAGCCCTGGAAACGGGAGCCCGCAAACAGGCCCGCGGAGCGCTGGGGCGCACGCTCACTCTCGCCCAATAACCGGCAATTATGTGGCTATGATGTCACCGGCTTCCAGCGAGTGCAGAGCCCCCAGCCGCCGGGATATTAGCGGCGATGGAAAGTGCTTCCTCTGCGGAATACTAATGTGGGTTACCCTCTCTCTACCAAACCGAACGGCTGAACCGAGGTGGGGGGGGGGGCAGCATGGAGGGGCACTGGCTAACAGACGAGTCCATGACTGACTGACACTCATGAACTGGATCGCTGACAGGGGAGCGTGCTGAGGGACACACAAAGGACGCAGAACCAGGGGGGAACGGATGAGGCAGTCCCAGCAAAGGCTCTCTGTCCATTGATTATCTGATGAGGCGGAAGGAAGGCAGG
>JAODLC010000044.1:21024080-21034571 GCA_026781145.1 Hippopotamyrus pictus | reverse complement strand
CCGTTGCTTCTGGGATAGGCTCCGGACCCCCCGCGACCCAGTAGGATAAGCGGCTTGGAAAATGGATGGATGGATGGCCAGGTAGGAATGTTGTCTCATATCTCCAAGGCTTATGATTCTTACTGGGAAGGGCAGGTTTCGGTTCAGGAGCAGTATGGCTGGCCAGTTCAAGTACAGGAGAACAAAAGGCTTCATCATTAAATGGTGATGGCTTGCTTCTTGAAGTGTTGGATTCTGATGGACTTAGGAAAGCCAATTAAGGGTTTGTGAGAGTAGCAGCCAGCCTGTAGGCCCCTCCCACTCTCTTGGCTGTGTCTCCTTTGGAGGTTTAAGCCTGGAGAATGGACTGTCTTTAGCAGGGCTTTTCTCCCCAGTGCCCACCATGTGTCTTGATGGGCACCAAGCACAGCAATGGGGTCCCGGTCCCACAGAGCAATCTCCAGTACAGCTGGTTGAGGGGGTTGTCACTTTCTTGTTTGGTGTCACCTTGGGGCATCTGGGTGTCCTGTGAGATGGACCTGGTGGTTTCAGTTTGGAGCCAGAAGTTTTTAGGAGATGCTGTGGTTTTGCAGCCAAACAACACAAGGGCCTCCTCAATGATGGGGCATTTGTACTAGGCTTAGCTTTCATCCCAACATTCGCAGCACAATGAGGAGCTCCAGAAGCCTTCTTAGATGGGGCTGAAGTCTTTATTTTAGGAGATATTTTAAATGATTTTTTCAGTTTGTGAAGCTTAGCTGCGGGGTATGTATCACAATCCGAAGCAGAGTAAAGGGAACAGGAACCACACTTTGGCAGGTCACTCGAGACTGAAGTCTTTGAGGCATGTTGATTGTTACTACCCAGGCTAGTTTCTAAGCACAGCAGCTAAATTACCCCATGGTACTTCAAGGGGTTTGCAGAATTGGCAAAAAGATTCCAAAATCACCAGATTTTGCACACAAGAATGTTGCAGAACCGCATTTTGTGAGTTTTCCTCAAATACCAGTAAAATCCATAAAATGTTTCAGGACAGAGAGACCTTCTCTTAGTTAAAGGGGCAGCATGGATCCTTCGAGCAGCCCAAGATTTCCCTCCTGAAGGTTACTGGTTGGGAGTTGGGGCTCTGCAGGTACCCCCTAACCCTAACCCTAACCCTTAACCTAACCCTAACCCTACTTGAGCACAGGAGCCAAATATTTTACTTTTAGTGGAGCAAGTTAAGGTAGTAAGAGATCCATTCTTTAAATCTGACCGGTAAGCATCTGGAGTGTTGTTTGAATCTTTTGCTGTAGGGGAACATCTAGCGAGCGGTGAAGCACTCGCAGGTAATGGTGTACAGACAGCTACACCCGGGGTAACTGCTTTAATGAGGCCGCTTGAGACTTAAGTGCTGGATGTTACCCTTTCTTTGCTGGGGATGGTATCTGAGGCAGCAGGTTCAACCACAGAAACTCCACGAATAGCTGCGGGGCCCCGGGTTTTATTAGCCCATGGGGTGTCTCTTGTGCCAGTTGCGGTGAGGCAAACAGCAGGGATGTCGTTAGGGGTGCCCTTGTCAGATGCTGGAGAGTCAGAACTGCTGCTGTCCAGTCTATAGCTCCAGGGCTGGCAGACCTGTCTCCGGCGTGCCAGAAGACCTGCATGCTGCCTCCTCTTGGTCGGAGGGCTCTTCTTCCTCTTCAGAAAGGTGGAGGGGCGGAGCTGAGGTGTCAGATGGGGCGGAACTCCTCACAAATTCTGCTTTGCCATTTCCTAGGGTCTGCTCAGCTGACCTGCCAGAAGGTCCTGCTAAACACAAAACGTTTTCTGGAACGCTCAGTGTTCAAGCAGCATTTTCCACTAATATATCTGTAAATATCTTAACTCTTTGTACGAATCCAAGTTGTATTACTTGATTGAAAGCACCATTACAGTGATCCGGCAGGAAAGGAACCTACAAATCACACTAACTAATGAATAACTTTTTAAAACATAGGAGAAGATTAAATTTTGTTTATGCTGACGGAAACTGTTTTGCAAAGACATAGCTCTCACGGTGTAAAACAAAAAACCTAAAAGACACAATATAAGACTACAATAAAATACAAAAGTATGTTTATAAGCCCAGCTCTCTCTGGAAGGAAAAAGGTTAAAGCATCTGTCATTTCATTAATAATGCAATAACCTGACTGTTTCAAAGAGGTGAGCTTGCTCAGAATGGCACCAGGACAGTGTGCTTTCTGTGCCCCATCCACAAGCTCTCTGAAGCTTCTAGAAACACAGCTCTACTCACACGTAGAGAAAACCTGTTTTCTCAAAGTGACACATCGCTAGGAAAATCGGAAATGAAACACCAGGTACCTTTCTCTGGAGACTCTTTTCTCTAGGGGGACTCGGTTACCTGGGAAACAAAGAGATATATCAGGAAGACTCCACCTGATTAGCCACAATTATTGACAGCCTGGAAGATACTTAGTGTCAACCTGCTAACTGAAATAAGGTCTGAAAACCAAGCCCCTTATAATTAAAACCGCATCCCTATTCGCCATCTGTTTGTCTCCTTTCCAAAGATTACTTTCTAACTGAGTAAAATCTATTCCTTTCTTATTGCTTGCCTCCAGCAAGATGATTCTTAAATGAATTCCGCCGCATGATTTGACTGGGCCCGTCCCACGTTGTTATACGCTGTGTATATTTTATGGTTCCCAGAGATTTATTTACAGCTTAGAATGAATTCGGGGAACGCCTCAGGAGCCATGAGCGCTAATTAATTTACGGTGGTGCTGTATGCGAGGGGAAGGAGCAGATAGAGCTCTCTACACCATGGAAACTGACAGGCCTGTCCACGCGAGGCAACACGGGCGGCCGGTTTGTCCGGAGCTTGCAGTGCTCCTCAGTCACCTCCTTGTGGAGCTGCTCCAGCTTTCTCTGGGCATCTCTGGGAGCTGTTTTACCTGGGGGAAAGTTGAATATGACTCCTCTTTTGTTCCTGTCCCTGTCCCGCTGGTCCTCCGGATCCCCCCTAAATCCCTCCTAACTCCTAATTCCGGATCACTACCAAATTTCATAAGATCTCTATAAGATGGCGTGGACAGCTCTAACTGTCACATTGCGAGAAACGAGGGACTCGAGGGCAGGTGTTAGGAGAACAAGATGGGCTTTATTACACTAAAATAGGAGCAACAAAACAAACAGGACGGGGGGGGGGGGGCAAAAAAGGAGGACTAATACTGGGAAAAGCACAGGTACCAAGAGGACTGACGTCAATGACCAAACTGGGGAACACAGGACAAGGAGCTGACACAAAGCAGCTGTGATTGGTTCGCACAATAGTATGGTAGATAATGAGCAGCTCACACCTGGGGAGAATTAGGAGGGATCCGGAGGACCAGCAGGACGGGGACAGGAACAAAAGAGGAGTCATATTCAACTGGTGACACGAATATGATAAATATGGTGACTCGTATATGCAAGTAAATTTCCTTTATGGCATGATCTATAAAACCATAGCAAATTAATATATTTAATACAGGATCTGACACGTGAGAAGAAAATAACTGCACTCTGCCAAATTAAATACCCCTGCCTGTACTGTCTGGGATAGAGCTGTGAGCCTGACCAGGATAAGCAGACTGAAGATGGATGGATGGATGGATGGATGGATGGATGGATGAATGAAGAATTTTACCATGCCTTTAAAGCTGGGGCACAGAACACTGAGGATTTGGGTTAGGAGTTGGTTAATTTCCAAAAATAAACTACGTATTTTCAACCCACGTTATTTTAATGACGCCCAATGATCATGCATTTTGATATCAACTGAAAAAAATGGAAACAGCTAAACTTCTTAAATCTGGCCATCATTCAACAAGTTTTACCAGTCCGTGTAATTTTTGCACAATGTAAGCTGGTCATGGTAACTGAAAGGTTAGGAACAACTACTTTAACTGATCTAGGCTCAAAGACACCACCTGTCTACATATCAACACTTTAAATGTTGCAGTCTGGCGTCACTAAAATCACTTTGGTTTGATTGCAGTGCTGATAAACCCAAAAACTTGATTTATTCCATCCTTCTATCATTTCATTAACCTGTACTGTACTGTAGTTGCTTCTCTGTCTTTGGTTTTATTTTAATCTCATATGTGAAGCACTATGAGCTGCATTCCATGTGTGAAAAATGCTAGATAAATAATAGTAATAATATTCATCATCACCCTCATCATCATCATGATTAATCTTCATAGGCTACCAGAGAACAACAATCATCAAGGCACTGTCTTCACCTGGGTGAAGATAATCGATGTCTCATCAGGGAATTTCTGTTAAGTTAACCAAGGTCACTAAGAACGTGTGTAAGATAAGTAATAATGCACATTACAATACCTATCAAAACATTTATAAATTTACACAACTTGAAGCTTTTAAATCATATGTATAAGCATGATTTCATGAAATGTGAAATATACTCACCGGTCACATTACTAGGTGTACCTAATGAAGTGGCCAGTGAGTGTATTTACAGTTTGTAATTGTTAACTGTAACAGAAAACAGAACTTATTTGGCTTTCATTGACAGTGTTGACATCAATCAGGAATGGAGGAAATTAGCTCAAATGGCAGTCATTTAATAGGCCTAACAAGAATAGAACTTTAGCAGTCAAACCAAATTAGTCAGCCTAACCCAGCAGGTTTTAAGACTGCACCTTGAGGTAAAATTAAGGTTTTTTGTGTCTTTATATTAAAATTTACAGCATTGCCAAGGAGAAGATGTCCTGCCAGTTCTTCAGAAGACCTCCATGGGTGTGTACATCATCAACAAGAAGGGAGAAGTGGTCATCTATGCACTGAATTTGACCTACCCAAAAGAGCTAAGATGCTATGAGTTTATTCAGAGGGCCTTCCTGCAGTTGGATGGTGACAGGCTTTCACCCAAAGTCCTCCGGTTAAAGAACAAAACTATGGGACTGTAGGATTGCTACATAGACGTTTTTGATGGTACGTGTTTTTTTTTTCTTAAATAAATTCAGTCACTATTGAGTTGTGTCAGATAAAGACTGACTACATGAGAGTCTTAAGAATCTTAACAATGACTTATTCTTCATCTCAAATTTGTACAATATGCCACATGCATTTTGGTTATAAAGGGAATACTTTACTTATTTCAGATTACATCCCATTCTGATGTGGCATTTATATTTTCAATCTGTATTGTAGTCTATGAATCTGAGTATTAACAGCAGCGGACACATTTCAGCCTCCTGGTTGGTAATGTTTTATGTAGAGGGCTTTTGATATGAAAAATGTGTTGTGGACATGCCACTTATTCTGCTTTGTTTTTGAATGGGATGTTTTCCAAGCTCTGAGTGCACATTATTTATAATGAGTGAATAAAATGTGCTTTTGTAATGTTTTTCTAGACAGTTTGAATTTGAAAACAAATGTTTGCCATTAATGTGCCACATTCTAGGAGTATTTTTTGATTAAACTACTGTATGTTTATAGTATTGTTATTTTTATAAGTTCCGTGTACAGGTACTTTTATTTGTTCTATGCAGGGTAAAAATACCTGTGTAGTCCCAGCCATTGTGCAGTGTGTTGCTTATTTTACCCTGACATAATAAAGTTAAAGTTGTTTTCTGTCTTTTTGACTTGTATACCGAAGATGACACTGATATCTGAAGTTATTAATTTTAATCAATTTATTTCCTATATGTTTAGTTTAATTCAAATGTATAGGTTAATAGCAACCCAAGATACACATTACATTTAAGTAGATGGAACAAGGGTGCTGTTGAAATAAATAAAAATAATGAAACACTACCAACATTTTAGTTTTTATAACATTACATTTTTGAGCTATAGATACTTACATCTTTAATTTGAGTGAACTTCAGTGAGTATTTATATCTGATCTTAGATAAATTAATTTCTTGCAACCACTCGTCTTAATAAAATTAATTAAATCCAACAAAACATTTTTTTTCAGTGTACCTATACACCTGTGAAAAGGTGAAAAAGAATGAAACGTCCAGCAATGGCCTTTAGGCACTTCAGCTTGATGGCAGTTGTTCTACATCATTAACAAAAAATACTAAAAAATAATTGGCTAATGCTACTAATTCACATGTTAGAGCTCAGTGTCTATAGCTGACATGAACCATGTCGTGCATAAAATAACTGGTGAACACTAGATGAATCTGTGCATGGGTTGCTGTGGGCTAAGGGCAACCTGAACACATTAACCAGAATGCAAAGGAGCTACAGTCAGCATCCTCCAAAACATCAGCAATGAAATGGCAAAATCGTATTTAATTAAACTCAACACAGAACTTGAACAGGGAGTTGTGTGAGACACTGTCAGGTACTCTCCATAAATTCTCAGAGGAATGATAGTGTCACGACTGGCGGGCGAGCGAGCAGGGAAGCAGGCGAATCCAGCCAGGAGTGCAGGCAAACGGGGTTTTATTCAGCACGGACAGGACAGAGCACAGAACATCACGCGACAATACAATGCAGGATCTGGGAAACAGGGGGAGACGCGGACTGATATACACAAGACTAGTCAAATGAAACAGGACACAGGTGATCACGAATCAGGAATTGACACGAGGTAATGAGGGGGCGTGGCACACATGAGGATCGAACGGAGCCGGGCGCGACAGATAGCCTGCATGGCAGGTTGGAGTAAGACTTCTGATGGCATCGTGATTGATGGAAATACCTTCCTGCACCTCAAACAGCTATGCAACGAGAACCAAACTGGATTAGGATTAATTTGTCATTGAAATTGTCTTGGGAACCACACAAACTATTTAGTCACCTTAGTCATAATAAATGACTATCAGACCAAGCGTCACTTTTTATATTTTGGTGGTGGATAGATGTTTTTTGAGCTTCCAGCAGTTTCTATCAGTTTATCACTAGAAACGCAACGCAGGTGTTGTACCGTAAAAGTTTTCAGGACTTGATCTAGGTTAAATGACAGACCTTAATTCAATCGGGGTTAAAAACTTTGGTCCTCTTCATAAGCAGGTCTGCGTGATTTCTCTTTTTAATATAAAGTTTAAGCTCCCTAGCAATGGTCATGAATATACATTATTTCGAGTCCTACTGTCAAATGTCACTCAGATCCAGGCTGTCGTCGCTGAATTAAAGAGAAGCGTATCTGAACCGGAGACCTGACCCTCAAACCTGCCCCGCAGCGGTTCCAGCTGAACAAAAGCTCCATATCTTCAAGAAGAGGCTCCCACCAGGTAACAATATTTGCATTTGTCAGCATTTTTTTTTTTAGCTTTTTTCATATAAATGCAAGTGGCTCCTAATGTTGACTAATGCAGAATCGCTAGGCACCGAAAGTCAGAGACAGACGCACACGGAAAGCAGCTAGAGCTGCCAATTCTCGTGACACTCAAGCAAGAAATCTTACGGCAAATATATATTATTCCACTATAAACCTAAAATTAGCTACATAAGAAGTGTTGTGGTAGCTTGAAACCCATACAGACTCTTTACAAGGTAATGAAGCTGTTACATACATGTAAATAAGTGTGCAGACAGGTCTCGAATTGAAATTTTCACTCCAACCAGCTGACTAAACTTGGCAACCCTGGGAAAGGTGTAAAAATGTTGAACATTTGTACATGATCATCCAAAATACTGGTTTGGAGATACAGTATACTGGGATTTTAAATGTTGGGCTAGTTTCAGCTTTCGTTGGGTGGATTTTAAGCAGGCCTTGGGCTGGAGATTTTTGCTGGACCTGGCAACCCTGCTCAGCATGAATCTTACCCAAACGACTGTCACTCTGCATGGACATGAAAGTAAATAAACACATTTTAAAGCGTGAGAAGAAACCGGTGATTTACGGGCCTACTTTGTTTATAAGGGGGACTGCATGGGGAAAAATAAATTATGACTGCGAGTGGCTCCTAATGCTGAGTAATACCGAGTAATCTCTAGCCACCTAAAGTCAAACCACAAATCTATATTATTCCATTATAAACCTAATATTAACTACATCAGAAGCGTTAAGTAGTCTGAAAACCCTATAGACCAGGGGTTACCATGCAACCTTTTCGAAACAGAGCGGCTTCACGGGTACTGAGCCATACGAAGTATCGCGATCGCCCAGCGGGCAGGAAGGCAGTCAAGCCGTGAAGTCAGAAACAGGGGGTTTATTGGCAAAAACAGGGTAGACAGCGACAAACATCAATGACCGATCTGGGGAATAGTAACTCAGACGCAGACTAAAATACACAAGACAAGCAGAAAATAACAGGCAACAGGTGATCACAATCGGGAATTAACACGAAGTAATGAGGGGGGCGTGGCACACAGGAGGATCGAACGAACAGGTTATGACACGAAGGGCTACCAGAAAAGACTTTACTTAAACTTATCTAAACTTCATGTATAATGAACATGTTTAAAATGCTTTTTTAGATATTGTAATTTTGAAATGTATATAAATGCGAATGTGAATAAAGAAGAATAGGAACAGGAGAAAATTAAATTTTAGACGCTGTTCACTGGTGATCGAGTTGTGCTATTTTTAGAACAGGTCCGCGGGCGACTCATGTGGTCCTTGGGGGCATCCTGGTGCCCACGGGCACCATGTTGGTGACCCCTGCTATAGACTATTTACAAGGGACTGAAACTATTACACACATGTAAATGAGTGTGCAGACTTGTCTCGAATTGAATATCTCTGACCAACCAGCTGACCAGCTGACCAAAGTTGGTAAAACTGGGAAAGGAGTCTATGTGACGTCATTGTGTTTAGCTGTTGTTTTAAAATGTTTAACATTTGAATGTGTTCAGCATGCAAAATGCTGGTTTATTTCTTTGAGATACAGTATACTGGGATTTCAGATTTTGGACTAGTTTCAGCTTCCGTTGGGCGGATTTTAAGCAGATTTTGGCTGGTGATTTTGCAGGACCTGGCAGCCCTGGTTCCAAGTCTCACACCCAAGGTCGCTCAAAGCGCATCTCACACAAATCAACAAACGCTGTATTTGACCATCCCCACGTGCTGCGGTGTATGTGATTACTACTGTACGCTGAAACAGATATTTGCATCTTTTGTCCTATAACAGTGACGTGATGGTTATTTTGGCTAATTAATGAATATTTAGGCTAAAAACGGAATAATTATTTGGATATCACGAGAAAATTAACGGATGCACGTGTTGACGGAAACATTTTCTCAAAATCTCATGGTTAGCACGTTTGCCTTACACCTCTATGACAAGGGTCCGAGCAGTGGCGGTCAGTGATTGAATGTTGGTATGGTGGAAATAGATTATTTAGATCTCTAACTTTGCCGATCGGGAGGCAGCGGATTTTCTAACTGACTGAGACTGTCTAACCTGCTGGAAACAAATTTCTCGACAAGGGGCGTTCAAACCCGTGGCTATAAGTCTGAAGGACAGGTACAGAAGAACGAGCCATGATAACGTAATACAAAATTAATTTTAACTTCTAGCTCACGGTCCCCTCGTTTGTAGGCTATTTCACACAAAAAGTATATAGTACGTGTTTTAAAACAGTAACACATTACATCATTTTTTTTTTATAAAAACATATTTTATTACATATTTCCTAAATATAAGTCTATGTCCAATTAAAAATAAAGTCTATTGTAAGGCAGAATTTGATAAAGCAGGTAACATGTGGGCTTATGTGTATGTTCAGGAGTAAAGGATCATTTATGCTTCCTTTTAGGTGTGAAAATAAATACGTTTTAAATATGTAACCGTCACTGCCCACATTCTTCAATGCGTCCTTTACGTTGCCAGGGAGGTTAAGCAACGCGCACGTCCACCGCGGTTGCTCATGGACTTCTTGAGGACTCACATAGGTGTTTTATCTTTCGCACCAAATTGTAGGGAACCAAAATATTTTTACTGTGTGCGCACAAATACACTGAATACTTTATTCACAAGGTATGTGTAGCAGCCTCCCTTTCTGCCCTCTGCTGCCACCAAGAGTTGCTGTTTCCATCCACAGCCATCTATTGCAGCTATTTCAATTTTGAGTTGATTTGTCTCAGATTTATTAGGTGAAGATTTTCATCCGTAAAATGTTTTCGTGATTTGGTAATGGGATCCATCAAAAAACAAAAAGAAAGTAGAGAAATAAGATCAAAGAGAGTTATTCTATTCTCAAGTTACCTGTTCCTTTTGCTGTCACTAAGCACCATGGCTTAAATTTTGATGCAATATGTTTCGAAATTTGAACAGCTCCATATCTTCACCCTTACAATGTGCCTGCAGAGGTTGAAAAAGAGCTATCAAATACTTTTTGAGTTACGGCGGAAACAGGTAATTTTCGTGCATATTAACAAGATATGTTACACACAGTGTGTATTGGACACCATTTACTGTATCTATATATTTATATACCACTCTGTTTTGTCTGTATCGCAAAGCTTCCAGAAAGCAGGCTACAGAAGGCTACAACCATATATTAAAATATGTATATATAAATTTTTTGCAATTTAGCACTTTTGCAAAAGGCATGTTGTCC
>JAODLC010000044.1:20986742-21015445 GCA_026781145.1 Hippopotamyrus pictus | reverse complement strand
TGGATGAAATGGTAGTTTACAAATCCTGTTGTAGCTCATAGCGTCCCTCCTGACATGGATTAGGTGGTCACCCTACTAGGAACCCAGGGTCGTTCAATCGTATGTGTGACAGAGGCGCCCGCTAAGGGCACCAGCTTCTGAGGGGACACCGACTTGCCAGCCAATTTCACTCTGCCTGGGATAGGGGGCGCCAGTGGTGACGCTCGCCTTGGGCTCGGACCCACGTCCGCACACCCGTAGGCCTCACGGGAACCTCACTCCAGCATACCAGTTTCCAAACGTTACCATCCTCCTAGCTGAGGAGTTCTTAGCAAGGAATTACCCAGGCAGGTTACGTGTTAGCTACCTGTCTTTGAAGAATGTGATAATAAGTGATTTTAAAATAGTTTTACTCCAAGTCAGTGGGGAAAAGGTTAGGATTACTGTCCTGGAAACACCCTCAGGAGAGCAGATACGTTACGTAGCAAAGTGCTCCTAAAATCACAATATAATACATATACTAGTGAACTGATTGTGCAAACCATTGCCTTGTGGATTTTTATTGTCTTTACTTTTTTAGGCAACATGTTAGATCCAGTTTCCTTCTGATTCTGTCCATCAGGGGAAGCTGGTGGTCTGGCTTGCAATGACCCCGCTTCCATCTGTACTGTATGTGTCTCTGTTAATATCAAAGGTTAAGTGATTCCTGGCTTCTGCCTCTCACTCTGTCCCTATCAGCATGTGGGGTGATAAGTGGCCTTCGAGGTGCGTAGGTCTGTTAATACCCCAAATCGGTATTTAATGAGACGGTAGAGAGACAGTTCATGAACCTTCTATTGCACCAGCAGTGCACTACCGAGTTGGACCAGCAGGCTGTGATGTGTCCTGCTTACTGGAGCTAACAAGGGTATGTTTGCTAATGAACCCAGCAGTCTGGGTAACTCAGAGTCCTGCCTGTCTCTGCGTCCCAAACTGGCTGCAGGTCACAGGCCAAGGTCAGAGGTTACAGAGTTTTAAGCTCCCTCATTCTGATTGCAGGGGGTTGTTTACCTTTAATGGGTCTTTTAAAAGAATAATACAGAAAAACGGAGTCACTACTAGCTCCTTATGTACTGGGAGAACTTATTTGACAGGGAGACTTTGAAAAATATGTATTTTAGGGAAAGTAAGTACTGAAGATCTGAGCCAGATTCAATAAACCTATATCAAAGTGTAAGAACGGGCTACAGTTACTTCATGTTTTTATAATCAATTTCTTTTTTGCTTGTAGGAGCAAAAAACTTGAAAAGTTATGGTTCTGTATGGTTCTGAACTGCTGCCTGTGAGGAAAAAAAACTCATTGGAAGATGCAATTGGTTAAGAACATGAAGAATAATCATGCGCTACACAGGACTGGTTCTGTCACCTAAAACCCTCCGCATTTCATGCGGCCGTGTTGGGTTTCTCGGATTCCTAGAGCCTGCCTGCGATGGTGCTTTGATCCAGGAACTCTGGCTGAACTTCTCGTCCATTAAGGCAGGATGGCGGGCAAAAGGAACACCCATAATTAGCTGAAGCAGCACAGCTGACGGTAATCGCAGCCTCCGTTTAAAGGTGATGGCCTTCAGCCTGCCAGTTGTTTTTCAGGTTGCCACTACCCCATCTAGGATTGGCGCGATGACCTGAAAGGGACTCGACTTTCCATTCGGCATAAAATGGACGCCGTTTGCAGATGACAGCAAGTCCTGTATAACGAAATCCTGCCTGTGTGTCATTTCTAACAAATCCTACATATAAGGCTGTGAAAAGGCTTTGAACCACCCAAAGAACTCAGCAGATAATTCCCATGATCCATTGCTGTAGTGAGCACCAACGCGTGAAATTCAACCCGTCAAACGCACTAAACCTCCAGAGGGTTTCAGCAGCTCATCCTGTCCTGTATACATTCCCGTCTTTACCAGAGGTGAGATGGGCAGCAAAGAGTGCAGAGTGACTCAAATCAAGATCACAAGATCTTCTAAAATAAGTGCGTTCAGAGGGCTTTGATCACATGATTGTTCCAGTGTCTTAGTAACAGACGCCTATAACAGGCCTCCCCCTGGGAGAACAGAGAGAAGAATGTGGCACTGGATTTATGAAGATGTCTGCAGTGAGCGACTGACGGTGCACTGGCACCAGCTTCCCAACAGATTGCCCAAGTTCACATCGACGAGAGTAAAAAAAAAAAAATTACAGAAACAATGACTAAAAAAATACTACGTACATTTAATTCTCGACCGATCATAATGAGCTATGAAGTTTCGTATGAAAGACCTGGCAGAAGGTTAAAAGGAACATGTATATATCAAACAACTTCCTTATGAGGCAATGGGCTGCAGACCAAAATGGTTTATGCCCTCATACTGGGACCACAATGGGAGGTGTATTAGGGGTCGTGATATGGAGACTCAAATTTAAAATGGTGCAAACGTGTAAGTGAACTTACGGATTTTGGGCCCCAAGAGAGCATATCATATTGGGCCCCCAACCCAATTACATTCCAAATTTTTTAGAATCATCCTAACATCCTAACGGAGAACCGAAGAGTTTATGTCCTTAAAAAGCCACACGAGATATAAAGCACATACAGGGAAGAGGCAACAAAATCAGATAGGCATTATAAAAGGGGACATGGTCAGATTTTGTTATGGAAACACAGACCATGAGAAATGAGAGCATTTTAATCAGATGAACAGGCAGGATGGAGATCCAACAATGCCAATGATTAGGCACAAACAAAGAGGCCTCATTTGCAGGGCTCACAGATGAGAGCTGCATAGGAAGGGGGATTCGATCGAGGGTAAACACACACGTGGGAGGGCAGCGGCTACGTGCTGAGAGAAATATCAAACCCTCAAAGGCGACATCACACCAAACCTCTTTTGGAAGTTTCCAGAAGCACTTCCCTGCGATATTTCAGACCTTAGGAAGGAGCAACGCCATCAGAGCTCACATTTGGACTTGGAGGTGGACCAGAAATTAAAGCCCGAGGGAACAAAATGATAAGAACAAACACAGAAGGGAAGCCGCTTGGCTGGGGTGGGGCAGCTGGGGCAGAGCTGTTAGCGTCGGGCTAAATAGGGGAGGGGTCAGATAGCACCCATGATGCTGAGCAAAGAGCCACACTACAGCTAAACGGGGACAGCATTGTGTAACAAATCACTATTACTGCTCAGTTCATTTGTGAGTCACTTGGAGAGGTTGCCAGTAGACACTAATCACCATTGGTGTTGTATGGATGGTGTGTATGTGGGCTAGATCTGAAAAAAATCCTTTATGTAACTTAAGTTTACATAAATTAAGTGTCGAGTGGAGTTTTCTTTGCGCAGAGATCGGATCAGGTGCTCAGACAAGTCGTCCAGCAACCGGCAAACTCGGCTTATCAATTCAGGAGCCGGAACCCCAGATAAACATCTCACCTTTGTCAGAATGACACCGTGTCCTCAATAATTACACCAGCCTTCAGCACAACGGAGCAGATTTATCACAATCAGCAGAGATCGGAATCTCACAGAGTGTCTGTGATAACGCTGGGCCTTCCAGGCTGGAGGAGCAATGGCTCAGCAAAGCTGCTTTAGCCTCCAGTGGCGGGGTGATTGACTGAGGGGTGTCACATGCGGGGCGGGGGGGGGGGGGCTGAGATCTCAGAGGCCGCAGACAACGGCGCCCTGTCAGGACAGCATTCGCCCTGCGGCGGCTGGGGGGCCGTAATGACGGATCTGAGATGGGCGAAAGCACGAAGCTTCCCTGCCGATGTTAGTCTCCACGGTGAGATCACAGCTTTGGGATGGGGGGTGTTTGAGGGAAGCAAGTGGGACAAGCAGCTGGTCGACATGCAGGGTGGGGAACCGGCAGGGTGGGAACCGAATGATTAATACAGACACAAAGTGGCTTCCAGAATGATTGAGCTGCATAGGGGGGGTCAGGGCTTTAGGAGGGAAGTCAGGAGAGTCACAATATCTACCTCTAGTAACGATAGTATGTGAATTAGGTTCCTGTCATTCACGTCGTATTTAGCTGAGGTTGTGGTGAGACAAGTTATGATCACTTGTTGATAACCAGCTTTATGTATTTCCATGTTTGCAAAAAAAAATATATATATTTAAATGTTTTCAGCACTGAAAATGAGAGTAGAGCTTGATTCCCCCTGACCTGGACACAGTTACAAGCTGTGAGTGAAAAAGTGACGAGGACTGAGACTTTGGATTTAATGGTGAAGGGAAACGTGCGGAAAAGCAGCGAGTTAAGCTCACAGTAAAGGCTCATCACCAGATTTATGAGTGTGGTCGCACATTTTTCCGCTGGTAAGGGAATAACGTCCCACCTCCCTCGCCCCCCAACTCCACTCTCACACACTGTCCTGCGGTGTGCAACCATGGCCTGGTGTGTGAGATCTGAGGGACTCGTGTTACGGGAAATGCATCAGTGCTGGGGGGGGGGGCTAACCTCCAGGAAACCTTGGCTCCCTGACACCCAGAAATGCCCTAGGGGGTGGGGGGGGGCAGAGGTAATGCCTGAGCCTGAATGGTTCAGTTCACTGAGTCAAGTTATTTGGCCTCAGTGGGGCAACTATTGGGCCTCAATCCGCATTACTGGCCTGGGGGAGTCCCATGACCGTACAGGTGAAGAGCAAGGCAATACACACAACCAATCAGAATTCAATACACCCAACCAATCAGAATTCAATACACCCAACCAGTCAGAATTCAGCACCCCCAGACTAAGCTGAATTTCTTAAATCATATGTCAGCTCATCCAAAATCCTGACTGGTTTTTGTCCTTTTCATTGTCAATCCAGTCATCTTTTTGGCTAAACTGGTAGTTGCCCTGTAAGGAGCCCAATTTATTATGAATTCCATGATTTCAGCTTAGTTACATTGATACACTTGACATCTGATCTCTGCACTGTGCAAACCTGTTTTGTCACCCGTCTGCGTTTTTTATTTTCTAAACTGATACTTACCTTGACCTATGCTATGGGTTCCGGCTCTGCATTCCCGTTACCCTGTTTCACTGCGCTACGCACAGCAGGAGAAACAGCTTCACAGCTTTATACAGCAAACCAAGCAGGCGTGGAAAGTGTTACGCTGCTGGTTGTTTAATCGCAAGGCAGCTGGCCGCCTCGTTTCCACTGAACGTTTGTTTTGGTCGTGTAATGCAGCGTGTGAGACGTACGTCGCGGTGCAACTGCCAAGCGGCTCCGCAGAGTCAGTTAAGACGTAAGAAATCCAGCTCTGGGTTTTCCTTCAGAAAACGATCCACTGCAGATGATATTACTTTTGTTTTTCAGCTGAGTTGTATTTATTGTCGTAATTATTTTAATGGTCCAGCTGAGCTTTGTTTGTTTTCACCAGGGTCAGTTGAACCTTGAAAGGTTATCAGAGTTTTCCAAACTAAACACAGGTTTAGACGACATCTGACCTGCTCTGTAACACGCACAGCTTCTGACCATCGTCTCTCCATCTTGTCTCCCTGTCGCTCCCTCTCCCTGCTTATCTCTCTCCCTGCCTCTCTTCTTTGCCTCTCTTCTCTGCCTCTTCCTCTCCCTGCCTCTCTCTTTCCCTATCTTTCTCCCTCTTTCTCTCCCTGCCTCTCTCCCTACTTCTTTTTCTCCCCGCTTCTCTCCCTGCTTTTCTCTCTCCCTATCTATCTCTCCTTGCCTCTCTTCCCTGCCTCTTTCTCCCTGCGTCTCTCCCTGTCTCTAGTCCTGCCTGTCTTTCTCCCTGTACCTCTCCCTGATTCTCCCTCTCCCTGTCTCTCTCTCTCCCTGTGTCTCTCACTCCTCTGTCATATTCTCTTAGCCAAACAGAAGAAGCTGTCTGTCACCCCCCCCCCCCCCCACCCCCTCACATACACACACACCATCGTGGAGTGGGTGCTTGGTGACCAGCCTGAAGTCCAATACCCTGACCTGGTGATGTCTGTTTGCCACAGCAGCCAGGCAGGAGAAAATAAGCACACGGGAGCAGCCCGCCAGTCTTGCAGAGACCCCCCCCCCATACACACACCGTTTGTTTGCTTTAAGGCACCCTGCTCCTCCACTGCCACATCCGCGGAGTTGGCTGCCGGACCACACAAGTCAGGATGAGTAAATAGGTCATTTGCGTGGCTCTCTTTTTGTGACCTCACGGAGCCCCCCTACAGGGGGTGTAGCAGCCCCGAGGAAGGCCGCTCCAGTTTACACTTACACGCTGCTCCTGGGGGCTGCTTTCTCCTGCAGAGTTAGGGTTAGGGAGTTTCTGGAGGGAACCTTCAGAGGTGTTCCTGCTTTTCAAGCTGGGGAGGTGGAACAAGGTGCTGCCCTTGCTTAACTCTGGACCAACAACATTCTGTCAGTTATACTGTCACCTACCGATCAATGCGGCACCAATACGGTCTTTGCTATGTGCATAGGGCGTCCATTGCGAACTCTCCGAGCTGGGTCTGTCACACCCTGACCCTGGGTCTCAATGCCATCCTCTGTCACCGGTTGCCATAGTAACCAGAGGATTCCAATTGGTCTCCTATTCAGTACGGTCCAGTCGGGCTGCACCCCGGACTTCACCCCGGCCTCCGGCCTCGTGCTTCCGCCCGCCCAGAACGGAGAGCGACGCAGGCCTGAGTGGAGGGGCTGTGAACGTGCGAGAATTCTCCACTGCTTTCACTGCACAGCGATCTTCTCAGGTACGACTGCAGGAGCAGCGTAATGTGAGACAGGCGCGTTCACAGAGAGGCTGCGGTTTCCTGAAAGGCAGCCCGGGAGAAAAATGGCCTCCATGTGACGGGAGGCCTGTGCACATTGTAATGAGGATGGAGAGCGAGGCCCTGTCATCCGATCCAGCGCTCAGTTGGCCTATTATTACCTGTCTAGGCGCTTGTTCTCCAGCTGATGGAATACCTCACCATGGGAATCTGTCTCGGCTCCTTCTAAAAAGGGCCACCTGCCACAGTCCAAACAGCTTCTCCGTTTTCAAAATAGGAGTCTTCCGAAAGTGCAATTCGGACATTTGTCACGAGGTGGGGGGCGGGCAAGCAGCTGATGCAGTTTGGGCATAATGTGCGATAATTACGGGAATAAATATAGACTCCCCTCCCTTGGTGATTTGACTTAAGTTACACGGCAGCCGTGCCAGTCCTTGTGTGTCGTGGCACATGCTGGTTTCCAGCAAATAACTCAGCTAAGTTCTAAGAGACAGCAGAATGAGGTAAAAACAGCGCTTTAGCTGGCTATCTCCACCACCGTCAAAACTAAAAAACCCGCAGGGGAAAAAAACACGGCGATGAGCGGTAACATCGACCGTAAAAATGTATGACGACTCATAATGGATGTGATTGATTAGTTTTGTGGAAGCGAACAGCTGAGTTTCCTGTCAGTCACCGAGATCCAAGAAGAGTACAGATCCCATACAAGGACCGGGACAGTGAGATCGACCTCTGTGACATGCCGGTGCCCCCCGCAAACACGCTTCCCCCAGATCACCACAACCCCGATCATGTGACAAGCTAACGGGACGCACCGACCCAAATTTGGAAAACCTTACGAGCTTTACAAGGCAAATTCACACGCCGTCGCGTCACTTTGTCAGCTTGGACGACTTCATCTCCGTGACAACCACCTTGTGTTGGCTGGCGGCCTGCTGGGCTCAGCAAACCAGCAAGGCCCGTCTCATGTCCAATGAGAGAATGTGCGTGGCGATCAGTAATCACACGCCTGTTCGTAATAATAATTGCTGGTTTGGGTTTACCAGGGACTATTGCTTTTTTGCACTTTTTTCCCTTTCGCAGAGTGGAGGACTTTGATGGGTTTCGAGCTCTCGTGGGACCTGGGGGGCGGGGAGCAAGCCAGAGGCCACCCATATGGAGACCAGCTGATTTTTTTTTCATGACGTGCCCCCCCCCCAACCCCCTCACTCGTGAACGCTGTTGGGTCTGACAAGGCGATACCTTTCACAGCCCGGCCAACACAAGCAGTTCACAGTCCATAACTTCTTGTCTCAGTGGTTTTTGTTTGACCATAAATTACAGACATACAGGCCCCTCGTGACCTCTTTCATTTGGTTATGAGTATTGCAGACACACCGAGACACAGCGCTCGCTCACGCACACACTCCCTCACGAGCTGTGAACCTCGCTGTTGGTGTGCGGCCCCCTTACCATCCTGCTGCCCCACACAGACAAATCAACACGTTTTAGGGGTTCAGTAGTATAATATTCACAAGCTCCCCCTGGCCACAGTGGTGTCCTGCCCCCCCAGCACGATCTCATCTTCTATCACATGATCGCAAGGCGACCGGACTCCCGACAGCTACATTTCCCATGGTGCATAGGGGCGCTCGTCCATCGTGGATAAACTGTAACCATTCCCTCATAAAGATATGACTTCCTCCACGGGGTCATGGATGCCGGGACCAAATAAACTACTGTGAGCACAGGGGTTGGGGGGTCACCTCCCAGGAAACTGGGGCTAAAAAACAGACATTTGTATTTAGGGCTCGAATACAGGAGTCTTCCACCACAGCAAACCCCCCCCCCCCATACTTGAAATAAAAACGCTTCTGCAGGTGCTCAAAACGGCTGAAAAACATCCAGTTCATAATAAGCAAAGAAACTAATGAAAAGTTCAGTGAAACTGACCAAAAGCTATTTGCCCCAACTGCCTGTGCCCCCCCCCCCCCCCCCCCCCCCCCCCGGCTCAGCGGGGGCCCTGTGCCCTGGGGAGGGATTGCATATGGTCTGTCTCACATGGCTCCTTATTTCACACGGTATGGTTTAGAATTGGGAAGCTGGTATTTTGGGGTTTCTGGCGATCGAGCTGTGGAGATGCTGATTAAGGATGCTGGAAAAGAGGAGGAGGCTCCAGCACAGGCGAGAGAGCAGACTGAGGGCAGCCGAGCACGGACACTGTCTAACCAGCCCACCACCCCTCAGCTGGGGCTCCGGGGGCCTGGCCGCTAAGCCCACAGCCCACAGGTGTACGGAGATGCCACCGAAACCCAAGCAGCCTCGATCCTCTGCACCGCTGTCCCCTTCTGTCAGCTGCCATTGGTCTACCTGAACCGGATATAAGCCAGTCTGTAGCCAATAAGCTGTTAGTGATGGTCTCCAGGTCTGGGCCAACGTGTGGCTTGGTACCACCAACACGTGTTCCAGCTTCACAAAGCATGTTAGAGGGCCTTTCCAATGTCAGAGTGTGAGGACATCTGCCTGGGGATCTGTGTGGGGGGCAGGGAACTGCACCATAAAGTGGAAAAAAGTCACACAACGTAGTTGTCAGGCTTGGTGTACTTCTTGTTTACTTATCTGGAGATTAATGACAGAAATGTTTCAATGTCCAAGTTCTAAGTCAAGCTGACCCGAGATATATAAAAAATGGAAAAATAAGTCAAATATTCCACAATATTCCGACACTGTAAATTTTAATACATGTTGTCTTTGGGTATTTTTATGTAGCTTTAAGTTCCCTCACTGCTCCATAACCTCTGTGGCTCTTGTAGTTGCTAAGTAACGCCTGGTCGAGGTGCTAGCAGAGGTTATAATGGATACTGGTGACCCAAGCCTGCTGTGGCCGGAGCCTGTCCTCCTGGAAGCTTTCGCATGGAGACTGAGATGGAGGAGAATCTGAATGGGAACCTTCCGAGGCTCCGTCAGTCTCGTCCTTTGATAGAAGCTAAGCTGTACCTCCTTGGCTGTAGCCCCTTCCTCCTTACAGGTCATAGGTCAATAAGCCGTTAATCATGATTACCAACCCCAGGCTAGTCGAGTGCCATGTCTGCCTTCCTTGTGCTTAGTGTCATACCTGGATTACCTGTTTCACCTGTCTGTCACCTTTTCTGCAGATATTAGCTACCTCTCCTGGCCTCGTGCATTTTAAATCAAATGAGCCGCAAGCACACAGTAGCCTGGAACACTCCTTCACTGCCTATATTTTGACTTCTTTTTCCAGTATGATTCACCTTCCTGCCATTTTTCACGAGTCTGGTGCCTTTTTCTGGCCCTACATATGAAGCCTGTTTTCAGAGGGATTGGTCTGGTTCTGACCGCACCCTGTGGCTGATACGTTTATGACGGGAAGCCCAGACCACCTTCAGTGCATTAAATACAATTCGGCCGTAATTAAGTCATCAGGAGCATTATGTGAATAACAATGCAGGCTCGGGATAAATCAGTCGGCTCCCAAGAATGTGTTTTTCGCACGTTTTTGTGGTCCACAGGGTTAAAAAAAGAAAAAGCACCAATGAGCTTTGAGGGATCCAGCGTGGGTCAAACGGACTGGGCGAAGAATGACCGATTGTCTGTTGTTTTGTGGCCCGGGCTTGGCAAACAGGCGGGCTCACAAAGTGTCCTTTCTGTCGCACTTCCTTCCAGCCTGATTGGGCTAATTGGGATGTGTTGACAGAGCGTCCCATCCGAGCAGGAACTGGCCAATCAGCTGTGGGCGTCTGTCATCCTTGGTCACCGGGGCCCGGACCCAGAATAAAACCCTTTGTATCCGCTGCCCTTGTCAACCTTTTGATTTCTGAAATCTAGAAATGCCAATATCACGCTAAAAAAATTCATTGTTTCCCCCCAACAAGGATACTTCACCGGTGTAATGGATGTGACAGTTATATATCTCTTTGGAACGACCCCTAACATTCTCTCAAGCCTAGAATTCGGGCAGCGTGTTTTGCATGTCGTGTATATCTGCGGGTCTCACTGGGTGTGATGGATCCACAGGCCGTCAAACATAATGTTTAGGAATTAGTTCTGGTCCATCACTGCTCAGCCAGTGTTGTGGCTGTGCACAGGATTTCACAGTGGAAGCTGGGTGACTGAGGCAGGTTCATGTACTGATGCATAAAGGAAGAGGGGACCGATTGATCCCTTGAAGGAGTGCTCCCCAGCCTTCCGTTTCCTGCTCTTTTCATCCATCTCCGGCGTCTTTGGGCCTTCCTGCATTTCTGACATGTTTCGGTTGGGGGTGTCAGCGATGGCGGTGAGCTCTTGGGTCTGTTTCGGTTTCTCTCGGAATTCACAGTAACCCTCAAGCTTGTGAGATGATGCCTAACTGCTCATCCCGAGTTTGGGTCCGGTTGCCAGGTTGGGCTCGTTTAGATGACTTGTTACCGGAGCTTAACTGTCTCTCCATCAGAGTCTGGAGCATTAAAGTAACTCCCGCCTCTGTTTGGGTCTCCCAAACCCTAAGCCCACAACCCAGCTAATGTATGTCAATTGCTTCTGCTTTATAATAGTTGAGGGAGTTATGGGTAATTTCTACCACCGTGGGGAGATACACCACGTCATTGGAGGTGAACCCCCCCTACACTGTTTCCAGTGAACCCCTGAAGATGAAGATTCAGCTCTTCCAGCAGGTCGGGGTGGGGGTGCACGTAGGGGCCGTGGAGACAGTGCAGGACCCCCATTGTGCTCCTGAAACAGTATCCCTGGCCTTCTCGGCCCGTGTTCATATAATAAGCCCTTAACAGGAGCTGTCAGCGCGCAACACGAGGGGAAGCGATGGCCAGCAGCGGCGATCAGGGTGCCGTCGCCGTGTGTTTGCGACGCGCTGAAAGGCACCATGGCCGTATGTGCCCGCACGCCGTCACCGCGCCCCGCTAAGCTAATTGCTGCTTTCAGGTCATGTTTGCCCACCCCAGGCTCTGACGAGGCATCTGTTGTTCTGTTCTTCAGATCTGTGACGTGACACCGGCAAAAAGACCCCCTTCCCCCAAGACTTCGCACCTTTGGTTTGATCAATACACCGTGGCGATGACACGCCATTTTGTGGGCAGAGCGGCGAGGCAGGGGCGTCGGTGACAGCACGGAGAATCGGGGGCAGGTGAGACGGGGGGCTTTTCATGTACGCATGCTGTTTGACGGTAGCGAGCAAAGGCTGACAGATGGATCCGTCTTTGTGCTTTTTGTCTAGGCTGTATGCTGCGTGGTGTATGAATAATTACAGTGTACACACCCCAGCGGGCAGCTGGCTCATTGTGCGCCTGTATACAATTCAGCAACACTTTCCTGCAGGTTTTATTTCCCGCACAAAGAGACCAGGGCCGTGATCTCCACGGAGGCCGCTCTGCCAGGGAGCGTGTATGCAGCTCCGTGTTAATAGCTGGGCAGGTGTGTTTGTGAGGAGTCTGGGCCGTACCTGCAAGGAACACGGCCGGGGCCAGCTGGGACGTGCAGGAGATCTCGCGTCACTTTGAAATAAGCGTGCCGATCCACACTCGCCGTCTTCCTCACGCTTCTGCGTGCAGCACAGCCAGATGTGGGCTGCATAACAATAGCCGCTAATATGCAGCGCTGACTTCAGACAGACTCTCTTTACTTTGAAAGCAGACTTGATCTGGCTCTTCATCAAGGTTAAAGATCCTCTGACACGGTTTAAAGAAAAACAGCATCATCCATCTTACAAAATGCATATCCTGGTCAGGGGTGGAGGGGGGGGGGGGCCTGGAGCCGCTCCCAGACCCAGACACTGGGCAGGGGTATACACCCAGGAAGGGGACATGTGCACACACACAACAGGCAGGTTGGAGACACCAGTTCACCTAAATGCATGTCTTCAGGAGGAAACCCATGCAAATAGGGACACCATGCAAACTATGGACTGGGGGCAGGGTTCGAACTCCCAACCCTGGAGGTATGAACCACCAAGCCACCCAAAGACAGAAGCAAATGCCAAATTTTTTAAACATTACAAAGGAACCTAGACAGTTTCAATGCACTGTGCAATTTAACAATATTATTATAATACAGGAAATAAAATGACGTTTGTTGAAAAAAGATGTTTTTTTTCTTGGCTCGTAATGCACCGAGCATAATCTCACATTGCCCAGGAGATGGCGCTGAAGCACAGCCAGCTGTTTGCACGGCCGCAACACAAACGTGACATTGTTGCACGCCTTTTTCCATATTTTTTTGGAGAAATGTTAGGAAAGCGACCGCCGCAGATACGCAGATCCGCAGAGTCTGCGGAGCCGGAAAGGGCTGAGTCAGCACCTTGGGGGGGGGGGGCTCTTCCGGCAGATGCTCGCTCCTCCTGGCTGCACGTGCAAGTCGCCCCAGTGCCTCGAAGGAGTCACGGGTGCATTGGGCTGGCCAGAGGCTGAAGGTGACTTTCTGACGAGGCTTGTCACTACTGGATGCGGCTGCCCTCCTGGGCCAAGTTGAGACGAGGATAGGAGAGCTTCTTCTGCATGAGATTTTATCTGTGTGGCCCACCACCCCCACCGTACGAGGGGGGGACAAGCTGCCTGAACAAACCGCATTTCAATGAGAGTGACTCACTTAGCTGCTAACTGCAGTTTACTTTGTCTCTCTGTCAGCGCTGCAGAGCACACAATGGAAGCTTGAAATGATAGAGCCCCTTTGGTTTACGCACACACGGCAACAGACCATGTAAAAACGTATTTCCCCGCCCCTATTTTCATTCCCGCAGAGCAAATTGTGTGTGTGTGTGTGTGTGTGTGGTGGGGGGGGGGGGGGCTGTGTGCCTCTGCCTTTCAGGTCTGAAGTCTTGTTGATATCAACGTGTCTTTACCTCATTGCCTGAGGATCCCTCGTACCCCTTGAATCTATATAACTGCGACACCGCATTTCACAGGCAGGCTGCATTAATATAATGATAATTGCTGTAGTGGGACAAAGTTAGGCTGGAGAGCTGTGCTTAATCCTCAGATGTGACACAAGAACATCATTTTTATACAGGATTAAACACTCATTTTACCCAAGCGTTGATAATCCTACACTTTTTACCAGTTACTAGCACCTGATGCTTTGGTCAAAATGCAGAATTAGCATCTCCTGTGTAAATATACATCTTGATACATCTCTCTGTGAGAAAGATGTTGTCGGGGTACAGACACAGCAGTGAGATAGTCTGTGGGGATTTCACTGGACACTGACAGCAGGTACAGATACAGCAGTGAGATTATCTGTGGAGTTTGGGCACTGACAGCAGGTACAGATACAGCAGTGAGATTATCTGTGGAGTTTGGGCACTGACAGCAGGTACAGACACAGCAGTGAGATGGTCTGTGGGGAGTTCACTGGACACCGACAGCACGGATAGACACAGCAGTGAGATGGTCTGTGGGGGGTTCACTGGACACTGACAGGAGGGACAGACACAGCAGTGAGATGGTCTGTGGGGAGTTCACTGGAATCCGACAGCAGGGACAGACACAGCAGTGAGATGGTTTTCCACATTCATCCCAATCTATCAATCAGAGAATGCTTGTGAGCTTGTCAGCCATCTTTGTTTTGACACACCACTGTAAATTACGGTTCCCCAAAAGAGCAGAACAAGCTTAGCCATTCACCAAACAGTGGAACTACACAAAAAGGCCCTGGAGGAAATGCCATGCCTCTTTTGTTTGGCTCGGTAAATTCCCAACTTCGGGAAGAACGTGCTGGGCTTTTCTCGTCATGTACGGATTAGCTGTAAGCTGACTGGAGATGGACAGGCCCGAATGAGCGAGGTTGCTACAGTTACCCCACCGCAGAAAGGGACTGTATGACGTCAAGAGTGACACATCCACGTCTGAGAACGGCATCGAAACTGAGCACGCATGGGGACTGTGGTCTCATGTGGCCCCAGCCTGGCTGTTCTCTGGTGTTTTGACAAACACACTGTTGCATCCTGGGAAAAGTAGTTCCTTGCGGAGAGACTACACACCCTGCTATTCATTAATCATACTGTATCTTCCCCTGCGGTGTGCTCTCCCGTAGCTATGGCTAATGAAGTGGTCCAGTGCCTCAGCTGTCGGTGGTTCTGGCTGTTACTTCTTGGCTTTCCCTGCCACCTCCCTGGGGTCAGCGGCCTGGGCAAATTCCAGGTTTGTCCCATCACAGAAGGCCACTACATGTCAGCAGGCTGACGGTGTTGAGTCTGTGCCAGATGATGGCTTAGGCCAGCGGGGTGAGGAAAGGGTCGATAGCAGGTCCTGGAGATAAATTACCCACAAGTGCTGGTGCTGTAGCAGAGCGTCAGGCAGTAGTCTGTTCCATTGCGTCCTACCCCTCCTCTAAAAATGTCAGATGTACAGGCGCATATTATCACGTTATGCACTTATCTTCCTTCTGTCCCACTCAGTACTCTGTGAAATATTATTTTTATTGGTTTAGCAGATGATGGTCATTATGGATTGAAGGGCTGGGGGCTTGGCGGGGCAGTATGTTCTTGCGGCCCTGAATATGAGTCCAATAAGGCGGCTACAATGGCATCTGCCAAGTCTTCACTATGCTCAGCACGAGGTGCCCTGCATCTGGGTGTCGAGGGGCACGACCGTCCTCGTCCATGTCTCTGCACAAGCTGTGACCAGTCGCGCTTTCACAAGACAGTCCGTCTGCCCTAGTAATCCAGAATGCGGGAACTTGCTCGAAATAGCCACAGGACTCGTATGCGAGCACATGCGAACCACAAGAGACGCTGGGTCGGCACGGCCATCTAATTAGGTAGGCCAAGGCTGCCTTTCCGAGCGATACCGGATCCAGCCAGGCCATTACTGGTCACATGCAGCAGACCCGTTTCATCATCAAAGTGCTGCAGATGGAAAGCGGCCGTCGTTTTCTCCGTTTCTGCGGAAGTGCACAGCCTTTTTTAGCCTGCTGAGTCTGCTTGTTTTTTCTGTTCTTCCATTTTTTTCCCCCAAATCTTTCTTGCCGTCATCCGAATCCTTGCCGTGGACTGAGGGGGAGGCGGGTCCTGGGCGAGCTCTCTGGAATGCCATTGGATAGCGTAGCTGTCATTCTGCCGGATTTGGAAATTCTGCATATCACAGCGTCTTGCAACATGGGAGGAAATCAGTGCACTGACAGACAAACATGCCCCCCAGCAGTGATACAGGAAGGGAAAACCCTTCATGGGGGATGCGAGTGTCCTCAACATGCTCAGCACGACAACAGGTGTCCCCAGTGGCCTGCTGCTGGCACTGGACTTCAGGGTGACCCCCCCCTCCCAAGGAATCCTGTAAGTGTGGTTATATCACCACCCCCCTTGTTCACCCAAGTTCACTGGACATGCACACACTCATACACACGCACACACACACACACACACACACACATACACAGATCTGTAATCATATCTTTATGGGGACTATTCATTCATGGGAAAAATGCAAATACTACCTATGATAACTTTAACCCCTTCCCAGCCTAACCCATAACTGTAAGTAACCAAACAAAATACAAGAGACAAGAGACCACAAAAACTGGTCCCCATAATGTAAAAATGTGTATTCATCACACACACACACATACACACACACACACACACACACACACACACACAGATTCCAGTCATAGCCTTCATCCTGTCCAAAGTCATGTAATGTCACTCTGAAACTCTGTAGACAGACCTTCTTCCTCACTCCTCATCAGCCTGATAAAAGTAATTAACCAAATAATTACTAATTACTAACTGTCCTTTTTGCCCCTTTTGCCTGTGAGCTGGATCACAAAGGACATCTGTGGTGTGAGAATAAGTCTGACAGAGACCCATTAAGATGCCGCTGGGGGCCAAGGACCCCTGTGAAAGCAGGATTTAACATCCAGGGGCAGGTGGGCTCTTCCCAGCAAAATTCCCCCCGCCCCGCCCCATCCCATTCCTGACAAATCCGAAAACATATCTCTGTGCAAAGTCAAACGCCGCCGCGCTCCTTAACCTTATACACCCACTGTTCACGTCCTGTTGCTGGGTAACCAAATGTTTCCCCCTCCCCCTTTTCTTTTTTGCAGCCATCCAAAAATTGCATCATAGCAACACAATCAGATTCACCCTGTCTACCGCAAGTTCCCCCACCCCCAGTTGGCGACATCGGGGGCTGCATGAATCCCTCATTGGTAACTGTGTGGGCTGGAGGTGTGGATGCTGGTGTTTCACACGCATTCTCTTCCCAAAAGAGCAGATCTCTATGCTTCAGAAAAAATTGCGGCATGAGGCAGAGTGTTATTCAGCCCAGGGGTGCGGGACTGGCGGGCCACTCTCATTTGCCGCCCTCAGGCTTGGTCACAGGCAGCGCTGGGGGCGGCAGGGCTGTGTGGGAAACACGCTCCTCTGGGCCTTGCTTGCATATACATAACCCATAGCAACAATGACATCAAATAGTTACTATCTGGTACATTCTAAGCAGTCAATTGTTGGAGATTATTTTGTCCAGTTATTTAAGATTCTCTAACCCCAGGAAAAGACTATGAAATGAGAAAATGAAACAGAAGGACAGAGAGAGTGAGAGGATACCCATGTTTCCTGCCAGGTCTCTGACCGCAGGGCTGGCTGGGGTGGGGGGGGTGAGTATACAGACTGATTTGGGGCAGTGGGGAAAAGGATGATGTCAGAGCGAAATGAATGCATAATGAGGGACAGCAGCTGGGCGCCACACAGATGTGAAGGGCTGGCGGGGGGTGGGCATTATGTCACCCCTGCTGCCACAATCTCACACACTTACCAGTACAGACCCTTAACCCTGGCCCACCCAGTTCACCACACTCTCCTTACCAGTACAGACCCTTACCCCTTGGCCCTCCCAGTTCACCACACTCTCCTTACCAGTACAGACCCTTACCCCTTGGCCCTCCCAGTTCACCACACTCTCCTTACCAGTACAGACCCTTACCCCTTGGCCCTCCCAGTTCACCACACTCTCCTTCCCAGTACAGACCCTTACCCCTTGGCCCTCCCAGTTCACCACACTCTCCTTACCAGTACAGACCCTTACCCCTTAGCCCTCCCAGTTCACGACGCAGCCTCTTCCTGTCTCTGTCTGTTGGGACGACGTGGGGAAACAGAGCCCCCTATATGCAAAGTATCGCGCACAGATGTTGGCTGGAATTGTCTTGCCGCTGAGAGTCACTAAACTCAAATCAGACATGGCTGTTTCATGGCTTTTACACAGCGATTATGTTACTTTTATGCAGCGTTTACACACCTTTTACATGACATCTATACTACTTTACAGAACTGTCACAAAAAATCCCCAATAAATAGTCATAAAATTAAACTAGGTTAAAAAACTAAAGTATATATAATGTATATACTGAATCTGAAAGCTTTTTTCCCACCATGTCAGCTCAATCGTCAGCTAAAACATTAAAAAAGCAGCAGATATATATTTTCCAGCTGTCTGCATAAAAACAAGCCTTCATGTATGTTCCGACCAAAGCGCATCACTGGCTGCAATTCATTCACGGTAGCAGATTGCATGATATTAGATGTCTGAATATGAGCTTTGTGGAACTCAAGCCTGTTTTAATTGCTGGCAGTAGGAGCTCAAGCGAAGCCAATCGAAAACCCAAATAAGCCATTAAAAGGAGACAATTACAGACAAGGGTCCCTCGTTTGTAAAAAGGCGGCGAGAGGTGGTGAGGGGGGAGCGTGGGGCATGCCATCATTTTCCTGGGATGTTTCCCCTGTGACATCTGCAGTGTGGAAATCCAACCCGGTGGAGCCATGTCTCGTTGGAATGTGCCCCCCCTCTAATCCTCCAAGTCTGCCATCTTCAGGAGCTGAGGGGTGGGGGTGGCGCAAGGGAGGGAACTGACAGTTCTAAGCCCTTTCCAAACATCCAACTCAGCTGAATCGTGTGATATAGGTCCCAACACCAGATTAGGTTTTGATCCAGCCAGGTGAGCGCTAGCATGAGTCGTCCTCTGGCTAGCCGTTAAGGAGAGCCGTCTGGCATCTGGGACCACCCCCTCACCCTGGTACCTGGAGCAGTGTCCTGGCTGTCCTTTCCAAACCAAGTCATCTCTGAAACACCACTGCGGCAGCGGCAGCTCGCCGACACCCTCATGGAACTCACCTGTGAAAGCTGTCCTTGTGGAACTCACCCGTGAAAGCTGACCTCATGGAACTCACCTGTGAAAGCTGTCCTCGTGAAACTCACCCGTGAAAGCTGACCTCATGGAACTCACCTGTGAAAGCTGTCCTCATGGAACTCACCTGTGAAAGCTGTCCTCCACGTATGCACTGTGGCAGCGTCGGCTGGCCGACACCCTCATGGAACTCACCTGTGAAATCTGTCCTCATGGAACTCACCTGTGAAAGCTGACCTCATGGTTCTCACCTGTGAAAGCTGACCTTATGGAACTCACCTGTGAAAGCTGCCCTCCACGTGTCCACTGTGGCAGCGTCGGCTGGCCGACACCCTCATGGAACTCACCTGTGAAAGCTGTCCTCATGGAACTCACCTGTGAAAGCTGACCTCATGGAACTCACCTGTGAAAGCTGTCCTCATGGAACTCACCTGTGAAAGCTGTCCTCATGGAACTCACCTGTGAAAGCTGTCCTCCACGTGTCCACTGTGGGATGTGAGTGTGCTCAGAGGCAGAGAATAGATACATTCAGAGATCACACTCTCTCAGGGTGAGTGACCTTGAAAAGTCTTCCTGTGGCTTGGCAGGGGTACAAGCAGGCACCCCCCCCACCCTGGCTCTGAAAGCCCATCCTGGAGCCCATTCAGGAGCCCCTTTCTTTAATTCACCTTCACATACTTTTATAGACTTTGATATGGTACAGAGACGTTCAATAAAGTTCTTTTGAGAGCTGGCTGGTTGAACACCATGTATTTGTTTTTTTTTTCCCGTGAAGGTACAGCCACTGCTCTGGTGAAGGGGGGGGGGTGATGAGCTGTGAACCCAGGCTGCTCTGGACCACCTGGCCTCGGGCCCCGTACTCCCTCTGCTCTCCTATGTGAAGGAGAAGACTGATGCTGGTCATGGCCACAGCATTCTACATGCTTGTTAATCCTAACAGCGTTCCTGTCCAAGACCAGTTTGTACAATATTTAAATGGGAAAAACCACAGGCAGGCACTGCAGGCTTACATCAGACACAGCACAGTGTGGATAATCACCCCCCTCCCCACTATCATACATGTGATTACGCCAGTCGCTGTGACATCATCACTGGGCTCTGGGGAAGGTTCACCCTGCAGGTAATTTTTTCTTGTCATGTTGTTGTAGACCCAGGGTCCGTGACTGTGACCCTTGCTGCTGAAGCTGAAGAACATACAGACACGCGTACACCAGCCTCCAGCTGCGGGTCAGTCTTTCTCTCTGGGGGAAGCCCCCTTTAACACATCCTTCACACATCCTTCACACATCCCAAGCACATTTTTTTCAAAAGTCCTTCACACATCCTTCACAAGTCCTTCACACGCCCTTTGCACATCCTTCAAATGTCCTTCACATGCCCTTCGCACATCCTTCACAAGTTCGTTGCACATCACGTGTAAATGTTACACATCCTTCACACATCTATTGCAATGTCTTATGTTTGGAAACCTTTCCACACATTTCTAATCTATCTGAGCACAGGCACAGCAGTGTTTCTGAATTCCAAAATAGCTGCTTAAGCACGGTTGTTAAAGGTGATGTTAAACCACGGTGTAGAGCTTAAGGGTTAGTGCTTCACAGAGCGGCTGGGTGAGGGTGTCACTGTCAGCCACTTGGGCCCATGCAGGCACATGCACACATACACACACGCACCACCCTTAGCTGATCTATCATCACTTTGCATCTCCTCTCCCTTAGAGTGTGCGGCTCCTCAGGAAACTCAAAAACACGTGAAAGTGAATCCATTTTGTTCATCTTCCTCAGAAACTCGGGTCCAGACAGCAGCCCTAAAACCTCTCTGTCTCTCATAAGCTCCTGTTTTATGCTGTTCACTAAATCAATTAAATCTGTGGAAACAGGATTATGAAGCTTTTAGGACAAAACCAACATCTCCAACCTAAAAAAAGCCACCATCCATGGAAAGAAATTCCAGGTTTCCTTTAGCGGGAGATTACCGATAATCTCTTATTACTTAGGGAAGGGTGGAGAGAAAGTCATACCCAAATGTAAAGGCTTTCCGTCAGGATGTCTTAAACGATCAAATTCTGCTGACAGTTGGGCTTAGATGCAGTTTATACACGGACTTAAGCTGGTTGCTGAACATGCCTGCATCTGTACATGGACAGCAGTAAGTGAGGGAACGGCAAACAGGCAGCAAAGGACCCCGACTCTGCTCCTGACGTGGGATGTGGACAGATGAGGACCTCAGGCCTGTTCATGGTCAGGGGTCCTCTTTAACATCCTGTTCATAAGACCAATTTAAAAGTTAGGATTCTGTTCAACATGAGGACCTGTCTATAAGGGTAGGGGTCCTGTTCAAGGTGGGGACTTGTCTTTAAAGGTAGGACTCCCATTCAATGTGAGCACTCATCTCAAAAACTATGAGTTACATTCAAAGTGGGGTTCAGAGTAGGGACTCGCCTTAAAGGGTAGGGACCCGGTTCAGAGTGGGGACTCGCCTTAAAGGGTAGGACCCGGTTCAGAGTGGGGACTCATTTCAGCATGCAGTCAAGCCACTGTGTCCACCCATAACAAAAAAAAGGTTATGTAGAGGAAATGGGAAATTCCCCCCCCCCCCACTGAATGAATGTGAGGGTCTTTTGGTCAGGCGGCAAGTAAGTTCTCCCCCTTCCTCATGGGGGTTAGTGAGCCCGACCTGTCGGGCGTAAGCAGAGAAGGAATGGTTAACTCCGATAAGCACATCTTGCAGAATGTTACTGCCCAGAGAAAACATCACCAGGAAATCAAGGCGGAAAAAGGTTCCATTTACATGTGGGAAGCCGACTGACCAATTCTCAGCAGGATTTACACAGTGAAACAGGAAAGGCTTGTAAACTGCCAGTTTCATGCATGAACAGCAGCTAATAATGACATGTGACATTATGTGGAAGTTATTATGTGGGTTAGAAGAAAACAAAACCAAATTTAACTGTCATTCTCACCCATGCCTATCCCATTGGGAATTAATATCTTTCGTGCTCAAGCAGCATACATGCAGGAAATTCTGCCCTGTGCCCTCACCTTGCTGGCTCGAACGATGATGTGTTTTAAAGACCCTGTAATTGGTGCGTAAATACTATGAGGTCTCTTTAAAACACTTGTGCTTTCACTAACGGATTTCATCCAGTCAGGCTCCAGTGTGGCTGGAGATTAAAAAAATTTTAAAACTAAAAAACTGAAAAATCAAGTTGTCCTGAATACAGTCGAACCGTTCACCTTATAGCTGAGCTCCTTGATGCAGCGACCGTCCGCGGGTCGTTAAAAATAATGAGCCGAGAAAATATGTAAACCACGATTCACGTAGCAGAACCGGGCCGGACTTGAAGGAATCAGTTAAAATGGATCCTTTGTGCTGAAGCCATAACTAGTGGCAGTGGGGTGAAATAGGGCACAGGTGGGCATTGAGTAATGACAGACATGAATGTCCTTCTTGGCGAGGGTCACCATCACGGCGTACATCTCAAGAATCTCCTCCTCACTGGAGACTCTGGAACTACAGCAGTCACCCAGAATGAAGGCAGAGCTGAGGGAAATCCTTGGGGGGCTTGATGTTCTCTATAGAGGTGCGAAAATATTAGTGCTCCCTTCAATAACCAGCCGCTTTCGGCAGAGGATAACTGCTGTTTTGTCTGTTTCGTATTTTCACAGGAAGCGACGGTAGCTACCTCCTGAGCAGCTCCACGACTCGCTGCTCTGGAGAAGCATTCCGGCCCCACAGGGTGAGCATTTGCGTAACTTACGATGATGCTTCAGCAGTGAAGCTCTGCAGTGAGTTTGGCAGTGAAAGAGAGGTCAGTACTATTTATTCGATGATCCTCATGCTGATTCTGCTTTGACCAGAGCCAAGGGGAGAGACACATCATGACCTCCCAGGCCAACTGTGAAGGATTACCCCCCCCTCTCCACTCCTCGGTGAACCCTGTTTCCTCATGCTCCCTCTGCCCATCCTCGACCTGTCTTGCTCACCTCGGGGGCACCGGCACCACCAATGGGCTCATTCAGTCCCCCCCCGGAGGCGTGACCCCTGACGACTGTTGGAATTTCAGTGAGACGCTGCCAATAACCATCTCCCATGTGAGACACGTACGAGGAAAGGGTACGTGAGTTACAGGGTGCTGAGAGGTGTGTGTATTCTCCACACCCTGCCCCGAACCCCAGAGATGTGCGTCCCGCCACGTACCTGCGGCCCATATGTTCAGCTAATCCCATTAACTGCATGTAAATATTTATTTTTTTTTAATGGACAACCGGTGGGTGCAGGTGCTGCAGCTTACGATCTGACCATGGCACTGTGCCCCAGCATGGAAAGGTAGGCCCTCCCTACTCCTGCTAGCACCCCCACATAGCAATGCTGTATCAAAAGATTATTCTTTTTTTATGAGTGTGCTGGGAAGACTGGGTGGGTCAACCTCAATCACTTTTTACAGGTCCTTCAGTCCAAACTGACTGTCATACGACAGTGTTTCCCAGCCCAGTCCTTGGGGACACCCAGATAGTCCACATTTTTTGCTCCCTCCCAGCTCTCGGTAACATGGACTTGTCTGGTGGTCCCAGAGGACCCCGCCTGTACAGCACTGTAACTTTAACATAGATCATCTTAGCATCTATAAATGAAGCTGAGGCTAATGAAAGTATCTCCTACACTGAAAAAGGCACACTATCTGACCACAGCATCTTAGACCCAAATTATGAGCTTTTACTATAATAAATGACTAGTGGGGAAGTCTGAAATGTGCACATTTCATGTCTTCTGTGGCTTCTATGAAAGCAGCACTCTCCTGCTAGCCAGAAGCATTTCCTTTGGGGATTTTTTTCCATAATAATCACACGACCATCTGTTTCCCTAACAAACACAATACTGATGGATGGCATTCTGGGGTACCAGCTTATCCAAAGTTTTTCATCCACAGACAAGAGCTGGCCTCACGTCTGGCTTCTGACACACGCCACCTGGGTCGGCCTGGTAACTGGAGTCGAGGCTCCTTCCTCTCCAGGCAGAGGGGCAGCCTCTCCATGGGATCACAGGGAGGTGTCACGTGACGGCATCGTGGCTGCAACTCATGCCCCGATCCTGATCAGAGTGCCGGCAAGAGCCCCGGGCAACAGTCTCTGTTTTATTGAGCCTCTATCGCAAATAAACAACGAGTGTTATGTCTGCGTGCATATCTCAACGGAAATCTGCACCACCCGGCACAGCATTTCCATACGAAGAAGTGGCATGCAAAGTCCCCCGGTGAATAGCGAGTGGTGGCGAGGCGCTCTGTTATTCTAGCGCAAACGTCACCGTTAAATCGGTCTCCACATGTGCAGGAGGCATCGCCTGATCAAAGTCCTGATGAAATCTAACTGTCACCGCAGCTGTCGCAGCTTTTTAGCGAATTGTTGGTTTTCTCACACGCTGATGTACTTTCGTCAGTGCATCGCGCACTACAAAGTGCAAGCATAAGGTTAGTGTGGCTCTTTCTCACCAAGTTTGGTGCCACGCTTGCCTGGAATTCCACCGAACGTGTGGCACATTAGATGCCAGAGGTAATGAGACATTAGGAGCACGGCTTTGATTTTTCAGTCGGGCGAACTCTTTGGGCACCCCTCACATTTGGCAAATATGGAGTCTTAAGGAAAAGGACCCCGTTGGACACTGCGGTGCGGCACAGTGCCCTGAGGTCCCAAACCCCCTGTGTAACTTCACAAGACCAAATGATGTTTCCAAAAGGAATAAAACAAAGATGTTATGGATGGTGGGGCTCTCAGATAGCAACGACCTTAACCAGGGTGTCAGGGAATCAGCATTTTAGGCCTGGAGCACAGAAAAAGAAAGAAACCTGACCAGGATATAAATCACCGGGGCCATTTGTTACCCTTCGTATGTACGCTTCATTCATCTTGGCTCCAACCCATTCATCAGCCTGCAGGTCTGGGTGCTGCTGGGTGGGTCCTCAAGGACATAGGAGCCAGACTCTCGCTACGGCCCCCAACTAAACTGCAGTCGGCATATTTTACATCTAGGGTAATGGGTTTGTTTTTGCGGTAATCTCCTCGGTAATGGTTGTTTTTAAAGGATTGGCCGGAAACGCGATCCTGTGAGAATCGCACGTGACTGGGCTCTGTGATCCATCACCAGCACGGCTAGATCTGCACTTCCCGGCGTTTACCGTAGCTCAATGCAGCATTTGCGTGCGTACGCAGCCCTGAAATCACGCCCCAAGGAAACGTACCATACTCCTAAATAATTTGTACAGTCCAGGACAAAGGAATAAAGCAAAAGCATTGAATACGTGCCCTGGACGTGGCGCTAACTCATTAGCACCATGTGCTAACCCATTAACAGCGTAGGCTAACGTTGGGATCTAGCTGGATTCTCTCTTCAGGAAGTCATCATTTATCACTTTGCTTAAAAACCAATTGTCCCCCAAGCTCACCCCCCCCCCCCCATTTGTAAATACTCTCATCCTTTCCTGAATGCCCTAATGCTAATTTAACAGCCCATCCAAGAGCATCTTTCACACGCTGCAGTGACCTGCCCCGGTGATCTATAGCACACAATAGCCCACAAAGAGTGGCCTGGGAGCTGATGATATCTCACCCCCCCCCCTTTTATTCTCCAAACAGCCGCCTTCTTTGTGTTTTCACAGGGAAGTAGAAATGGGACATTGACGAAAAAGAATAACAGTGGCATGGCTTCTGTAGAGGCGAGCCCGCTAGAAGCATGGCGACAGGAGTACGGGGGCGGCGGCTGGCTGGGAGGATGTCTCTTATCAACAGGTGGGAGGAAAGACATACAGATATGAGCGCCGATAACGCCCCCCCCCCCGCTGTAACGTACTGCACGGTCATCGCCTGGCTCAGGCATTTGCTTCTTTGTGAGTGTGACTGAGAACACAAGGACCAACACAAATGTGTCTTAATTAGCAGTAGGCAGGAGGGACCGGATCACTTCCACCCGCATGTACGGGGGGGCGCCTGAGGGCCAACAGGCACATTTACTGGGAAAAAGAGGCGCATTTACCAAGAGAGCTCCAGCAAACATCATCTGGGAGGTCTGCGGACACAAAGAGGTCGGCAAACATCTCATAAAAAATGTAAGAAACGCCCTGAATTATTGACGGCGTAATACTGTGCCTCTGCTTTCCCAGGAAGCATGCGGTGCTCACTGCCCCTCTGTCGGGGCTTTGTGTTTATCAAACACACCACGTCACAGGTCCCGCCAACACCTGGAGGTGGCTTCTGGAGAACGCCTGCTCCTCGTGTATAATTCATAACACCAGCCTTACCTTTGGCTACCGAAGCCCACTGAAGCACCCCCCCCCCCCCCCCCACGATACCCGTCCCTGTGATTGGTGCCCCTGCAGCTGGCTGGACTGGATCTATCTGCCTCACCTTTTCCGCAGAGTACAAAGTCTCCGGCCCTTAATGACACACGGGGGTCTTCTGCTGTGACACGTCCAAGCTGTCCTTTTCCGATGTCAAACACGGGCAGCGGTCGCGCCTCTAATGAACCCCCCGGGGACTCGCCAAGTGCCGGTAGTCGAGCTCTGGCAACACCAGGCGACTTCCGACACCTAAACCGGGAGGACGAGACTAATCCGAGGTCAGGGAGGGCCGCAGTGTTGACGGAGGCTTCACAAGCGCCCTGATGGAGGCCGTGCCCCCACATCATTAGCCTCCCAGCTGCTCTATCCATCCACCCTCCACCTCATAGATCCCCGCCTGTAATCTCTCTGCCTGGCTCTGTTTAAGTGGGTGTTTTGTTTGCTTGTGCCCCCACGTAGAACGGGGTCGCTATCCGCAGCAACGTAGCCCATTTCGGACGGTGGGAGGGAGGATGGAGGGTTCGGCACAGACAGGAAAGGGACGAGTCAGGCCTTGGGAGATGTGGGCTGACTAAGGCCAGGAAAGACTGGCCTCCCACTCACATTAAAGCCGCAGTCTCCAGTGTGGGGAAAACGATCCTTCTACTCGTCACTTGTTCTACAATTAATAATGGCCGCGGTCCGAGCGGCTTTTTCGTCGGCTCTCTGGGGTTTCGTGACCTCCGCCGCTGCCCGTCATCTGGTGTTGACAGCGCAGAGGCCCCCGTCCTCAGCGAGAAGGGTCCGTGCTGTGAGCCCCCGGCCAGGGACAGAGCGGGCTCAGAGAGGAGCAGCCGCGCACATCCGTCAAGGGCGTCCCGACCGCAGCGCAGAAACATTACACCGCAAGAGCAAGACGACGAACCTTCACCTCCAGTGTCACGCTGATCTGAGAAGGAGCAAACAGGACTTCCTGTCGCACAGAAACTTCTAAGCTAGTTGAGGGTACATCTCTGAGTTCCTCCAACGCAGCCAAAACTCACATGGCACCCTAACGAAGTCCCACGGGGGAACGTGGTGCTGGTGGTGAAGTTTCCTGGGGCAGGGGAGTTTGCTAAATCGACCACTCGTCAGAAGATGCCGCCATGGGCAATCGCCAGTCCTGACTTTGCCAGGATCCGCTCGTGGTCGGGAATGTCAGACAGAGAAAGGCAGCGGGTAACGGGCAGAACTCTTTGTCTCACCTCGCTCTGAGCTCTTCGGTTGGCGGTCTGTTCGTAGGACCCTGTCGCCACCTCTCAGTGACACTAACCATCCCAGGAGCTACTCGAAACCGCAGAAGCAAGAATTTTAGAGCCAGTCAGGGAAAAGGGGGGAAACTTCCCACAAAGCGGAAAAGCGTCTGGCCGCTTTGTTGTTCTTACATGGCTGGCAGCCCCTGGAATTGAGTGTTTTCTTTCGCTGGATTTTGTGATTTCAAAGCCATTTATCGGGTCGGGACTCGTGAAGCCGTGAGCTGGTGCAAATTCGGGCGGCTGGGCCCAGTTCCCCTGGTGGTACCGGCGTCATGGTACGTCGTGCTGCCAGAGAGCCCGCAGCGGCATGCGGGCCCGGCGTGTGCGGTCGCCTGCGTGGGCCGCTCCCGCGCCAATGTACCGCGGATCGCGTTTCAGCCGGTAACATTCCTACAAACGGATATGGGGACAGAGATTGGGCTGGACGTCATGGTTGTTTACAGCACGGGTGATTTATGGTGCTCCCAGGGGCCCGGGCAGCACACGGCGTCGGCCCCCTAAATGAACGCCATTAGTTCTCGGGCCCCGAGTACATTTTTCACCCTGCACACCATTTATACGGCCACCTCATTGAACATGCGTGATCAGATTACTGTACGCAGCACGGTGCAAAAACACTTGGGGGGGGGGGGGGCAGTGATTCTGCCCTCCCCCGTCCTGCCACACTGCTTTCCTCTGAGGTTATTGGGGTGTGGTGTCGAGTGACCGCCCTGTTTCCCCACGGTCCCCCTTGTTTGTGTCTGCGCCAGCCCCTCGGAGAAACTATCAAGATTTTTATCGGTATTTGACTGGGAGCGCACCGGCAAGCAGCCCGACGAGAAAGGCGGCAGCCTCGCCTCTCGTGGGGAGTACAGTTCCTTGTGGATAATTATGGAGGAGCTGCCTCAGCGTTGTTTATAAGCTGTCAGGCAAAGAATTACTGGCAAACGGGCCAGGATCTGCCCGCGAGGCAAACGTCTTCCTGCTGTGCAAGGGCCATGTTTTGGGTGCTGCTTTCAGCTGAGAAAAGGCAAGGCTGTCAGACAGGCAGAGCCCTGCTCCCTGCTGGGCGTGTGTGTGTGTCTGTGTGTGTGTGTGCGTGTGTCTGTATGTGTGTGTCTGTATGTGTGTGTGCGTGTGTGTGTCTGTGTGTGTGCGCGTCTGTGTGTCTGTATGTGTGTGTGTGTGTGTGTGCGCGTCTGTGTGTCTGTATGTGTGTGTGTGTGTGTGTCTGTATGTGTGTGTGTGTGTGTGTGTGTCTGTATGTGTGTGTGCGTGTGTGTGTCTGTGTGTGCGTGTGTCTGCGTGTGCATATATGTATATGTCTGAATGTGTGTTAT
>JAODLC010000044.1:20934964-20965747 GCA_026781145.1 Hippopotamyrus pictus | reverse complement strand
CAGGCTGCAGAGCGAGGCAGCTGGGAGTGGAGAGAGCAGGCCGCAGAGCGAGGCAGCTGGAGCAGGAGAGAGCAGGCCGCAGAGTGAGGCAGCTGGAGCAGGAGAGAGCGGGCCACAGAGCGAGGCAGCTGAGAGAGGAGAGAGCGGGCCACAATGTGAGGCAGCTGGAGAAGGAGAGAGCAGGCCGCAAAGTGAGGCAGCTGGAGCAGGAGAGAGCAGGCCGCAGAGTGAGGCAGCTGAAGCAGGAGAGAGCAGTCTGCAGAGCGAGGCCGCGGTGCACTGTCTCTACTGGAACAGACAGGCGCCCACCAGTTTGACGGACAGCTTGGGGATTTAGACAGGCGTGGTCAGCATAACCAGCAAGGCGCATGATCCAGAGCAGATAATCAGCATAACGACAGGATAACCCTCAGCATCCTCAAGTCAGAAGGAAGTGACAGCAAGAAGTTCTTAGGGTTAGTGGGTTAGGGTTAGGGGATTAGGGTTAGTGGGTTAGGGTTAGGGGATTAGGGTTAGTGGGTTAGGAAGTTAGGGTTAATGAGTATGGGTCAGTGGAAAAGGATATGGTTAGTGGGTTAAGATTAGTTGATTTGGAAGTTAGGGTTAATAGGTTAGTGGCAGGTTGGGTGAGACAGAATCCTGATAGGTCTGGTGCGAAAAAGCCCTGATACATAGCTGGTCATACATCATGGATCACTGATGACCCTAAGCTTTGCAGACCCACAGCCCCACTCCCCACCCTCACCGTGTGGTTTTCACATCAGCAGGAGGACGGGGGCCGTGGGGCTCCAGCCTTGTTTGTTCTGCACATCCCGGTAAACGTCCCCTGGGCAGCAGTCACCCTTATGTAGGATGTCCCCAGTGTAAATAATTACCAACACACAGGGTGCCTGAGCCTGCAGCTCCCGCCCCCCCGCCAGCCGAGCCCCCCTCCGCGACTCCCCGGCCAGGGAGGGTCCCGGACAAGGCCAGGCCGCTGACACCGACCTGCCGACTGCACACCCAGAGGATCTGCATCTGAGGCGGACCAGCGGATGGCAGCCGGCCTCCCCGGACGCCCCCTTCCAGCGCTTAAGCCAAATTACTTGAGTAAAAAAAAACTCCAGTAAGTAACAAGGTTTAACAATCCAGCCTGACACTTATCAGCCGTTCTGGGCCAATAAGCAAAAAGCGTCAAGCCGAGCCAATGACACTCGATAGCAGGCGGCTGAAACACGAGCGGAGGAGGGAAACCACGAGAACTGAAGTGTCCGTCCATCACGGCCACTCATGTGTCAACGTAAACACCTTCCCATCTCACGAGCCTCCACACGCCCGCCGACGGCCTCGTGAGCGGCCGCGGGGCCGCGGGCTGCGTCTGGGGGCTGCTTCTATTCCCCCCTAGGGGGTATCAGGCCCAGGAGGCAGCTTCACGGCACGTGTTACTCATCGGGTCTTCAAGGGGGGGTGTGGCGGAGGGCCTGCTGGGGGCTGGGCACCACCCACGGAGCATTCCTCGGGCCCTGGTCCACCGCAGGCAGAGTGCCGGCTAATTTGCATCAGTAAACATGCGGAGGGTCCCTTCAAAGCGACGCAGGAATGCCGTGCGCGCGGTGGGTGCGTGAGCTCCTTGCCGCCCCCCCCCCCACCCCATGGCGAGCTGTCAGGTAAACACACCGCAGAGTGGCCGCCCGAGAGAGGGAGTCCTCTTTCGGAGAAGGCATCGGGGGAGATCCAGTGCTGATGGGACACCTGATATGGCATTAGAGAGGTGGCGCCGGCGGGCAGGATAAACACAGCTTGGGACCGGGGAGACCTCAGCAAGCAGCCGAGGGCATATAGGTGCGCGTGGGGCGTGGGTGTCCCCGAGAGGCGGGCCCCCTTTTCGTATCCGCAGGACACTGCCGAGGGGAGCAGGGCAGACAGATGGTGATCACTGTGACAGTGAGGGACTGAGCCGGAGGCAGCAGAGGGCAGGGGACAGAGCTCAGAAAGTATATTGGCGTCCAGCTGGAAAGGGCGGGTTTCTGGACATCGGGACCTGTTCCTGGGGATGAGGTAAACAGCCAAGCCCCGCGGGGGGGTCCTGGCAGAGCTAGAGGAGCCCCTCCCCCCCCCCCCCACATCGCTGTACACCAGGTGCTCTTACACTGCAGTGCCGCAGAGGGGAGCTATAGCTTTTGCTAAAACCCACAGCAGACAGAGAGTCCGAGAGGCTGGTCAGAGATCGAAAACAAAACAGGTGACAGTGCATCGTCACGTGATGCGCCAAGCATGTTAAACCCGTGTCTATGTGTACTTGTGCGTGGACACGTGAGTTTACATTCACACACACGCACACGCAGACATTTAGCCTGTATTTTTCCAGTTATATTATAGTTATATATTGATTTATAAACAAAAACAAGGTCCATGGATCGGAAGGTATCTCCAGTCAGCATGAAATACATTTAATGATTTCTTGTAAAACAGCCTTTTAACCTCGTGCTGCATGAGCAGCGTGTGACGGACATCTGGGGCCGTCCCGACCCCCCGCCACCTTCATAGCGGCGGTGCTGTTCCCTCATCCGGGGGGGGGGGTCAGAAGGTGTGCCCAAAGGGAGAGCTGGTCCTGATGTGGGGGTGCGGCATGGGGGGTGTGGCAGACCATCTTGCTGTGGCCTGGACCACGATTTAAATGCAGTAATGGCCACAGAAGACCAGGAAACTTACAGCTGTGGGGAACCACTGAGGCAAGAATGAGGCGTGCGGGGGGGTAACGAGCTCAGCGAAGGGACCCCCCTGCCGGTAACGACCTTCCTGTAATCAACAGCTTCATCATTCAGTGTTCAGTGTTATCAAAACTTAATTAAGCCAATCATACAGTGGCTATATGGTCTGGGTTGGGATGACCCATCGTGGGGTTTCTCCAGCTCGTAGAGACACATTCAGCACTCAGACTTGTGCGCAAACGGCAAAGGAAACATTTCATAAGCTAAAAACAGGGAAGTTATGTTTTCCAAATGCTTTTCATAAAAAAATAATAATAATAATAAGATTAAATGTATATATATATTCCTGCACGCTGCCTTGCATAAGGTTATCATTCCCGGAAGGGGGGTCTGCCATGGGATTATTCATTCGCCCCCCTAATCGTGCTGAACCGTCCTCCCACACTCCTGGAGGGACGGCTTTCCGGGGCAGTTTCTGCGAGTACAAGGCGAGGAACCTTTTCATAAACGTGGGGGATGGTCCTTTCCTGCATTAATGACTCGTGATGCACAAAGCACAGACGCGCACTGACAGGAAGTTACAGATCTGGCCCTCCATGTTTCGGCCCAGCCTCATCGCGCTCCCGGGTTCCAGCACTTTCCATAACCGTCCACCCGGGCCAGAGCCCCCACTGCGCCCGAGTCGGCATGCCATAGCTCACCAGTCACCTAACGTTACACTTTTGAGCCTGTAATTAGCCGCCAGCCGTAGTCTTGCACCCCCCACGGAGAGAGCCTGAGGGACGGGGGGGGGGGGGGAGGGGTATAGGCAGCAATGTGAGTCACACACATGTAGACACATGGTCCTCCATCTCTCTCTGTCACCACACTTCCAAAGAAGAAATCAAAACAAACATATGCAGTTTGGGTGGGGGTAGGTTGGGGTAGTCGATGTATTAAAATAATCAGCATATGCCCCCCAAGACAGGCCCCTCTGCCCCTCTGACAACTGTGATTTTGACAAAGTATGCTTGCATACATGCACCGAATCACAGTGTGGACTGAGTCACAGTGTGCCATGAGCTAGCATTCCCCGAGATACAGCACGCCCTGAGTCATAGCATGAAGCGAGTCACGCTTTGTATACGTCCCTGACCGACATCATTGTGCATCCTCGGGGCTTGATGAAGAAGGTAACGTTGGGTGTCACTTTGGAAGCACAGGTGTGACCGCTGACCGTCCTCGTTTTGAAGAAAACGCGGCCTGTGTCTGTCATCGTTTGGCCCCGAGCCGTTGGTTAGGGAGGAGGGAGCTCAGAGGCCTCTGAGGGAGGTCCATTCCCCACATTGTTCAACAGCCATGTGACTTCCTGATCATCATCGGGGCACCATCCTTCTGCAGACCGTCCCCTGACAAAAACAGACAGCTACAGTTGCAGCAGTTTTCCTGCCCCCGGCATGGTCCGGTACTGGTGGGACCCGGCCTTGGAGCGCAGGAGGCCTGGGCTCCCCGCCCATCTGCCGCTCTCTGCCGGGCCTCCTCCCTGCGCTCCTGGGCGTTATCATCGAATCTACAAGCCCTTCATTTCCTGTGCTCGCCTACGGGAGCCCCACCTGCCCTCCGGTCATCCGATGTACCCTTCCGTAAAATACCACAGGGGTTTGGCATCTCATGGAAGCGGAGGAGTTATCGGGTTACGCGTCCCAGCCTTGGCTGCTTCCCATGTGAAGCATTCGGCACGAATCGGCCAGCGAGACCCAGTGAGGTGAGCATGCCGCACGCGGGCCTAAAGACCCTCCGCTTAACGGTCAGGCAAATGATACGGGAACCACAGACAAGGCCGCTCACGCAGTCTTTATTCCAGCCTCCTTCAGAGGAGCGGCTGCGTGATGCACTGGTCTGGCACACTCACCGCCAAGTTCACGGGCCGCAGACTCTGATTGGTAAAGCGGGTGGCGGTAGCTGTTGGGGCCATGCACTCCCGGAGTGTCTTCAGACCCTTCTGCCAGAAACAACACGAGGTCTTATGGGATTTAAATAAATACAGACTGTTGGGGGCTGAGAGTAAAGGCCATTCAGGCTCAAACAGGCGGTAAAAGATTTACAAAGAAGGCAGAAGTCATCCCTGCATGCTGCAAAGGTGTGTGGGTCCACACAGTGGGAAAAAGCAGCCTTAATTAATTTGGGCGATCAGCAGGACCCCGGTTCCATATCATTAGTTCCTTGTAGCAAGAATGCCAGCTATTCAGGCCCTATCCAATCACAGGCCAGGAGAGAGGAGGTGATGATGTCCAAGAAGCTTGAGCAGAGATAGGAGAAGGATACTTTTCAAAAGCTAAAAGCTTCCCAGTTTTTAAGACAAAGGCGTGGGGGGGGGGGGCGAAGACTTTGAAAATAAATCTGCTCTCAGGACCCAAAACATTCCAGCATGTTTGCGCACTGTGCGCATTCTGCATGGCAAGCCCGACCGACCAACACCAGCCTGCTCCCCTAAAGCGAGGGGGGACCTCGACCTCACCTCACAGACCAGACCACCAGCGATCACATCATTACACCTTCAGAGTCGAGCCCTCGGGACTGAGGGAAGGAACAACTGCTGAATGCACCTCCAAACCGGGCCACTGGCAGCTGGAATAGAGGTCCCCGGCGTTTGGCACCCCCTATCGCGGCGTGATGGTGACCCGCATCTGCTGGTCTGATCCAAGGGAAAAGGGCCAGGCTGCAAAGAAGGTCCAGGCGTCTGTAGGGATGTGTCGAAGGGTACGGTTGGCAGCTGTCAGGCCGCTATTTGTTAGCTCTGTAAAGACGTGTGGAGAGAAGGACTTCCCTGCCAAATAAACAAATAGCGGTCCCACACATCTTCAGTAAGATCTGGGCTGGCACAAAGCAGCAGCGATGCTATGGCCCCTGGATGCTGTGTGGGGGGGGATCACTCTCTCTCAGATGCTAGAGATAAATCCTAATGAAAATGTTGGTGTTCTTCCTCAACTGCCCCAAATCAGCAAAAAAAGCCAAACAATTTTGTTCATAGTTATTGGAATCTGGACATTTTTAAAGTTTAAAATTTAAAATTTTAAATGTGTTACACTGTTTACCTAGCTATACCCACCACAAGGTCGTTTTTTATATAAAAAAAAAAAAAAATCGTAAATGTATAAATACATGGCAAAAATAAACAAAAAAGCATGTTTACTACTATGATTTAACAAAAATATATATTTATTCCCTTACTACAACTAAACTAAACAAAATGTAGACATAAATCTAAATTAACTAAACTAAACAAAATGTAGACATAAATCTAAATTAATTCTTTGAAATTTCAAAAACAAATAATTAAAAATGTAGGTGTGTAATCAATGTAGCCTCATATACATCTAGATTTTGTCCGCATGTCTGTTTGTGAGACTTGCCAGTGGTCGGTTCTTGGTAGAAGGAAAATCGGTTAGTTACAATCTGCCTTCAAAATGACGTTCGCGCTTATAATTCATCTATATGTGCCCTTTGTGTTGTAAATTAGAAAAAGGGATAGTCATGGACAGCACTGCATGGTCTGTAATTAAGGAAATAAGTGCGTGATGTGCATGAGAGAAGCGTAAGGATCATGACCAAGGAGAGAGAGAATGTAAAAGCATGCGTGCCGGCTTCACGTTGGTTAAAATGCGCACATATTGCGCAAAAAAGTTAAATGAAAACAGGCAATGTTAATACTGAAAATGTAACATGAATTCTTACGATGATGAACTGATGTGATATTCATTAAGTAAGTAAGCAGGACGATAGTGGTCCTCTTCTTCCTTATCGCCCACCATCGCTGCGGTTTTCGTGACATTTTGGGATTTCCTCTGCGGGTGGGACGACATGTGCGCAGTTCTGCAAGTTAAACGCATAGTTACTAGGGACACTTGGGGATAGCGGCTTTTCTAATGCGCCCGCCCCCTTGCGTAAAAGTCTATTGTGTTTTTATGTGCATGTCCTTACTCAGAAAATGACCAAAAATAAAAAATGAACAGTCAAACAGGAAAACTAAGGTTTTCCGAGCCAAAAAGGAAGCGTGTTTGCTGTAAGATTTCAAACTCCGACACTTTATGGTCTCTTTGCATGTCACATTTTCCAGTCCGGTAATTTTCGTGAATTTGTTTTTGTTTTTAGGCCTACAGTCCACACTAAAATAATTAATGAAGAGGGTCCGACCTGCTTCCATCCAATATGAATTAAACAGATGTATTGTCGGGTGCTGGTATGAAAAGGCGAAAGCGCGGCATCGTGTACGAGGAGCGCGCCAAACATCTGTATTGTCGTGAACAGAAATGAGAGCAGAAACTGATGGGTGATAACGGGCATGGCTTAGAAAATGGGCGCTTATAGGTGTTTTACACACGACGGCACTTCGATCTTATTAAGGCTTCATTATTGTCAGGTTTGTACTTTCCCATTAGAGCCGTGTTGGAGCGCAAATTTATATTATAGTAAAAATTATGATTTTATCCAAGCTTTTCAGTCGCCCGCATAACAATGTTATGCTACAACTTCACAACGTCCTTGACTTAAAATAAACCAGGGTTTTTATCTTACAATCCACCTTGCTATCTATCTATCTATCTATCTATCTATCTATCTATCTATCTGTCATCTGTTTTACAAATTCACATTTTTATTTTAGTCATGGGTTATTATGGTTTTGACTTACCTATCATCATTTCTAACCGAAAAATTCGTAAGAACATGCTTCTAAATAATTAAAGTAAATTCGTATCCACTCCAATATTATGTATTTTTATTGCATCGAAGGCCTACAAAAGCCAAGTCAAATTAAACAAGTAATATTTTCTCACTTCAACATATAGCGTCGATTCACTGAACTTGTGTAACATAAAAAGTATTAATAAAATGACAATCAAAAGTAGAAAATACCTAAATAATTAGAAGACCTCCAATAAGATAAAATTTAATTGACTAATTTTTAGGTAAAGAAGTGAATATACCGGCGACTAAACGTGCATGAACATTCGGATCTGTTCCGTTCTTTTTTTCAACCGTCATTAGTTCATAATGTCGCAATTATATGTGGTACAGTAAGTGCCAGTTAACAGTATATATTAAATAATATATTTCAATCTCTTAATAAATATTGTAATATTCATTGCATAATTTACAGTGTTTCTATTTAATGGCGCCAATTTTATTATGATTTAACAAGAAACAATTATTAGGCCCATATGAAGAAAAGACCATATGTGCTATTTCCGGTAAAACACGCGCATTTTGGAGGAGATAAAAAGACATGTATTGTATTATATATAATAATTATATTGTATTATATATATTGTTTTTTTTCTTTAATCGCACGGATTTTATTTATTTATTGATTCATTTTTCGGTTTCTATTAAATTTGAGATATGAGATATAAGACATAAGTTAAAACTACTCTAACCACAATTTCCGTTGTTCTTGATGTTACTGTGGTCATTGTTATTGACTAACGAATATAAATATTAAATTTAATGTAAGGTTATTAAAGTTAATGATTGTCAATCAACTGTCTGAAATAAACGTCGCACCTACGTTTGCCGTTATGCTACAGCATATGTGAAATCCGCACATTTATTAGAAGTAAAACCGTTTAAAAGTGAAAACTCCGAGAGAGAAACGTTATACCTAAAATAACAATCCGCTTTCCTATAATCTGTCTTGGTCGAAGTAAGAAACAGTTACTCTTTTATGTCAATCACATACGACCATTTTAAAATTAAAAAACAATATTTGCGTGTGGGCGGGTGTGGGTTAGTGTGTATCGGGTGTGTAAGTGGCAGTGGGCTGGGTTAGTAACAAAATGTCCACAGTATTGTCCAATGGCCGGAGAAAGGCTATGTTATTGCTGAAATAAGACTCCAAACTTCCCGTCTCCAGACGGCAATTACACTGCTGGATGAATCACGTCAACAACTTTGCATTTAAAACAAGACTTTGATAAAACTCGCTTGCCCTTTCAGTCAACTTTTTGCCGTTTTTTTGTGCATGGGCTGTTTTCACAAGAAATAATTCTGTCAGTTCCAACAGAATGGTCCCAGATTATTGGCACATTACAGACACATTTGTGTACATTTAGGCTAAATCTCGTGTTTCGAATTTAAAGAAGGCAATTTAAAATGTTGGCTTCATGTTCAGAATATTTTCGAGACGCGAAATCCGTCAATTCATAATTAAAATCAACAAACAATGCTGATTTTCGCCATAATCAATGAAAAAAGATGTTTATAATAGCAACTAAATCTTTCGAAAAATTGCTTGCCGATCTCCTACGTAGATTAAAATGATACTATACCATCTTCCGATCAATTAGAAAAATATTTCTACATTATATGCCGTATATAGCATTCGGCTGTTTATTCGTTTCAAAGGACAAGGCAAAGGACACCAGGGGTAGCTATTCAGTGACTCGACTGTCGGCGGTCAACTGCTAACTTCCCCTGTCTTATTCAAGGATTTAAGCAAATATTTAGATAGGCTAGTGTTTTATATATGGAGCACGCGGCCCGGGTCCCTGTAGGCTCAGTCACGCAGTATGAAAGTTACAATTATTGTTGCTGGTTCCTTTGACACCGTGTGATTTATTATCTGCTAATTGATCTTCGGTCTTAATTAACATCCGACCTTTCTTGTCCAGGAGTTCTGTACAATTGTAAATATCAGTGGGAGCCTCTTTCAGTCCATTATCTAGACAGACGCACATGTTGTGTAGTTGCTTTGGATAAAGTGATATCATGGTTCTCAGCATTGGGAAATATTAGGACTAACATGAATCAATATATTTTAATAAATAATCAGTAAGGAAGCCCAAATTATGTACATGTGTGCTGCTAAACGTGTGTTTAATAATGCCCCGATTATACTTTCAAACGGAGGAGGGGGCCCGGCATCACAAAATCGCTATTATCTGTAACCATTTTGATCAGCCGGCGCTTTGGTGTTTGCCAAGGGTTCAGAACGTGTCTAAACATATTGGACATCCGAGAAAACATCACACTTAGCCGTATTACTGGCGTGTGGATGGTCTTTCCCCATTTATCATGTTTCCACAACAAAACGTGAAGCGCATTTCAGCGAACCACATACTACATGAAATATACATTAAACTACGGCACGTCGCCAGCGCAAAGCTTCTGTCAATACAATGCTGCTACAAAAATCATTTGGAGCTTAGTGTGCAATCAAGGCATATTCTGTCCAATACCTCAGTATGCTAAATGCATGCATATGTTTCATTAACATGCGCGTGCCATCCTGTAAAATTAGAATTGATATTAAACATCCCACTGTAAAATAATTTTGCCTACAACTACTGCTTTTACACTTGCTGTAGGGTTTCAATTGACTTTTTATTTAGTATTCGGTTTCATAAATGTATGACGTTTTATCTACATTTAACTTTGTATGAAATCTATTGCTCAGGAAAGCGCACGGTAATGGAAGATTCCGTTTAATGTCAACAACTGGGCTCAGGGCTTAAGCTGAAATGATGAATTACGTTTCGCGATATGGATTTTATTGAACAAGCCACGCGTAACTCATGCTGACAGAATATGGAATCAAAACAGGACTGTGGCCAGCAGAAGAACATTTATTGCTTAAGAAATGTGTGCCTATAAAAGGACACTTGTTCTGACGCTAAGGCGGGGAAGACTGCGCTGCTGTGCGCATGGGGTGGAGAGAGGTGTGTAGGTGAGACGGGCGCTAAACTCGGAACTCTGTGGTGAGGCGCTTAAACGCCAGTGGTCAACGCAGCTACACGTATCCGCGACCTAAAAGCGCTCACGGATTTAACACTGTTCATTTACCGCGCAGTAGGATATTATCAATTAACCCAACATTTACCCTTTGGGTGCGTGCAAATGTAAGTCACAAAAAAGGCTGAGGGGAAACTTGCAAATAAGAAATGCGTAATGCATAATTAATAAATGAATCTAACTATATTACGTCCTATTATTGATGTCCGTCAATTACTCATATAACTCCATTATGCTTTAGGCAGAGCAAAAATACCAACCAAATTATATAACACATAACCAAAAAAAAACTGGCTACAGAATAATATAGCGCTGCAAATAAGAAAAAACATATAAATACAAGAGGCATATAGAAAAAAAAGATACGCTTTCGTTCGTTAAACCACCGACCTGGCATCACTTGTTAACACAGCCTACGTGCTTTGTATGGGCTGTTCATATTATTAACCTATTCACAATAAGGTATTCAAATAATTACAATGATTGTGCGTAATTCTCTCTGGCTTTTATCATTGTTTAATTTACACGAGAAGCGTCATATTCTCGAATGTGGTTAACCGGAAATCTCACCAGTGTGTGTGGGTAAGTTAGGAAGGGATTGTCCAGAAATCCTCATCCTCATTTCTCTTATGTTTCGTAATATATAATTTTTTTTCCAAATGTTCAGATGTGTTCGTTTTTTATATAGGCCTATTAGACCAAATTATCTTCAGTTCAACTAAAGTTTATTCACGTTTCTGTGATAAGTTGAATTCAACATGTTTTAAGATCCTTGATGGGTGTACAGAGAACAACTAAAAGTTTTCAAGAATTGTTATATACTAGAACCAAGCGCCTCTGTCACTCGTATCCTCCTGGCTAAACAATTTTCAGTGTTTTCTCTTCCACGCGCCGAGGTTGAATTTGACGGCACTTGGGTGACATTTACGTTGACAGGTGTCCTTGAGAATGTGTTTATCAACTGTAGGAAATCAAATAATAATTCAATTATTTAAATACAGCTGCTGAACCCCAAGAAAACACTACATTAATATTGAGAAAGTAATATCGCTCAAAATTCACAGTTATAAGAAAACAGAAATATTAGGCCTATATGACAATCATAAACGGTTAATTTTTGTAGATTTCGGTGCTTTGATAGGAGTTCTTCACCTTCTTCTAGTAAACACCAGCCTACATTAACTGACTGACCACAACAACACAGTTATTGGGGTCGTGAGACATGTTTTCTTTTATCATAAGTAGAGTTTTAGGTGTCTTTGATATTGAAAATACGATCAACATGCAATCTGATGTCGCCTCTTTATAGAAACACATTTTAAATTAATTTCATTCGAACTCGAAAAGCAAAAAATAACAAAATATATGCTGAGATGTAAGACGTCGTATAGTTTACATGGTACGATTTATGGGACTACCGTGTTAGCCGGGAATTATTATCAGATTAAGCTGATTCAAATGTTGTGTGATTTATAACTTTGGCGTGTCACAGTATCAGCGTCTCGGATGAATTTGACGTGCGTTTAATTATTTATTTAGCTTAGTTTAAAAAAAATAGATGTGGACGCCTTACATACATATAGAAAGGGAAATCCGACAGCCGCGGTTTCCGAACTTGCTGCTGCAATCTGTATAGATATATAGTCTGCCCTGAGCCCCGAAGCAGTAGATTTTATTTGAAACGTTACCATATCAGTTTAATTTCCCAAGATATTTACATTACCATTATGATAACAAATTTAAACGTGAAATTTACGTCACATTTTAGACATCGAATTAAAAGTTGAATATTAGCGTGATCAAAAAGCCGCGGCGCGTAAACCTCAAACGAAAATCGTAGCGCGTTTGTTAATACCGAGAAAAAATAAGCTCATATAACAACTATAGGCTTCGTGGAAATTTTTGGCGATTCTTCTGTTTAGGTCGGCTGACAATTTCCAAATGCCAATTTAATTACTTTATAGGTAGCCTATTTATAGCAGATATCATACCAAGACTGAATGGCTCGCATTTTGAACTGCAATACATTGCAGTATTAAAAACACTGGCTTGGAAAGAATTTCAACAAGTGGAAGTTTAGTAATTTAATTGCAATTTTGTGGTATGTGATAAATATAGAAACTCACCAAACCGAATTGTTGAAATCAGGGAAATGTCGAATACTTTATTTAATTACAGGCATTACGACTCCAAAACTCCGCACAGAATCATAATTGAATAGTGTATGCAATCCGCCGAGACTTGGCTTCTAAGTTTAGAAGTAATACGGTATGCGGACAGGGGCTGAGCACACCTGGTGCATGAAGACGGGTGCCAGGGAGAATGAAAACAGGAAGCGTGTCTGCGTGCGTCAAGTCCCACTGAAGCCCGTTTCAAAAAATAGTTTGCATGAGGTAAAATCTATTATTCAGTTTAGATAAACTACCACTTTAAAATGAAAAGAATATTGATTATGATAATGACGATGTTGTTAGAAAACAACAATGGCAGTAATTGTGTGTTTTTACCTACAAATATTTGTTACTAAAATTACCAAAATTTTGGTTGTAGTATGCGGCTGTTATTTATAATTATTTGTGAACACAATGAAATGTTCATGTACCAACAGGAAAGTACAGGTATGGGCTACTCCAAGCGAGTGTGAGAGTAATCCAGCTGATTCCCGGCGCACAAAGGCAACAAATTGGAACTCACTGCATTAACAAGCCTGGACCAACGTGAAAAGCCTGTACCTTTCATACAAGGGGCACTTTGCTCTGCCAGGACGTCTCCGTGCACATTTGGAAAGAGGAAAGAAATGTATCTTCAGCCTGTATCTGTCTGGCGTAGACTTGTTCAATGAAACGCTTCACCGGTATCGCTTAAGCGCGCTTTTGTTGCTTTGGCGCTGGGACTGATGTGTTGAAATTTGCGTATGCGGGATCCGATAAGGACTTTGCCTCATTACGTCCCAATAAGGACGCAATTGATCTAAGACAAGCGCTGATCTAAGAAAAAAAACCAAAGCCCAATAATAAATGGTCTCTGCATTTTACAGATTACTACTACACCATATTCTGACATTTAAATTAACAGGTAACGCCAAACATCTACCCCAGCAATCAACACATGAAATAAGGCATAATTTTAAATTAAATACATTGTTGTGAGATTTTTTGACCCCTTTTCTGCAAGCTGTGGCTGTGCGCATAAATTGTAGATTCTCTTGTGGCCCATCACAACGGACCTGGTAGTCTTTTCCATTCTGTCGCATGGCTTCAAGCACGAATACGGGGCACATTCCAGAATACCCTCCTTTTTATCTGCTTCTGATTTTTGTCTGTTATCACCTAAGTATTTACAAAGGACGCTTCCGACGTGGCATTGATTAAGTGTGATGGAATCACTGAAAACATCAGATAAAAAAGACGGGAAATCAGACAAGACTTATTGTAAACTTTCTGAACTTTAAATACGATACCTTTATGTGTTCCGAGTAGCCCAGTTTGCTGTATAGGATTGGACAGCAAAGCACAATTTTGAATTGTCACGCGTCATTCAAAGCTGTACCCAATAGGCTACCTGCCGAATTAAAATACAGCAAAAAAAAGCATCATTAGAGTAATAATTGATGTGAATGTTTGTGCTTCTTGCTCAAATTGTGTTGAAGTAGACCTGAATTCATCTTTACGCAAAGAACTAGATCAAAACAGTAGTTCATTTACGGTTGGACGCACAAAGACAAACATACTAAACAAATACCGCTAAGCACAAAGGCTCGCGTCGCTGCTGCTAACTAGGTTATCCCATTAATACCCTGCTGCTTTGGCCTGTTATTCAATCGCTCAGGTGTAAATTAGATTAAATCCAGTTGCTATCGCAGCCGCTCAACAAAACATAACTTTTGTTACTATTCATTAATTATGAACCTTGATAATCTGATAACCAGCGAGATGCTGTAACTGCGAGATAAAGGTCAAGTGCTTTAGAAAAGCGCAACGCTTATTATGTTACACTGGCATGAGATTTCCAGTTAATTTATTTTGCAATGATGACCTCAACTTTAGTTTAACGATTAGGCACCACACAAACCGGCCTCATTCACTAAAACACGACATTCCGAAAATCCCAGCAGTATCGGTTAGTACTAGCCCTCTATACATGAAAACAAAAATAGCAACAGTATTGTTACTGTTGTTTCTGTGCGATATTGTTTATATTGCAAGTGCAATTGTGCGGCAAAATGAAACAAAACACCAAAAATAAGATTTTGCTATATTTCTACTTTTCACGACTATTATTACAGTAAACGTGCATGCCCATTCATCCTGCTCAAAATGACATTATTATATTTGATCCGAAAATGTTATTGCATTAATGTATTAATGGAGACATCAAGAGGAATGAAATCTGTAAATATTTACATTTGAAATTTAAATAAATAAGTAAGCAGATAGATAGATAGATAGATAGATAGATAGATAGATAGATAGATAGATAGATAGATAGATAGATAGATAGATAGATGAGCCATGCATAAATGTTTGCAAACATATCGGGATGCATATACCACCATTTTAACGCAAAAGAGTAATACTTCTAAAAAGTAATTATAATACCTGAAAAGAAGAGCAAGTGTCAGTTTGCAATAATATGAATATGATACATGATATCATTGTATTATTGTACAAAATAAAAATATTAAAAATGCATAACTTTAATGCCGGAAATCCGCAGTGACGCGCAATGTTTTTTCGCAGTGAATACAAATATGGAACAGTGATTGACAAGGTCCTATTCAAATTAAACATGCAGTGGAAAGCGTGCACGCTTTTTCGAGCTGAGCAGGGGAGGCGTGGAACTCCCGCTTTTGACATTCCCCCTCAGTAGTTCCTCTCCTCAAGGCAGAGTAACTTACTCATATGACATCACCAAGCCACTGAATGGGGGAAGTTCGCCTTTAAAGAAAGTAAAACCTTTTTTATGGATTTGCGCTGTCAAAATACGACAGAGACTTCTTAAAGCTGGCGTTATATTTCAGAATACTTTTTTCAGTGGGAAAGAAGCCTCACATAAAATGTTGACATTTAATTTTAACCTTATGTATGGGAATGGTTCCTTCTGAAAACGGTGAGCTGCATTACATCGCCAGCGGCCCATCACCAGCGAAGTTTGTATCACAGTACAAAAGTTACCACTCACCTTGGCTTTTTTCTTGGTTAAAGTAGAATATTCTTTAGTCTGGGAGTAGCACGCGAAGAAAGCAGGGGAACCGCTTTTCTCGACCCGATTTCTCGCATATGGACGACAGCAGTCCTCTTTCTCCAAAGGCAAATGCTTTCAGTATTGCCTCTCTGATTTCAGCGGCAGAACAAGCAGGAAACGCAACATTTGACAAACACGGCACTGGTCCGGACAAGCAAGACCAGCGTAACTGCTGCAGATCCTTAAAAATGCACTACAGTACGGTCACAAGGGAAATGGAAGGTATGAAATCGTATTGTTTGTTGTCTGTTTTCCACTTTCTTTAAAGAGTAACTTGGTCGCATGCTTTTTTTTCATGCAGCTATAAAACGCGACTGCTTCTGTACCTTACAAAGCGCCAGTCAGATGCATCAGCTAGTACTGCGGTGTTAAAATGCCAAACTCCCCGGCTGTTTGCCCGCAAATTAATTCTTGTGCACTTAACCCGCTGCACATACAACATGCACAGCTTACTACCATCCGGATAGTTAAATTCAGGTAGATATCTAGCCGCCGAAAGCTGTATGGTTCGGATTGGGAAAGGCAATCCCTCAGTACTTAGAATAGACTATTCAGTCAGGTTGTTAGAAGTTTTGTGCATACATCTCCAAATAGCACATACAAGTAAAGTAAAATCAATAAAGTTAAAAAGCTTTTGGGAATTACGCTTTGGGTTCGACGCGTCTTGTAAAAGCGTGTGGACATCAAGGTATTGAATCTCAAGTGATATACAAATTATTAAAACGAGGGTATAGATGGGCGTGGGGATAGGGGGCTCACTGGGTCGTACTGTAGGTATTGCTCGCAAAATAACTAGATATTACCGATGTACACTCGCGTGACCCATCGAATTAACGAATGGAGCTGCACTTGACAGAATAAGAGACTCGCGTCCAGTCAAAACCCACAACATAGCCTATCTCGTTTGTTAGCGTACAATAGATGTTTGTTTACCTTGTAAAGGGGTACACACCGCGGTGCCAGCCAGCCTTCCTATTGTTAGGGGGGTCGACGTGGGCGATACCCTTATCCGACAGTAAATGGGTGCCGGATAGCCCATTAAAAGGGGCGCACTTCTCTGTCAATCAGCCTCGGCCCAAGGCGAGGAAAGGCACATTACCTGTAGTTCCTTATCTAAATAGAAATAAGAACCGGTTTTATCGTGAAGGGGAGGCCCTATGCGGAGATAAGAGAGAGGTCTGGATTGCTGAGTAGCATTCGGCGGCAGCGCAGCGAACAGGCCGCTTAGAAAGCGATTCCACAAATAAAGGGGGAATACGGTGTGCTTTTCATTGAAGATTATGCATTAGTTTTACCAGAAAGAGAAAAGAAGGATTCTTCTGCGAGGAAATTAAAGGACCTGAAACATTGTGCTATCTGGAAATTTCCGCGATAAAGACAAAGCTTTCCTTTTACGTATTCCATTTTATAGACAGTTTGTAAGATCAGGTTTATACCACACTGGATACAATTTTCAAGATGCATGGGAAAACTGATAGACAGCGAAACTGACCCGTATTAAATACTGATTACTTTGTTCTGGAGCTTTGTTAATATTTTTGTTCATTTTAAAAACTGACTTGTTCTCTAGATTACTTTTATGTTGATTTTTTTGTTATCAAAAAGTTAACGCACCGCAAACCCGTTTTTGGAATGATTTCAGCAATTTCCAGTCCGTGGCTGACGCAGCTGTCCCATTTTTGCGATGTTGCAGCCTTCACGACCAGCAGTTTGAGCAACCTCAACACACCCGGGAGCTATCACCTCTCCCCCTCCCCTGGGGATCCGTACAGCCAACATGAAACCCACTTCGAGCCCTGCACGGCGGCCCAACACAGCTACAGCTACACGGGGTCGAACCCGGCCCAGGCCCAGCCGAACGATACTGGCACGCCAAACTGTTCCTCGTCGTCCTCAACTTCAACGCCCAGTAACAAGTCGCTGGTGAAGAAAAACCCGAAAGTTGCCAATATTAACGTCCAACTGGAGATGAAGGCTCTCTGGGATGAATTTAACCAACTTGGAACCGAGATGATCGTTACCAAGGCTGGCCGGTGAGTCCATGCATTTTGCATCTTTGAAGGCTGCTGTGAGGAATAAACATTTTTTGTTGTTGGTTTAAATAATTGTGTTGTCAAACTAATACGGATAAGTACGATCATATAGCTTTCGCTTTCACTCGTGGGCTTATGTGCATACTATATTTATATATGCATATTTATATATGATTAATGCGTATATGTAAAACTAATGTAAAAGATATTTTATGTCCCAGTAATATTTTTATATTCCACAAAAAAATATTGCGATGACAGTTTTACAGCTTAGTGAGCTATAAACTTATATTTCCACTATAATTTTTAGTGCAGCATGACGATATTTAAAGTATTGATTAATAACGCAAAACGTAAGTGTCTGTTTATAAACACACGAGGACTCATGTAACGGCAGTGTGGAAAATGTTTGTTCATGTTCGAATGCGTTAAGTCAATAAGATTATCAAGACTCGTAAACAATAACAGCTATTATCCAGCCACATTTTACAAACATTGTTTTTTTTAATTTACCCATGTGGAAATTGGGGACTGGATTCATTTCATGGGTTTTAGCGGTAAATCCTGAGATTCACCATGAGGCGCCTGGTTAAGTCCAAACGAATTTCACTCGTAAAATACTCTTGAATCTGACTTAAAATGCACTTGAATCCGCGATGCATTGGGTTTTATTTCTATACGTTTATACAGTCAGTTTTCTCCCCTATTGTCGCTTATTAATTTAGTAATTTTGTAATTTATTGTAAACTTTACTGTGCAGTTAAAGTTAATTACGTGGAGAGTAGGCTTATGTGAAATACAAAGTATATATTTCTTTTTTTGAGAGAGGGGATTGTATAATTTTATATATATATATATATATATACACACACACACACACACACACACACACAAAGTTACCATATGTTACAAAAACGTAGTCTTTACGTTACACAAGGTATTACAAATGCACCGGTTAAATGTTGATTTTAATAGCTGTAAATTCGCCATGCAACAAAACTTTTTTTTATCACATTTGGAAACAGAAGGTGTACTACCCTAACTAGGCAAGAGTAAGCGTGAGTGTTTGACTTATAATTTGCCAAATTTAATCGCTTTAGTTCAGTTTAGTGATCAACTGCCTACGTGCATATATTTATACTTAAAGTAAAAGTTCATTACAAATAAGCGTTAAGAAAATATTTACGGGTGTATTGCAGGACTGCAAGCTCCCTTCTGAGTCATAACGATAACGTTTTTTTAAAACAGAAATTCGTACGGATCTTAAGATTTTGTAAATAGAAACGGTACTGTATCCATCTACCGTTTCTACACTATGTTGATCCTTTTTCCAGGGCCCATCTCGGCTCCGCGTCAGGTTGCATCATCTGGCGAAAACAACGAACGAAAAAGCGTAAAAAAGAACGCCAGGACGTGCCAGTGGGGTTAAGCGCACGATTGTTAAGGGAAAATCTACAAGTGATGCTCTCTTGTGCTCTCAGTTCGCGGACTCTTCTGGTAAAATTGCATACAGCCTCTGGTTACAGGAACAGTTATTTTGGTTATAAAATTATTTAAATCCCTTACAACTTTAAGTTACATTTTGGAAAATCACCGTGAACAAAATTTTACGTCATTATATAAACCGTAAATAATTAATCAACACCCCTAAAAACCATAATTACATTGTAATAATTGCGTGCTTTCTTTTTAGTCAACTCGAAACCGAAATAACAGTATGTTCAACGACTGTGTAGTGAAGAGCTTGCTTTAAGATTTTTGTACTTAAATTCCTAAAAATCCACCAAAATATATTGGCTATAGCAAGCCTATGTACCTCTATCGGACATAACATAGATAATATGTGTTGCGTATCAGAAACGTATTTTTTCGTTCATGACAAAACACACGTATTAACATAAGTGCATGTTATGTTAATGTGACAAACCTGAGAAATAGCGGCAACCGAAATGAGTCATCCACACATCAGACATGTTTACGGTTATTTAGTGACTAAAATGATTGCATTGATTTACAATGTGGACATTTAAAAATATTTTACTTGTGGTCGCTTTTAAAAGTTTTTTTCATCCGAATTAGAGAGGCTTTCAGACCGGGTAGCCCACCCAAGTGTCTCGATTGAGTCATCGATGATTATATTTCATGTTTTCAAAAACAGTGTCTTGTATTAATACTCAATACGAATTAATGTAAGTGGAAGGCCTACATTTGCAACTAAATGGCATAAGCGGTACATTGATTTATCGCCCCGCTGTTTATTAACACTGCTGCCAAAAGGTGAACGTTAGACGGTAGTCATATCATTTCAAGGACACAGAAAACATGGAGTGGAAGAAATGGCACCTCAGATGGTACTTCAGCCTCACGTAACCTCGGCGTCTCTTCAGAATAGGAAGGCGACGTTAATTGAGCAGTTATTTTAAGGTGCCCTTAGGTGATACTGCGCAATGATCTTACGCCAGCGTTAATAAAGGGAGGTGCGCAATTTGACAATCTGTGCTCGGTGTCTTCCAGTGTTATTAAATAAAGGGCTTGCATGTAAAGGACATGCTGAGTGTCAGTCGACGGTCAGGCTGCATGAGGGCTGGAATATTTTAGCAAAGTTAGAGTTAAGCATCAGCCCAGCCAGGCCAAACACGTGAGATCCCGTCCGAACTGTCGGACCGCAGGGCTTGGTCTGGACGCCAGCAGATTAACCGTTTCACAACTTTAATTCGGGAGACGATAAAACTGTTTGATTTTAACTGTGCAATATGGTTGAATGTGTTTAGAATACGAATGCACCATTTGCAGTGTAAAGTGGAGAGGAGGTCTGCAGATCATTTTTGAGATTGAACTAATACGGCTGTCGGTCCTTGATTTAAGAGCTAATAGGCCTAATATCATCTTAATATAAAATGCTACTTATTTTTGGTGCTAACCTTGAAAAGTCTTATAATTAAAGCGAGGAAGGTATCATTTTATGTCTAAGTCAAGATATAGAACAGCCTCATACTTTCATTTTGAAGAAAAGAAAAAAATGAGCCTACGGTTATTATAGCCTACCCTATAACGAATATCGAGTTAGGTGTTGTTTTATCGTCTTTAACTTACATTATTTTTAGGAAGTCAATTTGCAAGTGTTTTGACCATGCACATAAATATAAAACAGCCAAATTACTAAACAGCTGTATATATTTTTAATACAAAAATCTTTTCTTTTCTTGGTTGTGTAGTTGGAACAGGAAATATACTTTTATTTTAAAAGGCCGACAGAGTAAATAAATAAGTAAAACACCATCTGTTTTCTTTTTCAGGAGAATGTTTCCTACGTTTCAAGTAAAAATCTTCGGAATGGATCCCATGGCGGAGTACATGCTGTTAATGGATTTCCTACCGGTGGATGATAAACGATATCGGTGCGTCAAACTTTAAAGTGACTGAAACGGCCCCTCTTTAGACAATAAACAAACCGGGCTTTCATCAGCTCTAACATTTAGCAATTTATGTTTATTTGTTTATTTTATTTTTTATATTTTGCGGGTCTGGATTGTCTAATCGTGACCACGCTAACTTCATATAAAACACCATTGTAAGGCTTCGCGTTGAAAGCATGTCGTGATTTGACCGCGGGGTGAGCTGGACTGTTGTGTTTCCTTGTCCATCGGCGACCTTTTTGACGATCTGTTTCTCGTGTTCCGTTTTAAAGGTATGCCTTTCACAGCTCGTCCTGGCTGGTGGCCGGCAAGGCTGACCCGGCCACTCCTGGGAGAGTTCACTACCACCCAGACTCTCCTGCCAAGGGCGCACAGTGGATGAAGCAGATAGTCTCATTTGATAAATTAAAACTCACGAACAACTTACTGGATGATAATGGTCATGTAAGTATTAACCAATAAAAATCTGCATATTAATTAAGGATGGGTTATAAATCAAATTTCCTTAAACGGGAGGATGTCAATTTCCAGACTTTATATGGATACATACAGTATATTATAAAGTACATGATTATAACATACAATTAGCTCACTTTTTACCTTTACTACACAGAAAGTCCAAAAATCTTATTTACAACCAATGTTAATGCTAATAATAGGCTACTATATCAATATATCCTAATATACTGATGCTAATTGATATCTGCTGTAAAAGCTAAACAATTATGTTTTGTTCGAACGCTTCATTGGGTTCAACTGCCAAAATGGATTCTTTTAAAAGTCTTTACATGGGTCGTATAATGGTTCAATTGCAGGACAAATCAGCTATTTTTAAATTATTTGAGAAAATATCCTGTAGGATGGTGCATTAGTACAATGATCTGAACAGAGCATCTTCTTCTGCTGCAGATTATTTTAAACTCCATGCACAGATACCAGCCAAGGTTCCATGTCGTGTATGTGGATCCGAGGAAAGACAGTGAGAAGTACGCTGAAGAGAATTACAAAACGTTTGTCTTCGAAGAGACACGGTTCACAGCCGTTACGGCCTACCAAAACCACAGGGTGGGTATTGTGAGGAATGTTTTATGTTACGGTGCTGAAGTTTCCTTACATGTGCGACATGAATTATTGTGAACCGTATTCACATATGAACAATAACGGGATGAAATGCCGATCATTATTTGGAACTAAATATAACGGCATTTAAGTTTTTTATGTGACCATAAACAGTTGTTCAGTACAATTTGTGTGATAGGGGCACACACAAGCACACTCGCCTGTGAAGTGGACGTTCGGTTTAACAGCTATGTGACGTCCACAGAAAGGTGGCGCACCAGTAATCACATAAAGGTGATAAATTAAAAGTCTACTTTTGTGCATTTATTTCTTTGAAATGAATTGTTTATTATTATTATTATTATTATTATTATTATTATTATTATTATTATTATTATTATTAGCTAATTCTGTTAATCTGCGTTCGAAATTAGATCAGTCTATACCGAACCTGCAATTGCTAATTCGCGATTGGAGCAAATCATTAATAATCAATAACAATAATATGTCTAATAAATATCAGAAATGTAGCCATAAATAATTTAGCTTTGTTGAAGTTACATAAATCTAGAAACTAAATGAAGGAAAATCTTGAAACCCGTGTATGTTATCTATTACGCCTAATTACACGATATACTGTATAAATAGGCCTACCCAAAGACACATTGTTAGCTATTTGACATTTATCGCTGTAATGCTATGCTTGTCTACAAACTACGAGGGGTATTTAGCCTTATTTAAATGTTTTAAGCTTTATTGCAGAATTTGATTTTTATGCGTTTTTAAAATCTAATTATGTGTATTGTACGCCGGTTTAATTCCATCAGTATGTTCGTAAGAATTTAACAAAATGAAATGAAGACCGCTCTCCGTGAATCGATAAGCCACTTAGGGTCACACACAGATGTTTTGCTTCTGCGTTGGTCTCTGTCTTTCCTGCTCTGTGTCCTATCAGTTTGACCCTTCCGTCTCCAACTTTCACCAAGGGGGTTTAAGTTTGTTTTTCAACTCATTCCGGAAATTCACCAGCACATAACTGTATCCGCGGAAGCGCTTAACATCTGGTCCGATGCATTACTTAGACTGATAATAATATAAATGATTAAAGTGCATAAAGGTGAACGAGTTTGGCGGGCCTCCGTCGAAAGCAGTCTTCTGTCTGTTTGCTCTTAGGTTTAGTGTATTTAGGTAATTTCTGCGCCCTGCCGTGCACAAAAAACGCACTATTCGGGTGTTTGGGGGTTTCACGGCATATTTGTTGTTTTTATTTGTTTGTTTTAGCAGTCTGTGTTTTACCGCTTAGATTACACTGGGATCTCTTGTTTTCAGATCACGCAGCTAAAAATCGCCAGCAATCCTTTCGCAAAGGGATTTCGAGACTGCGATCCGGAAGACTGGTGAATATAGCTTTTTTCCCCCTCACAAGCTTAAAATCTTTGTTGATTATTCTTTTTTGGTGACTTGTTTGTTTGACGTCTGCTGCAAACGCTGTTTCTTTTTAAATGGTTTATCTGATTCTTAGAGTAATTTTCAGGACTTTCTTTGGTCGTCTTTAATTTAAAGGTCTCCATCCAGTGAATATACAGCTAATTAACAGGTACCTCTCAGGGAAAGATGACACACAGGGCTTGATGTGTGGTATGGTACTGAGTTCTGTCCAAGGAGGTGAAATGACAAACCATAATAAATCTTCAGAGAAATGTGTCACCATTTTCTTTAAAGTGCCAAGTAACCAACAGCCTGTTTAAAGTGGCAAACAGTCCCTCAGGCAGCGCAAATGATATCATTTGCATAAAAAATGCACCCAAATGTGCGTTCGCTCGAACACTGTGGAAACTTTGAGTTTCTCTTGATGGCTTCTCTTGGGCTCCTTCTCTCCAGGCCCAGAAATCATAGGCCAGGTTCCTTGCCAATAATGAGTGCCTTCGCCAGGACGAGGAACCCGATGGCATCGCCGCCGCAACAGAATGGCACAGAGAAAGGTCTGCCCCTCTTCCTTGTGTCTGCCGCATCCCGAAGGGCAACTCAGCCTTCTCACGTTTTGTCCTTCTCATTGTCTGTGCCTGACATCATGAAAAAACACTGAATGTCATGACTGCCCTTTATTTTAGCCGATATTTCTCAGCCAGATTCAGTAATGTGGCCCTTGAATTTTCATAACAATTTTCTATAGACTTGGAGATGTGGAGAATCAGTTCTACCTGAGAAAGATCCAGAAATTCATGCTGTGTCAGAAGTTTGTTTCATGCTGAGCTACTAGTGACCTATAGTGACCTGAGCTTACCTTCCACACTGAGCTGATAATGACCTATATTATTACAGACATGATCTACTGAATTGTAATGGGTGTTGTGTTTTTTTTGTGGCTCAGAAGACAGCAGGAGGGACTATGACCGGGACCCCAGCGGAACCCCTATCCACGCTGATCCAGCCCACCAGATCATGTCTCGGGTGCTCAGCCCTGCGCTGCCCCTGCCAGGGGGGCTGCATGCCGTCCCGCTCAGCGCCAGCCGCCCCAGCCCCCCACACGAGCTGCGGCTGGACGGCCACGCCCAGCCGCCCGACACGCTGCATCACCACCCCTACAAGTACCCGGCCACCTACGAACACTACCTGGGAGCCAAGACCCGGCCGTCCCCGTATCCGCTGCCCAGCATCAGAGGGCACGGCTACCAGCACATGAACCCCACTGCGTCCAACATGTACTCGGCTACCAGTGGCCCGGCAAACTACGACTACGGGCCCAGATAATGCACGGCTTCGGCTCTCGGCCTATTGGTGCGTACTGACTCAAGCATGCGTGGCACGCCGAAGACGGCCAAAAGGGGGCGCTGCTCTGCATGTCTGGTTAATGCAAAATCAATTGTGGAGGAGCGAGATTAGGACTAAGGAGCTCCTCTGAGGCCTCACCGAAGTACCGCCGGCACAGTGTGGCCTCTCTGCCCGTCCGTCTCGTGTGGCTCACACGGTGAGGCTGCCTCCCTAAGAGCATGAAGGATGGTCTTATCGATGTGTGAAACGCCTCACCACGGACTGGATTTTGACCTCTGGTTGGATGCACTTTTTTGTTTTCGCTTGGAGAAACAAAGCCATACGTTGTATAATCTTGAACCCGAGAAGCTTCTTAGGTAGGCGAGATATCTGCATGCTCAGCTCACCGAGGGGCGATGCAGGTGTCTCCACCCGTGATTATGCAATGGCCTGGGCAGCTCTGCTAGGAGCCTGTGGAATGACCAGGAAAACTCCAACAGGTACCTGAAACCATGGAATGTTCTGGAGAGCTCTCATAAATACCTGCAGTATGGAAAATCCCGGAGAGCTCTCATAGATACCTGTACCATGGAACGTTTTGGAGAGCTCTCATAGATACCTGTACCATGGAATGTCTTAGAGAGCTCTCATAGTTACTTGCAGCATGGAACGTCCTGGAGAGCTCTCATAAATACCTGCAGCATGGAACATTCTGGGAAGCTCTGATAAATACCTGCACCATGGCACTGACTCAAAGTGATTCTTAGAAGTTTGGTAAATAAAGGAGAGATCCCATGCTTGTGCTTTAATTGTAAAATGAATATTAAATTCTTTCCTTTAAATTTTCCCATTTGATGCATTCATTTGGTCCCTTTTTCGCTCAGGCATATGATGATGAAAACGTCTCATATTATCAACACTGGCTCATTCGCACAGATTGCTAGGCATAATCATCATGTCACATGTAGCGGGAATCAGAGACACCTCTAGAGGTAATTAAATGCATAAACGAACTTACATCACCCTAAGCATTCAGACGCACGTGTGTGTGTGATAGAGAGAGAGAGAGAGAGAAATGTACCATTTTTCATTTTCAGCACTACCACGTAAACGATGTCGAACGCCCGCGATAAATGTGTCAATGACTTACAATAATTATCAGCATTTTGATAAAATCGTATGTAAATACATCACATTATGTTCTCCAGTCACCCCGTTTTAAAGTCCTTTAAATTCAGGAAACCAGGGTGTGATGAGATTTACGGAGTATCCATTTCTTTTAAGTGAACATTTTGAGTCAGTTCAGGACCAGATGACCTTACCATGTAACGGGTGATAAGTAACATGACTTATTGTGCACACAAACACAAGACTGCAAGCTTAGCGCTGCCAATCTGTCGAACAAACAGACATTTTAATGCTCTGAAACTAGTGTTGCGCAAATACAATATAATCATTCGTGATTAACACTGATGTGATAGCTGTCGCATTAGGTTGCATATGTCAACATTTTGCACAGTATTAAGTTTTGAACATGAATGAAACAATAGTTAGCTGTATAAGTTAAATTGCTGTATTTATTGATCAGTTGCTGTTTACAGTTATGAATAGATCTGACTGAATATAAATTTGCAATTATTTTGACAACAGCGCGTTGTAATTCGTATAGATTAATACTTGGTTCTATGTAACCGTTCATCACATATTATACAGTAAGAACAATTTACATCGCGTTGAAATAATTAACACGTAGGTCTACCGTTTTCAAATCGTTACTGGCATTTTGAAAACTACAGCTGTCTGATAAAAACAATACGCAATATTGCCAAAAACATTTTTTATAAATGCAGAAAAAGCCGCGAAGTCATAAATTATATTTAGAAGGAGGATTCAGACGTCAAATGCTGGAAGCCAAAAGTACAGTTTACGTACCGGCGCTCTGAACAAAAAACAGGTCGCGGTGTTATTATTTTCCAACGGATATTATCCCTGTAAGGTGACCAGTCATAAAAATTAGGAAATGCATGATGATTTATTTTAATGTTTTTATTTAACTTTTCCCCCGAGGGAAATGCTGACGGGGGGGTTGAGTGGAAGAGAACGGGACGGACACGCACAGCCTGACCCCTAACAGCTAATGGCTTTCTGATGGGTTAAAGGTTAAACAACGTTTCCAGCAGATAAGGTGACATCGGCTGATCCTATAATTTCTATTCAGGGGGCAAATACTTACAGCTAAATTGTAGGGTTTGTGAATATGTTTCGGTAACCGTTTCGCTTCTAGTGAACAGTTCATTTAAGTTAAAAAAAAAAAAAGACTGAATGCAGTTTTGTGGATTTATACCTATAATGTTGATAGTCACAAAGCACAACACATCGGAATCATAGTTTACTGTTATTTTAAAAGTAGGCCTATGTAATATAAATACGCGCTAATTTTAATCACTAATTAATTTCGATAAATATTTCAAAAATAATGTAGTGAAAAACTATTAGGACTAAAAAGAAAAACATAGACGAATGATTCATGTATAGCTAAATTTTATAGGCAATATCAAGCACGACTTTATACGTGTTTAAATTTGCACTGGCCGAAATTTTAATGTTAAATTGAACTTAAAATTCACGTTTGTAGGAAAGAAATGATGACCAGCATAAAAGTCAAAATTTTTTAAATAATTTTTGTTGATTCATCTATTGGAAAGTAACAAATCATATTTCGAGCATAATGTTGGATACTATAACCTAAATTTTACCAATATACTTGTTCAATGGTTGATGGAAGTTGCCTTTTCAAACTTCTCCTTTTCTAACATCGGTAAACAAATTTCAGGCATCGTGCCAGATATTTATATAGCCTAAATTGTACGAATTCGCGAAACAATAAAAAAAAAAGCTCTCGGCAGAAATCTTTCCGCTAGAAGGACAGCACACGTTTCCTAAGTCTGGCTGTCTAGGTTCCTGTGTGGCTCATGGTGAATTGAGGGTCCCTTTGCGTGAGCCGGCAGCCGCCGGGAAGGACTGAGTATCCGTCCGTCCGTCAGGAAGACGCGGACGCGGGGAGCCGGGGTTCTTCCGTTCGGCTGGCCCAGCTGTGTTTATCTCTGATGTGAGGCCAGCAGGTGAGGACGCGGTCCACGGCCGTCACTGTATGGGCAGGCGATGATGGCCTCAGAGGGATCATCTATGCGTGAGAAGTGATTTCCAGGTTCAGATCTTTTAAACGTGACGATGGTTCCCTCGGTCCCAGGCGACACTGCAGGTGACAGCTAGATCCGTCTACCGACCTGCGTTATTAAAATGAAATTTCAATATTTATAATAGCCTACAAGAATGTTTTTTTATATATATATATAAATAATGGTTTGCGCTTAGTTTTTTCCCAGCCCTATACTTTATATCGATTAAAGTATCGAAAACATTCAGTCAATAAGATGCAGAATTATTACAAAAAAAGCTGACTAAATGTAAGACCTAATACCATTGAAATGTACTGACCCAGTGCAAAAGATAAAATTATGCTTGTAGTACCTAAGATGAAAAAATTAACCATCACATAAAAAAACAAGCCAAATTAAGTAACAAATTTTATATAGAGTCACACAAGTGTGGGAGACGCGAGTCTTTTACAGAGAAAAATGAAAAACCTGTTTGGGGAATTCAGGGGTGTTTAAGGGAGCCGTGACAAATTTTAATTATAAAAATTTCTGTTCCCATTTTCCGGTTACCGTATTAATTTTGCTCTGATTAACATTTTATGTTATTCCTTCTATAAATCTAAACCAGAAATCTTCATCATTCAAACTTGCCGGTTCATGTTTTGATAAGCAGTAAATGTATATTTTGTACACGCTTAAGATTTCTGCTGAGAGGATACATCTCGGGGTAATTTACTATTTACTGGCGCTCACCGAATTCCATCTCCTTTAGGTACATGTATGCCGTCCCCAAAATGACGCTCTGCCAAAATTTTAGCAGAGACATGCGGGGGTGGGGGGGCAATGAAGCTGACATAATGATCCCCCAGTCATCACTTGGCACTCAGCAACATCTGGAGCAGCTGTTGTGACAGGCCTATCAGAAAGCGCTCCGTTCGCTTTGCCTCCGCGCGCATTTCTTACATCGTCCGTCTCGGGTCTGACATGTCTGTGGGCTGCCGCTGAGAACGAGCGAGTCAGATCCAGCTGGACCATTAACGCCAAAACGCACGCGGGTGGGGGGGAGGTACTATTCAAACCGCACCGCATACCTGTCCGACCTCAAGCATTCTCCGCAAATGCTAGGCATTGTGATGCAAACTGACAGTCCGTTGTTAATGCTAAATTAAAATCCAGTGTTATTGACTGAAGCATACTGGTTTAATACAGGTATGACCTGGTCAATCACAGCACCAGTATTATGACATATATACACAGCATACACAATGCCTGGCAATAGCGTGTCCAGTGAGTGTCATGGATGAAAGCTCTTGACCTCCAAGCCTCAGCTGGACGCTCCTGCCCCGCATTATTACCACCCACCCCCCCCTCCTGAGTCTCTTCGTTTTATGGACTTCCTAAAGGATCCATTATGAAGTGATTTATGAGGAGACCTCCTGAGCCCCGCGCACATCTGCGGTGCTCCATGTGCGTCTGGCCGCTCGGAGAATGGACGGAAGCTGCCCCGAGCGGCCCTTTGTTACAGCTTCAAAGTGCACGGGGAGGGGGGAGCCCGTCGCAGACTCCTGAGGTCACCGCAGAGATCACGGACGAGGAAAGGGAGGCCAGGAGGCCCACAGGTTGTAAGATCGCCTCGGTCTGTCCCCGGTGTCTGTGAAGGGGCCTCGGATCTCCCTCCCGCCTTTAAAGTATGATGGGTTATTAGGTCCTAGTCTGTCCCACAGGACCGGGGCTTTATAGCGTCTACGTGCCGTTTGAAGTCTAGTCCGCATCCCTCCGAAAAGGGTTCCGACCCCATCGTGGTCCATCGGAACGCTCCCGTTTGCTTCGGAAGTGCATGAACCGGGCCAAACGCCAGATTACCAGAAGTGCCACCTCACCACCCGGGCACACGGAGGGACGGACTCGTAGGCCGTGTGGCGCAGTACGTTCCAGCTGCATGTGACCTGCTCCACCAGCATCTCTCAGGCTGAGGCTGGCTGCCTTCCAGCTAAAAGCCTGTAAAACCATCCATTGGGTTTTGAATGCACCCACGGCTGAATGAATCACATGATGTGGGCCCAGCGTGTTATATGGGGCGCACTAACCCAGGCCACTGTTTTCCCACCCGTGTTACACCAGCTTCTGTCACTAAAAACATATTTCTACTGCTTAAAGGAGCATTTGTTGTTTTAATGAATGATCACTCCATTTCCCTTGAAAAGATAAACTGACTTTAAATCATCATTTATATGAATCAAAGCTCCATATTAATTCACACGGGCTTGTTTGAGTTGCACAGTGAATTAAAGGAAGTGCATTTCATGAAGACAGTCCTGCCCGGACACATAGCAGCTGTCTAAAAGGCTTTACTGTTAGCGCAGCTGAAAAATCAAGGCAGGCCCCTCAAACCAACATGTGTGGTTAGACGCAATTTAAATCAACCGATCTACTGAAATACGGCCCCCAGTCAGACACGGTCAGTGCACGCTGATCAGGACACATCATACCTATTAACCAGCAAGCTCATGCATGCAGTGCAGGGTCATCACATCTGTGCATGTTGGCCTGCTGGATGTGTGTTCGATCCCCTGTGGAGTCACATGGCGTAGGGCAGGGGTCACCAACTCCGGTCCTGGAGGGCTACTATCCAGTAGGTTTTCTATCCTACCTGGCTTCTGATGAG
>JAODLC010000044.1:20905816-20929953 GCA_026781145.1 Hippopotamyrus pictus | reverse complement strand
GGGGGCGGGGGGAGTTCAAGCAATAGACAGGTCGAGACCTGCGCCGCTCTCCCTCCTGGCCCGGCCTCCCACCGCGAACTACTGTTCCTCCTGCCGCAGATGTGTTTTTTGTTTGGTTAACGGCCGCTAAGGTCCTGATATTTTTACCGCCTCTCGCGGGTCGTTCATCAGCACCGGGCGGCCAAGAGGCCCATATGCGCTAGCACTGGACAAAAATACTTTTGTGGGAATGACTGGAGATGTCATTCCCTCTGTCTGGATGTCATACTGCGCTGCGCCTAAACGTGATTTAGGAGTCCCAGTGGGATCCCTAGCTCAGCGCCCCCCCCTCTACGTCCTACCGCAAACGTTTATTAGATGCACATCCTTGCTGGTGGAGCAAAGCGAGAGAGACGGTTTCCCGGACATTTCCAGGATTTACTGGAGACGTGTTCCGCAAAAGACCCTGAGACGTTCTGCTTAATTCATCCGTTCATCTGTGAAAAGCACTGGAAAAAACCGGAGCCCCGTTTCAAACGTCGGGGCGGCTCCTTCTGGCCACGAAACCAGCAGTAACACCACAGCCAATAAGACGTCCGGATTCAGACGCCCGGCTGCAGTGACCGGCGTTTTCGGAGAGGGGCGAGCTCAGCTTAATGGTGAGAGGCGAGACACGGAGGGAGAGCGGGACGGAGGCGGGAGTGAGACACCGGCCAGGCAACCAGCGACTGATTAATGACTCTGGACCCCGCCAGAGATTCTCTCCGTGACCAAATATTTTCCCTGCCTATCAGGGCACCAGAGCAGAGCCAGCAGGGTGAGTTTGGGGTAGGGGCTGGGGGGGGGTCCCTTTCCTGACCTGGAGGTTCTGCTGTCCGTCAAGCGTCCAGGAGCAGACGGCTCTCTCCGCAGACCCCGAGACGCCCCTGAGTCGCTCTGGGTCGAAGTCGAGGCAGAGGAGGGGCTCTGAGTGGGCGACCAGGGTGCTGAGGGGCTGCCTCTGGGCGACATCCCACAGGGCCAGGGTGCCAGCCTCGTACCCCGCCAGGAGGAGCGGGCTGCGGCCACTGTCAGGCTGAGGGGGGAGAGAAGGGGGGGTGGCATGGAAGTCAGATGCGGAAGCCCACAGTCACAGGGGGCAGCAGAGGTTATCTGAGCTTCAGACAAACTCTGAGGATCGTAAATCAGACTGGCCCGCCAGCAGCTAATCACAGCTCTCATCACGGCACTCCATGACAGGGTCACGTGGAGCCCTTCCAGGCCGCCCCCCCCCCCCCCCGGTGCTACCCAGGTACTGAGGGCTTCCCGCTCCCGTCAGTCATGCATGCAGATCACGACAGCTTTCAGACTCTCGCAGGTAATACACTCACGCCCATGTCAGATCACAGCCCTGCCTGTAAGCCTCTGTTACACCAGCCCATCTGAGGAGGATCGAGGGGAAGCAGGATGCGTCCCCTGGGGGGCGCGAACAGGGCTATAGAGATAAAGGGGGGGGGGGTCCATCACATTTCACCACAGTGCTCGGGGAGGGGAGTACATGATTTAGAGCACAAGAGGTGTACAACCTCCCCTCCCTCACCCCAGCCACGTGCCCCCTCTCTCAAAAGCACCTTGCTCCAGTGGCTCTAACTCCCTGGTCCAAAAGCCCCCCTAACTTCCCGCCGGCTGCCCCCGGCTTGTGGTACCTTATCCAGGCATAGCAGACTCAGCCCGCCACACATGTGGGCCTCCTCGGCCCGCCCACCATCTGCGACCCATTTCGCTGTATGTCCAGCGAACAAATTACAGGCAGGATCGTGTGTGCCTCATAAACAAAATCACTAACGATGATATTAAGAGGTCAAAAAAAAAAAAAACAAATGAAAGTAAATGTGAGTCAGTGCCCCCCCAGCAGGCACTTAAGCATTACCGTGTGCTTTGCCCCCCGCCCCCACACTTCAGCTAAGTGTAGGAGCGCTCTGATTGATGATGTCACGGGGCAAAGGTCACAGAACCCTGGGCAGACACCTAATTCATTTTATCCTCCAGCGCTCTTCTGCACCAGCACGTCTCACCGGATCACGGCTGGGGGAGAAGGAGCGCGTCGCCAGCCTGAAGCAGGGCACAGGCCGGGGGTTTTCGCCTCTGACGTGAACAGCCTGCCGCTTCACATCGCTGGGGGGCTGAATCACACCTCAGAGACACCATGGCTGGGCGGCCCTAATGCTGGGCCCATGCCAGGTCCCAGGCAGTGACGACACCATCAGGTGCCAGAGCGACAGGGCCCCGCACGGGTATGCCCCCCCCCATCATATATCACCACCAGCCCGAGACCGCGGCCCACATATGGAGACCACAGCTCAGGCCAGGGGGAGGCCACACTTAAAACACCTCTAATCCCTTCCAAAGGTCCAGCGGCAGGCTCCTTAATTCCTGCCATAAATCTGCTGTGGGCCGATGCCAAGATGATGGAGTGTCTCTGGGAGGCTGACGTGGCTTCTCGCCACGGCTTCCGCTCCTCCCGCTCCTCCTCTCCCTCTACATACCGAAGAACCTCTTCGGGCACAGGACGGTGACTCGGGGGTGGGGGGAGGCGCTAGACGCCCGGACGGGGCCTATCCACGCGTGTGTGGGCTCCCGGGCCGCGTCGGGGATGACGGATCCCCGCTGCCGTGTGGTACGGCGTGTCGGCTGGGCTGCAGAGAGACCGGTGACATTTACGGATTACCGCCGCGGCGGGATGAAAGCCCGGCGCCCTGCAGTCACGCACATGCTTTCACGCGCCGGGTTCGCTGTGGAGTACGCAGTGTGAGCCTCTCATCCCAGAAGGCCTCCGCAGACGCTATCCGTGATTCCTCTCATCGTGCTGGGGCCTTCCGGGACACACGACAAAACCAGGCTGTCAGCTGACCAGGCAGCATTCACACCTCGGTTATTAAAAAATAACTGAAATAGCACTTTAACTAGCCATGATACTAATTACAGGCGTACCGGAGCTCAAACTGAAAAGTCTCTGTAGGTGCAGCCCATCAGTGCTTCAGTCTCTCCAAACAGGCTAATTACAGTGCTGAGACTGGCACAGGCTTCACAAGGCGGTCGGAGACAGGTCGGACCGTAAATCACACGCCGCGTCTCCTCCACACATCCGGTTTGGATCAGGCAGCTCCCTGCCAGCCGACGAAAGGAGGACGAACGTGTGAAGATGAGGAGGGAGAACGGAGACGGGCTGGCAGGCTCTTCCCGAGCGGGACGGGCCCCGGGAGGGGCGGGGCGGGGCCTTACCTGCCACAGCTTGGTACACATCACCATCCCGAGCCTGGCATCCGGCTTCAGGGAGCAAACCGTCGTCCCGCTCGGGAAGTCGATGACCTTCACCTGGGATACAGAAGGGCGAGGTGAAGGTGCAGGCAAGGTGTGTGCTGATCGCCAGCAGTCTGACAGCGGGCTGCCCTCCCATGCAAACAGCACCAGTGGGTTTGGGCTCATCCTACGTGTATTTTTATTGGCTCCCCAGAATACGGGGCGAACGGACGACACGTTCCGACTCGACTACTTCCTGCAGGGGCCTGCAGCTTTCCTCAAGTGTAAAAGACAATAATAAAATAAATGTTTTCCTTTTCATAAAAGCATTACAGCTATCATTAGGATGACATCATCAGCACAGAACCAACTCAACACTCCATTTCAATCTTCTGCTGCTTTTGATGCCACAAAAATCCTCTGGTTCAAGGGATGACCAGACCTGCGGACCCATCTGGGGCTGAGTACCCCACTGCCAGGGAAACGGGCGCCTGTGTGGTACGGGACCTGGTAAATTAAAAAGGCTCCCTTAATTAAAGCTTCATGTGGGGCTGTTCTCGGTAAACATCAAACCGGTTACTGACAGACGGGGAGGAAATTGATGGTGTTGCGGTTGCCTGCAGGCCTAGCCAATCGAAGGCAAGCAATGCAGCACTCAGAGATGCCTGGGAGGCCCGCCCCCCCCCCGCTGCCGCTACCTGTATTGGCAGACAGCCGTGGCGTGACATTCAGGAGGGGGGGGGGTCATGGCTCTTCGGCTGCACCCTCATCATGTTGGTGCCACCAGTAGGGCAGCAGCTATTGATTATCTTAGCAATGGAGTATCCAATCGATTATTCCATCGATTAATCAAGTAATCGGATAAGAAATACTTGTCTCATTAAAGAGCAATACTAACTATTCAAAAGAGAAAGACAGGTCTCTTAAGATGAACAACTCATAGGTTTCCTTTCTAGAAACATTTTAATGGTTAAACTGCACAGTATCTGTCAAAGGAACTAAACCCTTTAGTGCATTTATGTACATATTATTTTTTTTTTCTTTTTTCTTTTTTTAAAGAAAACACTTTCTTAATGCTTGTGTACATGGGACTTTCAGGAAACACTTATTACATACCTCAGATCTTTAGTGACCCAGCATATATAGGCTGCAACAAATAACCGTAACTGTGTGACTTTTACTGAATACATCTACCCCGAGCACTAAGAACAGATCTTAAACAAATTTAACTTTTTACATCTCAAGCACTTGTCCTCCAGCAACCTCTGGGACCCGAGTTCGAGTCTCCGCTTGGGTTATGTGTGTGTGGAGTTTGCATGTTCTTCCCGTGTCATCGTGGGGTTTCCTCCAGGTACTCCGGTTTCCCCCCACAGTCCAAAGACAAGCTGAGGCTGATTGGAGTTCCTAAATTGCCCATAGGTGTGCATGTGTGACTGAATGGTGTGTGACTGAATGGTGTGTGAGTGTGCCCGGAGATGGGCTGGCCCCCCATCAAGGGTTGTTCCCTGCCTCGTGCCCGTAGCCTCCGTGATAGGCTCTGGACCCCCGCGACCCAAGAGGATAAGCGGTTTGGAAAATGGATGGATATTCTAAGTAATTGAACATGAGGGAGACAAAATAATGTGAAAAAAGCACTTTTTGTTCAAGCGCTGTTTACAAAGTGCACGTAAAAATACAGACACTATACCACAACACAGTATTTTGTTTTAGCATATAAATTACCACAAAATAATTTAAGTTATTTTACCATAAATTTGGTAGTAAATTCACATTGAACCATGTGATCCGGGGAGAACTGTTAACTGGTATTTTAATGAGGCGTATTAACATGGTAACAGTGCGGCTAACTGTAATCACGAAGCCGTTGATAACCTGAACAGCTTAATATGTAACGTTACCCTGCGTCTATAGTAACAGACAAATCGTCAGTGAAATGGGAATGATAGCCTCCATAGCTGCCAAGCTACCGTCATAACTATTAATAATGATAAACATTAACAGCTAATGCTGAGCACATATAAAAACAAAACAATATTCAGTGATATTAATGACAGCTAATGTATTAAATGTTTCTTTTTTAAATCTCTTGTTTTATCAACATACCGTTTAAAGTGCTTGGCAAGCAACGGAATGAACATGACTATGACGCGTTTGTCAACGTTTGGAACTATTCACCGTCCCCGTGACCCGGAAGTTTGCTAGAAACTTCTCTGCCATTTTTTACAGTGGGTCCCTATCAGAGTGTCGTCACCCTGCTTTTTCCGACCGCTCTGCTACACGTAATGCAGAGTAAGGAGACTGTGCGACAGTAATAATCCTCCGTATAAAGCACGGTCATCACTGAGCAGTACATAGTCGTATGGCTTAAACGAAGCATCGAAGCAAATAATTTGCTTCGAGGATTTTTCGAGCTCCTCGATGAATCGCTGCAGCCCTAGTCTCCAGGACCCGCTGCTGTCAGGTTCGCCGGACCGGGGACCGTCAAAAAAAGCCACTGTCACCACGGGTCTTACCTCGTCCATGGTCTCCACAGGGTGTGCCAGCAGCCAGCTGCGAAGCCCCGTCTCCAGCAGGGAGCACTGGCAGAAGCCCACACTGCCGGTGTGGATGGAGTCTGTCACGGCGCTGCGGCCCTCCGCCAAGTCCCAGGAACACACGCGCGAGTCGCGGGCCTGGCTGCATCACACACACACACACACACAGAGGGCCGTTTCTGTCCCTGATGATGGACAGCCACTGTGCAAGCAGGTCCAATACGTCACAGCTCCATTTACCACCCAAGCCAGACTAATTCGGGCCTCGCAGAATGACAGGAAACTAGGGGTGCCGACCACCAGACCTCATTCAATGACCCTTCTGTCTGCTTTGACAGTACTAAAGTGGAGGGCATTTCAAGCTTCTAATCCTCGCTAAAGTTATGGGCTAAACGTTCACTAGGTTATTAACAGAAAGCAAATATGTTTCACAACATTTTCTCTGCTCTCTCAAGTACTGCCCTGGGAGTAAAACTCCACTGAACATCACTGCAGGAATCGCAGACATCAAAGATCAAAGATGTGATGAAAGACAGGACATCTTGGAAACCATCCACAAGCGTACAAATCTAATCTGTGCAACATGAATCAAAACCGGAGGAGAGTGTTCACTCATTACTTTAAGAAGGTCTATCAGTAGGCCATAGGGTTTAGTAATTTTCTTATGAGCACCTCTCTGGGCTACACAGTGCTCAGTAATTACCTTATGAGCATCTCTCTGTGGTACACAGTGTTCAGTAATTCCCTTATAAGCATCTCTCTGGGCTGCAAAGTGTTCAGTAATTACTTTATGAGCATCTCTCTGTGGTACACTGTGTTCGGTAATTATATTATAAGCATCACTCTGGGGTACACAGTGTTCAGTAATTACGTTATAAGCATCACTCTGGGGTACACAGTGTTCAGTAATTACATTATAAGCATCACTCTGGGGTACACAGTGTTCAGTAATTACCTTATGAGGGTCTCTCTAGACCCCAAAGTCTTGAGCCAGATGACCGACGCCCCAGAATGACCATCTAGAGTTCTCTCGGGTCGCCGGGTTCTCAGGTTCCACTGGTGAATGGTGCCCTTGCCCGAACCGAACAGAAAAAGCCAACAGCACATCAGCATCCGGATCCAAGGCACCCAGCAGGACTCTGTAGGGCTGGGGCAGGCGTTCTCACTCACCCAGAGAAGAGCAGGGGTGGGTCAGACGTGCCGCAGCTGAAGTGCAGAGTGTTGACGGCGGCCCCTGACCCCCGCAGGACAAACCGGGGATCCGGAGGAGGGCTGGCCATCACTGGGAGGACACAGCAGCACTGGTGTCTTCAATCATCCAACAGCACCAAGAAGAAAGCCCAATCAAACACAAGAGGCAGTCTCTAAAATAGTTCCCGTAACTATAGCTCACTGCAGTTCCAAGATACAGAATGTCCATCGGAGCCATGTTCAGCACAAATGCAGGCTGCAGAGAACACATTACAGACACAGCCCACCCTCCACGTTTGAGTCTTAGTTAAATAAAACCATTTCCCACAGGCTGTAGGGCAGAATGCAGCTGACACAAGAATATCAGGCTCACTTGCTGTGGTATCAGCCAACGTCTGAACAAAGAGTAACACGTTTGAAAAAGGTGCCGATTTAATGGCAGGGAATCGCCAAACCAAGTCAGAGCATTAGAGTACTTCTTAAGGTGTTCGCAAATTCCAGTCTAGTAGTATTGTGATGATAATTAAAATTATCTTTATATCTCCGGAACTAGATTCCCAATAAATATAAACAAGGCCTTGGGGCAAAGAGAGAGAGATTGACATTTCTCTCTCTTTTTCTACACACAATAAGAGCGATTACCCAATGCATCATAAATCATTCCGCCAGACAGTTTAATTACTGTAAACAGAATGAGACTGAAGCTTCTAAAATGCACTTTTTCTCAAATCAACAGCAGAATTTGGGAGGATGGCAGCACGGTCACATGCGCTTGGTCGCACCAGGAATCCCACACATGAGGAAGCGAACCCGGGGAGTCTGCGGGCAGTGCTGCACAGGGCTGCGCATTGCCGCAGGGCTCATTCCAGTGCTCTCCTTACCCATATTCCACATTAACCCCCCTCCCCACAGCGAAACCTGAGCCCATACCATCCCAGGTCGACTCATTTCAGGAGGTTAGTGGTTAAATGGGCCGTGCTGCCCCGTGGAGCGGAGACGGCGCAGCCCTCCTAATTAAGAGCTGGGCACAGCCATGTCCCTCAGCGTAACCCCTCTGACAGGGGGCAGCCAGCCAGGCTCCTCGCTGCCATTACTGAGCCGCCCGAAGCAAGAGGGCGCCTTTCCATATCTGCATGTCAGAGACGGTCACAGCTCAACTAAAAGGTGCATTCTCACAATGAATGCAATACTACATAAAAAATGACATCCTGATTTGTTTTTTTTTTTTTACACTATACTGTGGTCCCACCACCCTGACCGGGGCTAAGCAGTTAGAAAATGGATTACTGTATGCTTACCGTTGTGCAGATCGAACACAATGCAAACAGATTCAGGACAATGCTTTAATCCACCCATCACCGTAACCGCTTAATGCCAACTGGGGTCGCAGAACAAGGGGCCGAACGAGGGGCGCAGCCAGGACCCAACCCTGGGCAGTCGCCAAAACACCACAGGGCACACACACACTCACACAAGTACCTGGCCAATTCAGACTTGCCAATCAACCTGCCCTGCACGTTTTTGGACCGTGGCAGGAAACTGGCGGAAACCCACGTGAACATTGGGAGAGCATGCAAACGCAGGATCCGGGACCTGCCTGCTGTGAGGCAGCGGCGCTAACCACTGTGCCACCATGCCGCCCTCAACACTTTAATGTTGCCCCTTTTGCTGAAACGCCATCACCAACGAGACCCCTGCTCTGCCCCTCACAGCCAGCTCAACATGCAGAGGGGTGTGAACACATTCCCTGTGGCTGCTGTTGCGATGTCAGTAAAAGGTAAAAGCCCGCCCTCTTCCGTCACGGGATACAGTGCCCCCTCCCCCGGTCATGGTCCCAGTGGTTACTCCTCAGGTCCCATGCCCAAAAACCCCGAGTGAACCTTCAACGCCCCCTCTCCCTCCGCAGTCGTGTAAGCGGTGAGTTCTGGTCATGCTCCGTGTTTCTTACACACGTGACTCTGCCACAAACAGGGCAGCTGGAACAGGCAGGGTGACGGAAAGGTCCGAGTCAGGTCATGGGGGTCACCTGTCCACCAGCTGAATACAAAGACTCCCCAGGTACCAACAGGACAATTGATTCGAACATCACATTTCTGCTCAATCACGTCACCAGAATTAGACCAAATATAACTGCAACCACAAACCAAAAACAGGAACTGAACTAGGTAGACAGCACCTACACTGAAGGCCTGATCTAGAAATACACCATTAGTCCTATAGCTTGTCCCAATGGGAAGAGATGAGAGCAGATTGGGGTTTAGGTTCCCATAGTAACAGATAAGCCAATCCCAGTAATCTGACTCTAAGTCAGTGGATAAAGGCAGTTTGTCTCCTCTAGGCCGTCTGTCAACACCTCAGCAGTAATTAGGCCTAATTATGAGAGAGAGACCTGGCTTCCCCCTTCATGTTATTAAATAAGGGTCGGCTTCGACGGCCAGGTATCTCTCAACGCCGTCGAGGGGCCAGCGACCTTCAGATCAAACGGAGCCACTATCTGCGGCCCCCTGGTTGCAGGGGCCGGCTGGCCCAGTTAACGCAGCCTTCAAAGATTGGAGACTAAGCCGTCCGCATTCCATCGCGGGCCCCGTGGAGCCGCTGTCCCGTGATCGGCAGCGGCATCGCTGAGTCCAGCCCTCTATCACAGCTACCCATTCATAAGCGGGAGCCCAGTCAGGATGCAAAAAGGTTCTTATGAAAACCCCACTTAGAAGACAGAGTCGTGCCGTGGACTCTCCCGTGACTCGTCCTTTGTATTCAACAGAGACGCCTCTACCCCAGAGTCATCGTAGGCGCGAGTCTCTTCATGCAGGAACGCCAACATGAGCAGGAGAGAAAGCACGTAGTAGATGATCGCAAGCTAGAGAGGCACGTAGAGCATGGTATTTTAGTGCAGGCTGACACACCTGTCACCCACAGCATAATGCATCCGAAGGCGGCATCAGAGGTCACTGTGCTTTCGTGACGCCTCTGTCAGGAGCTCCGCCTGGATGAGATCATATTTAGCTGTCAGTCATTCAGCTCGTAATGAAAACATTCTTATCTCAGGTTATTTTCCTCCTTCAGAGTCTTGGTGCGCCTGTCCAATTCACTGGGGTTCACTATTGACTTTTTTTTTTTGACAATTAGTCAGAGAAACCCACTCCCCCCTCAAGCCCAAAAAAGTCAAGCGCTCCTAGGGAGGAAACAAATTTACTGAATGGAGCCGGGGCCCATTATAGGGGACAGTTAAACAAACGAGGGAGGAAGCGCAGACAGCTCCACACCCAGCAGGGCAGGAGCCCAGGCTGGAAAAACACGCCGGCGGGACGTGGTGGGCGAGGCTCAGCACGGGCGCAGCGACGCCCGCCATCACTCACAGCGCGGACATAGGAAGCGGCCGCATTGTTCCCCGTTGGCGGCACGAATGCTGACCGGGGGCCGGCTGCAGATAAAGTCTGAGCGGCATCTTTGTGGAGCACGTGGAGTTGGAGGCCACAACAACTGATCGGCAGCAGAGGGGCCCACAGACCTCTCTTCCAGATCTATGAGCACCATTTCCAGAGTCCCCCAGCAGGTGTTAGGTGTCCAAGACCAGAGCCGACAAGGTGATTTTTAAACATGATAAGCATTTCATGGCAATATATCCCCATCCTCTCTAATGTCCCTGTTATGCAACTTCATAAGTATGAGATGGAGCATTCGGGCCACCCCTCATTTTAACTGCTCCCCTGCAGTGTGGTTTGTATCATAATTAATTAAGCTGGTACAACAAAACGAAGCACGCAGATAAAGTGGTCCTAAGGGTCTCCGTCATTTTAAATAGCGGGGGTTTAATCAGACGCTTTAATTACACGTTTCACAGCCGAAAAGACGAACGAAAACTTTGTAGTACACACCTCAAAAACCCCTGCGGTTTCGCTTTAATTCCTCCCCCCGGACCGGTCCCTCAGCGGGAGCAGAACCACATAAATCTATATATAATGACCCACCGAGCCGTTAATTTTTTACTGATAGCAAACGGGTCCGCCGACGACGCACAGCGCCGCAGTTTGAACACCGCAGAAGCGAGAGCTCCCAACGCCCGCGCAGCTGCACCCGACGCGCATCCACCGGCGCCCGGAAACCGAACCTGCGACGGGATGACGCGAAGGACCCAAAATCATGGCGCAAGGTGTCCAGCGAAGCGCCTGAATATTCACATCTACCGACGGAAAAGAATGCATCCCTTTACCTATTTCATAACTGAAGCTTTAGAAACAGTTACATCCTCTGTTATTGCTGACATTGGGGTAAATTTGCGAAAGATATACGGGAACAGGTGATAAGCTATCGTAGGGCTTGAGTATCTGTTCGCAAAGCGCCTGTCCGACGGCAACTTAGTTTTAATGAATGAAATGCAGCACCTTATACGCTGCACTGTAACAAAACATGAAGTACTCCATTAAACTGATACCCACATTTTATCATTTAGCCGTAGTTTAACTGCGTTTAACCATCGAAATACTGCGTGGGTGTTAAATACGTTCTGTTAAAAGTGAATTTTATGGCTCGGTGTTTCAGATGGTTCGTCGGTTTATTAGGCAAACCCAACTGCAGAAGCATTAGGAGTTTCATTTACAAGGGCTACGTGCATAAGGTGCATAACATTAGATGAAAGACAAATAATAATAAAAGCAACAACAGTATTTCTTGTCACGAGCAAGGTTCCAATGCAGGGAAATGAGCAGCAGAGCGAGTGAAGCCCTTCCTAAGTATTACACTGAACAAACAGACAGCTCTTTATTTTTTATCCTTTTCAGGCTATTATAGTAAGAGAAAAAAACTTGGGTCCCTAATCCATAGAGCACACAGTGTCCTTTCATGAATGAGAAACCTTTATTTGTCCATTCCTATCATGGAAAGGGGAGGTTTCAAGCTTGGCTGGGTCTGAGCGAGAAGATTAGATGAAACAAGAGTGTTTTAAACCTCTTTGGGGGCCCTGGATTAAGTCAGATGCAGGCCATATATTGTCTTTCCCTGGGCAGCTAAATGAATGCGTAAAGAAGAAATGGTATTCGGTACAATAAGGATGTTGGAATTCACCATTAAATAAAACCAAAGTGGTCAGTGTAACGTTTTGTAATCTGTGTGTCTGTGTTTCATGCTTGAAAATTCATCAGCTTCCACATGACAGATTTTGTCTAAATAATAGCACAATTTCTAATATTTATAGAAGACTCAACTTCACAAAATGCCAGAAATGCATTTTCAAAAGAATGAAGATTAAAATGAGCTTTAAACAGACAATAATTAACATGTTAGATTTTGTTCAGAAGCATTACAGAGATGCGATGCATCACCTACAAACACCTAGTTTGCATATTCAGACAAAATAACTAAAGATTTAAATAAAGATTTAAAGTTTGAACATTTATTTGTACACATTGAAACCGTCAACAATTTTTAAATGTTCAATAAGTCCTAAATAAAAATTTCTGTACTGCGAACTGAGTGTGCGATGCTTTATGAGAACAGAACCTGCTGCCCTTGAGTATTATCTCTGAAGAAAGCATTCGGAGGGGATGGTTGAGATTTAGCCTTGAAGAGTCTGACGTTCCTCCGGTGGGACATCATGAGGAACAGGAAAGCAGAGGTGTAGGAGTATGGGAGTACTACAGCCACCGTGTCGGGGGACAGTGGTGGCCGGCCAGCCGGCAAGACAGAGGTGACATGAGCGGCATTACTGGGGTTGGTAACTGAGATGGGGGGAAGTCAATTACAGCAAATGGAGGCGGCAGGACAGTGACCCCTCACAGGGGGCCGCCAGCAAAGCCCGATGGCTCAGCGGTCAGATGCCATGCCCCATGTGCCCATGAATTATTAGTGCCATCTCGGTTTACCTGCCACAGGCTACAATAGCAGGACTGCCGTCATGCTTGCGCTGGTGCGGGGGGGGTGGGGGCATTGTCATGACTGCCAGGAGCAGGTAAAGAAACCCCCCCCCCCCCCCCCCGACTCCCACTGTGCCCCTCATAGCGGGGGCACGTGGGGTCGCCTTACAGCTCATCAAATTAGGAAGGATTTGAACTGAGGGATGGAGTGGTTGGTGCTGGATATACTGAACACCGCTGCCCCTGTCCTAGAAATGGGGCAGAGTGACACGCGTATCAGGGGCGACAGCCAACAGGGGGGTTAAGCGTTTGCGCTGGGGTTCACTTCTTGGGGTGAGTTCTGCTGTTGTACCCTTGGGAAAAGTGCGTGAAGCGGTCACTTAGCAGAACTCCGTCTGAGCTGGGGACGTGATGGAATAGACGCAAACGTTAATGCGTACAAGAGAATATACTTTCATCGATCCAATAATCTCTCATCCTGGATAGGGTCATGGACAGGACAGGTCACAGTGTGTCTGTAGATTGTCAGCAAAGAAAGACGAAGTGGAAATGACCATCTAATAATCACAGACTGCAGTTGTCTTTTACTGAGATGCAGGAAACGGATGAATGACATTAAGGTCGGGATGGCTGCATATTAGCGAAGACGTATGATCAGTCGCGCGATGAGCTGGTCTTATTCTGACTGGGAATTCACACCCTGCCGTTCTGGAATCTTCTTGTTCCTTTGAGAATGTGACCTTGAACGTCTGCAGCTTTATTAATTTAGGAAAAAAAGCATGTCCTCTTGTAAAGGTTTCTGAACAAAGTTTGTGGGGGGGAGGGGTTGTAAAAATGTCCAACTCCCCAGTGGCAGGGAGCCGCAAAGCCACATGACTGGTGGGGGGGGGGCTAAGATAAGTACACTCATCATCACACTCCCCCCGAGGTAGCATGGGTATCCCCTGTGGGGGGGAGAGGGTGCATTTTGGATGAGAAAATCATACAAAGTTGTTAAAGCACTTTCCTCGTCTTCCCACACTTACCTAAAGCTGCTTCATATCAGGAGGAGGAGAAACGAAAACTTGATACACGGACCTGATCAGACCCCGTTTATTCCCCACATGCAAGGGGTGGGTAGCACAGGTATCCAGAAAATGTGAGATGCCCATCCTCCAGGGGGCGGCCTTTTGGGGGAGAACGGCCTGGGTGTGAGTAGAGCGGTTGCAGGAGCGGTGTGGAAGGACAGGCCGGGCCGCTGCGGGTGTGGGGGGGCAGAGAACTGAGCATGGAACACAAGACAGGCAACAGAAGTCCGAGGACTCTGTCAGCGACACCCCTTCAGCCACGGCCTGCAGCGGGAGGGAAGCACATGACATTAACAGTGAAATCACGTCTCTTTAAGCCACAGTAAGTTAGTGCGGCTGGATCGAAACAGAAACTGCGGGTGAGCCCCCCCAACCTGAATTACAGCCAGCAGATAATCTAACCACGGTCACGTTCACCTGTTTACCTTTGTTTGCAAAAAGATAAAGAGGAAAAAGAAAGATATTGTGAGAGAGCCAAGCAGTGAACACTAAGGCGAGCTGTTCAGGTAAACAAAGACGGACGCGTCGGCAGGGAGGACAACAGACATCCAGGCACGGACCGTCAGTTGGGCGTTGGGTGGGGGAGCAAGTCTCCGATTCACTGAACCGTCCCAGACCTGCTGTGGTTTGGGGTCCAGCAGAGATCACCAGTGCTGACAAAGGACCTCTGCAGGAACTGGGATGCAGGTGTTTGTTAGGGCACTGCAGTGATTCACTGGCCGTCCGTGCCCAGTCTTACCGCCTCGCTGTCCGCGGCATGCAGATGGCACAGATAACATCTCGCAAATTTATTACGACGGAGGGTAACAATGTTCCCGTGCTGGCACACATCAAGATGATTAAAGGGCAGGGCGATTACCGTTATCATTTTGTTATTCATGTCTGGAGATTAAAATCACTATTAATTACATGTCAGACTCCAGAAGCTCTTAGAGGAAGGCAGGGAGACGTGAAGATAGAGAAAACAGCCAAGGCTGATACTCATCAAGCACCTTCACGAGCCGGTAGAACTGGTACAAACATAAACAACGCTCTATGGCCTAGAGCAAGCAGCGCCTGCTTCCTGCAGCATAGGAAACAGGTTACAGGCCAGGAGAAGGTCTGTATGGGGATGTGGGCCACAGGGCGGCAGCGCGGTTAAGGAATCGATGGAAAATACATCTGATTGGCTTTATGTAGTCACGCGCGAGTTTGATTATGTTAAAGATGTCCGAACAAGCAACCTGGTCGCAAGAGCTGCACGTCAAAACATGCGCCAGCTCCCCATCCGTATCAGAGTGCACGCCCCCACACACGGTGGGCGGGGCCAGCCCCTAGCTATTCTGCTCCGGCTGAGGAGGAAGTTTGAGAAGAGAGATGTCTTTATTTATCTGGGCTCACCATAAAGCACCGATCTCTGCCCTCAGCGTCCGGACATTGCAGTCCAGCTGTGACTGCATGCATTTCCAGATGTGCTTCTCAGAACCAGGTCACTGGAGGCTCTCAAAAAAAGAGGGACTTGCTGCCAGTCCAGAGGGGGGGCAATAGGGGCACTAACTGTACCCATACCCTGCAATGCAGAAATCCCGGGCTCATGCCGCAAGAACAGGTCTGTATGGTCAGACCTGGGGGGGGGGGTTTCCAGGTCTGCTGGTGAGGCTGGGGGCAGGCAAGGGGGAGGGGCAGGGTAGCCATGTCCTTAAGTAAACAAACCAGGGGAATTTTTCTCATTGTTGACTTGTCGGGCTGAGTGACAGGGGTGGGCAGTGGAGCACCGTGTCAGCGGAGATGGCAGGGAGGTCGGAGGGAATTGACCCCGTGCCGCCATCCATGGCCAGCATGGAGAGGCACACACACACACACACACACACACATGCACTTTAACATGGAAAACACTGTCACACAGGGGCACTATAAACTCTTGCTTTTATTTGTGCACATATTCACTATACAGGACACTTTAACAGCAACTCAGATGGTTACCAGGTGATTTCAAACTTGTCCATCCCATTCTGGGTTTTAGTACAAGTCATCATTAACTGGTTTCCATGGACACTGAGCCCTTACCCCTACAATGGCGACATAAGCAGTGCTGCTCATCTCACCGCAGCACAGGAGTGACACAGGAGTGACACAGGAGTGACACAGGAGTGACACGAAAATATGGGACTACAAACAGCCTTGCAAACAGACTCGGGGACGTCCTGAGGCCTTTCGGGAGCACCAGAGACCTGCAGCAGAGGGCGTGCACAAAGGGTGAGAGAGTCATGCTGCTTCTATGCCATGGTGGGGTTTGGGGGGTGTCTGGGGTCCTCCATCAGCTCCCCGTCCCAAAGTGGAGCTCGCAGGAATCTCGGCCGGGCCGGGCCCTCTCCAGGTGCAAACAAACCGGGCGGCCACACCGCCAGCCCAGTCCGGCCCATTAATCAGTGCCGGCAGATTAGACTTCAAACTAAAATAAACCCATCGACTCCTCTTAGTCGCCGGCCCCCCCCCCCCCGCTTTCCCATCATTCCCAGGCAGGCCCGAGAGATGCCCGCTTTGATGCGTTTCAGAAATTTTAAGCGGCCCAGCTCAGACCGAAAGTAAATAAGCAAAAGCACGCAGGGGGCAAGATGTTGGCTGGGTGCCACCATGTCACTGCATCTGATACATGATGAACACGGTCTGAACCAGCAACCAAACAGCAACAGTCATGCTCACATTGCTGCTGGTTATTCATTAGATGAAGCTGGCGGCATTTAACTCTTTTTCATTTCGATCAATGCTTCAAAATCCAGAGTCATCAATAAGAACAGGAATCAAAAATCAAATAACATAGGCAAGGGCCCCATCTAGTGTCCAGTTTAAGTATGACGGCCACTGCCTGCCAAAGTTATGCCCCCAAGCTAAACCTCACTGCACAATGGGGGAGCGACCGGCATTATTGCAGTACTACTGCGCGTCAACCGGGGCGACGGCAGCCGCCGCTGGGCCCCCTGGGTCTGACTGACAGGCGGCCCCACCCAGGACTGGTTTGGGTCCATGGGAAATAGGGGTGTTACCAGAAGAGCTGCCTTCCCATCCATCAGTGTCACAGACTCCCACTGTGTCAGAAGCGAAGACGAATGAGCAGGAAGCAGAGCTGCAGGAACAACAACATTTGGCGAAGATGCCAGCAGAATGTTTCTTCCTGAACTTTTACCCGTAACAGCTGCTGGACGTCATTCCAGACGGTCTTTAATAACCTGTGTGTATCTGTACACTGCTGTATTCATAACAGGGCCAGACTCGGGGGGGGGTGGGGGGCTTCCAAACTGCCTTTTTAGCCTGAACAAACTACAGGAAAACCACGTAGCCACGCTCACAGTGGACACACCCCTAACATGCTGGCATGCAGGGGAGAGACGGGGCTAAGCGACTTATCGACCCGGTGGCCAGACACTGCTGCGAGCTCCAAGGATTGGGGGCGGGGCTTAACCTCAGCAGCCCGTCACCGTAGCGTCCAGCCCTGAGCGCTTGCTGATGTGCAGCTTGGTCAGCTCCTCTGCACAGGTGGGATGTATCCCGACTGTACTCATCAGGTGGGAGTAGGTGGCCCCACACCTAGGAGGGGAGACAGACTGCAAATGAACAGCTGTGAAGTGCTGCATAGTGCCTGTGCAGTGAAATACAGTCGTCACACTGGAATGCAGTGCTGTTGTGCAGTGAAATAGACATCACACACCGCTATGTAACACATTAAAGAATCTCTGTGGTGTAATGCAGTCATCACATAAAGCTACGCAGCACTGTACAGTGCTGAGTAGCCCATGCAGTGACCGATTCGGCGTGGCAACCTCACCGAACCCCCAGTGCGAAGCCCTGCATCACCTCCCCGGCGCTGGGCCCGGTGAAGTGCAGGCCCAGGATCCGCTGGTCTCCATCTCGCAAACACACGGCCTGCGGGATACAAGGAGGAGAGATCAGCACATTGCAACTAAAGGACAGGTTACAAACTGCATAGACTTCAGTACCCACATCAGTATTTTCTGACCCTAGACAGAGCTCTTGGGTCAAAATGGGGCACAAAGCGTGACCCAAAGGAAACCACAAGCCCCATCTGACTATGGGGTCAAAAATACAGCAAATGGTTCATGAAGCCTCATTTTGTCCGTCACTAATAAATTGTATGAAAAACAAGCTGAGAGATAACTGTGCCACTCAGCAGCCTGGTGACCGACACCCAACGCAAAGGCAGAGTCCACAGTCTAAGGAGAAACATCCCCAAACAGTAGCTAGAGGTGTGCCTGGATATTCAGATAATCTGAATACTGATATCCCTGCTTGGTTGTTCTGCCAATGCAGAGAATCGCAAGAATCTATCAGAAAAGATACTGGCTACCACAAAAACCCAAAAGGCAAGTGTGAAGCTATTTTGATTTGCAAACTGAAAATTGTTTTGTGCAAACTCTGTCGAATACAACTTGTAGTTTTGTCTAGTTTGGTGCTGAATCATAGAAAACTGAATCATCCATAGTGTCAGTCATGGATGAGGTTTTAAAACACAGGCAACTAACGTTTACTCAGAGAGCTGGGAGGGGACAAAACCAGGGACAGTCTGGGGGTCCCCACAGGTCGGGTTGGGAAACACTGACCAGGCTACATGTTAAGATTGATGGCACTGCTGCTTTTTCCATTAACAGGGTCACAGTGTGACAATAATTTGTTAACTTGCAGTCACAATAAAGACTGGTTCTGATGCATTTTGCATTTAATATAGTCCATTTTGTTCTGTGTTTATTGTAGTCTTATCTTGCCATGTGAATAAGTGAATGACCATTGGATAACACTGTCAGTTGTTCGAACATTGAAAACAGTCTGCATACACATCCTTAACGACAACACTGAACCCAGAACAGCCCGACCCGTTTTCCACATCATGCAAATACAGCGATCGGTTCCGCCGCTCGCCGGCCCGGTTCTGACCTTGATGTAGCACTGGCTAGAATCTCGCTGAGCCACGGCAAACTCCAAGGGCTTGTAGAAGGCATGGTACACCTGTCAGGGCAGGGGCGCGAACAGCAACCATGACTATTAAGGTATAAAAAAGGTGACGCGATAACACAACCCTTCAAAGAGCGCCACCCTGTGGTCACGCATTTAGCAGCTCGATTTAAGTGAACGACACTCGCAGCTGCATGAACACGGAGCCACAGGTGGGCGCCACCACCGAGGTCAACTGGCAGCACCTCCGCCGGCGGGGGGGGGGGGTGCTTTTGATCACATGCGGTCTGTCAGCACCCACTGGGAGCTTCCGTCAGGCCCCCTCCGCCCCCCCCGTGCCGGGATGTCAGGCCGGGAGTGAGTCATCGCAGCTGCCTGCTCCGCACAGGTGGTGTCGAAGGCGTGTGTGCCGGCAGCCTGTTGTCACGGCGACGGGGGAAATATGCACGTTGTACTGACTTTGCGTGACTTGGCTGGTCAGGTGTGGCAGACGTACTGGGGGGGGGGAGGGGGGGGTCTCACCTCGATGCCATCCTCCCTGTACAGTCTCCTTGCCTCTGCCTCAGACAGCCCCACACAGCTGTACTCCAAGGGGGTGAAGACCGTGGTGGGAACCTGAGGGTATGGATCACCTGAGAAAAGGACACCAATTATTCCCTTACCCCCCCCCCCACCACCCCCCAGAAGCGGCCTTGACCAGCCCTCCATGATATACCATCCAGGTGAGAGACAGAGTCAGAGAGGATGCACTGGTGTCTTACTTTGTCGTAATCCATGATCTCCGTGGAGACGCCAGCCAGCCTGCGGGCCAGTAGCTTTCCGGCCCGGATGGAGGGAGGGGTCAGCTCGGGGCGGCCCTGCAGCGACAGCACGCTCACTGGTCAGGAAGAGGAGCGCGGTCACATGGGCTGGGTGACAGCCGTGCCTTTTGCCCGCTCTCACGAGACCGGGGCCCTGGCTCATACTCCACCAGGCCCGAAACCTGTCCCAACCACCCAAGGAGACATCTTTCAAAGCGGGGGTGTGTGCACGCGCTGGCTCAGCTTCCAGGTGCTGATCGACCCCCCACCCCTCCCCCGCCCAGTGTGAGAGAATCGCTCGGCCCGCGCACACAAACAGGCGTTTGCGGTTATTTTTAAGAGATCGTCCCGAGCCAAGCCAGGCATCTGTTAACGTTAAACAAACTGGCCGTGCCCCGCCCTCCGCTTTAAAGCTGGCCTTTGATTTGCCGACGTGTCAGTGATTGGCAGTCTACGATCCACAGAGCTGGCCAGGGTTCAAGGACATCAAGGCAGCCTGATGCTGAGCCTCCCAGAAGGCAGGCGCTTGCCATCGCACCCCGGGGCGCCTTCAGCGTGCCCCCGACACACTGCCACGGCGCAAAGCGTGTCGTACGCAGCACACCTGCACTGGGGTTTTGGGTTGCGTGTCCATCAAGCTGACATCTCCGTTTTAAACGGCCAGGTTTTTTTTTTTTTGGTGGTGGGGGGGGGGATTGTTGGTTCCATCCCAGCAGGCCCTGCTGCTGTACCATTGAGCCTGAACGGAAACCTGACCTTGGCCACGTCCCCCATGGCAAACACGTGCGGGACGGAAGTCTCCTCATTGGCGGAGACGACGATTTTTCCCGTGTCTTCGTCGAGTTTCACTCCAGCAGCGTCCAGGTTGAGAGCTCTGGTCACGGGGGCTCTCCCTAACAATATAAAAAGAACAACACCTGATTTAACATGTCACAAATCTGTATACATGCCCAACCCCATAGTGGAGCTAATATTTCCTGTCATGTGGTTAACTGCAGAGGAAACCATCCGTGCAGCCTTGGGGGGCAAATATGGTGTCACCTTCCACCAGCTGTCACTTCCTGTCTGTCACTTCCTCATGGAAACTGCATATGCCCCCCGCCCCCAAAAAAAAAAACAAAACAAAATGGCCATCACTGTCCCATCTACTCTACATTCACTCCTATGGGACTCAGCAAAAAAAAAAAAGCCAAAAAAAATAACAAGAAATTCAAATTATGGCAAACGACCCCAACTACAAAGGCGCTGCAACGCCACCTGGTGGCAGGAGGTATGAAGCCAGACATCAGACTGTTCTGAAGTCCCACCCCCCTCAATGGGGCCCCACCCTACAGAGCCCCACCTCAGGCTCTGTTCAGTCCTCTTATTGGGTGGAGGGGACATGATGCAGCCAGCAGGCTCAAGGCCTCCATGTGCAGCCCCCTTTGGGTCAAGTAGTGGATGTAAGCATCTCAGCATGCAAGACCAATCGCCTAAACTCCGTAACTATGGAGAAGGGAGGTGGTGCCCCGGGGACTCGACAGACAGGAAGGGTGGGGGGGGCAGAGGCTATGGGAGCTTAACAGGTGAGATGAGGAGTGGGGGGGTGGCTGGGACACAGGGGAGGCAGGAAGCTGGGGGACCGAGAAAAAAGGAGGGAACATGGTGACCCCCCCCCCCATCCCCGCAATACATCCTGACCATGGATCACAGCCCCTGGGAGGGGGTTGAATCTCCCTACGACAGTTCCATCCCCATCCTCCAGGGGTCTGCTGATGGTGCAGCCCAACAACCAGTAAGATTACCAGAATTAACTAGCTAGCTAGGCAACTAAGGAATACACATAACAGGCTTAGAGAACCCTCAGAGCATTTTCACACAAGGCATAACAGCGCCACCTAGCGAAACTGCCCATTTGCAGTGATGCTCGCGAGCCCAAACCTCCTCCGCCCCGTTACTCACCCACAGCCCAGAGCACCGTGTCGAAGGTGTCCTGCTCCTCCCGGTCAGAGCCCGTCTCCGCCCATGTCACCTGCAGGGACCCCGATGGCAGCTTCTCCACCTTCCTGGGGACACGCCTCCAGAGGAACTTGGTCCCGTGGGAGTCCATGTGCCCCGTCACCAGGCCTGCCATTTGCTGCATGGGGGCGGAGTCATGACACCCAGTGCTGTCTCTGCTGCACACGGCTTCCCCGACATCTGCCGGTGCTATGCAGTCACAAACCCCTCCTTTCACAGTATTAACAATGATTAATTCCAGCCAGCACCCACTTCCTGTTCCCACCGCTGGGGGCCTGTTGGCTTAGCCGTCCGGCGTCTGCCTGACTCAAAGGAGAAACGTGACTCACAAACAAAGCAACCAGCAGCACCCCAACATGGTGTATTTTCACCACAGGCTGGCTAACAGCTACAGGGCAGTGCTGCTCATGGAGATGGAGCACCAGATCTTATGGTGACTGACAACTGAACATTTCAGTGTAGTGACTCTCAAAGCACCTGAACACCCACCCAGCCTCAGCCTGACCCTGGCGCCCTGCCCGTACCTGGTCGAAGCCGCGCAGCGCCAGGCTACGGACCATGACTGTGACGTCCAGCCCGATGCCCGTCAGGAATCCGGCACACTCTAGGCCCACATCTGATATGCGTTCAGGAAAGCGGCACGACACACCAACAGGCCACGCCTCCCCTGGACGGCCAGACCATAAGGCCCGGTCTCACTGGCTGAATGGGGGGAGATTCTGTATCCACGCTAACAGTTACACCCCCCAACACGTATTGGGACCTTCAGTATAGGAGTCAACTTACTGAGACAGAGAAATGACGGTGAACACAAGTGATGGCCAATTTTCTGACCCCACTGCTCCAAAAAGGGCTCAAAGCAAACCAAGAGCACCATCTAGTGGGGTCAGAAAATACAGCACATGGTTCATGAAGCTTAGTACGGCCATCTCTAGTAAATACTATCAGAGTTACTACTGACAGCTTTAAAAGCAGCATTCTGAGTAACCAGAGGAAAAGGACCCAAAAACCCCCACCCCAGGTGACTGTATGCTGGCCATGTAGCCTGAAGACCCCACGATGCAGCTCAGGAGGGAGGATACAGCTCGCACCGACGACAAGCCTGGAAGACACAGGAGGACAGAGCATGAGGACAGGCAAAGGCTACAGGCTCAGCTTCCCACATCGATCCGTAACCAAGGGCTACGGGCTCAGCTTCCCACATCGGTCCGCAACTAAGGGCTACGGGCTCAGCTTCCCACATCAGTCCGCAACCAAGGGCTACGGGCTCAGCTTCCCGTATCGGTCCGCAACCAAGGGCTACGGGCTCAGCTTCCCGTATCTGTCCGTAACCAGCAGCGAAACATTCAGACTGAATCTCAGGCAGTAAATATGACATGAGAGGGTCAGAGGGTGGGAGACTAAAAAAGACACTTTGCTTAAGAGTAGGTTTAAAACAGCACTGCCTGCAGAAAGGGAGCAGGGCAAGGTCAGGCATGGGGGAGCTCGGGGACATGCAGGCTGCCCCAGGCGTCTCACGCAAGGGAACCGGCGGTGTGAGTGACAGCCTACAGCAGAACCCCGTGACCCCAGCTGTGGCATCTGACATAGTTCTGCACAGCCAAGCTCATGGTTGTGCTGGACATGAGGGAAACCAAATTAAGAAACACACATCCCTCCCGCATAGCCGGGGGAAAAGAGATTTACCAGAGTGATCTGAGATCTAATCCATGCTCCCAAATACTTGTCTTGGTCAGAAGCTCAAATCAGTTGCACCTTGAAGTAATTACAGCCCTACAGTAGAGAGGGCCTGGTTTTGCACATTGCTTCCTGTTCGCCAGGCGATACCCAGTGCTCTTTGAGTGTAACTGACCATGGATAATTGCCCATAATGGACACTGGGCATCACCAGCTGAACAGGGAAAAATGTGCACAATACACCCTCTACTGGCTGGCTAGTGTAACTACAAGGCACTGCTCAATCATTCTGTTGCTAGTATTGCGGGGCCTCCTATGACAGCAGTGCTAATTTGTCTCAGCTTCCCCAGCTGGCAGCAGTATGGGTTCCAAGGTCCATCAGTGGCTCCCAACTCCTCCACGTCTAGAGGAATGCATATTAACCTTGGGGGGGGCGATAAGAGCACCACACGGGAGTTCCCCCCACCCCCCGGCCCAGCCAAGCACCATGACACCCATGTGGCCTGCAAAGCCTCCCAGGGACATCTAATTATACACACCTACAGTACTGTGCAAAAGTCTTAGGCAGTCCAAAGAAATGTTTAAAGCTGTTTATCTGGGCAGCAAGTGTACTTTAGAACAAAGAACACAATTTAACATTAGAACATGTGCAAGTTAAGAGTAGCGCAATAAAAACTAGTAATAATATCTTCTGTTTTCTAAAGAGTCACTGATATCTAGTTGGATGGCTAGAAGAACACCACTTCAGTTCCCAAACCTCTCCTCGGGGGCACCTCAGCCGTTCCATGATTTTGTTAAATTTCACCAACAGCTCAATTA
>JAODLC010000044.1:20888689-20901245 GCA_026781145.1 Hippopotamyrus pictus | reverse complement strand
ACCCTCTGTGAGCGGGATGCGCCCCGGGATACCCTCTGTGAGCGGGATGCGCCCCGGGATACCCTCTGTGAGCGGGACCATAATAAGCAGGTCAAAGATGTATGAATTCATTCTTTTTGCGGTATCAGTCATCATGCCCCAATTACCCCATAATGACAAACTGAAAACATAAATTTTTTTGGATTAAAAAAACAACTTTATTAAACATTAAAGAATGGAAGTAAATGACAGACAGGAGGACTGGTTGGGTGTGGTGGTAGAGGGGTTGAGTTTTGATTCAGCGGAGGAGGGCGATGGAGGCCAGCAGTGCCAGCAGGGTGGGTGGGCGATGCTGCCCGGTGCATCGGGCACTATTGCACAGTTCACCATGGCAACATTTCACCCTGGCGCCGAGCAGTGAGCTCAGCTGGACGGTGTCCTCATCAACTGGGCAGAGGTTCTCAGATACACATCCCCTATAATTCTCCCTTTTTGTCAAATTAATCCAAACTTACAGCAAAAGAGAAATAAGAATTTTCATTAGAAACAGGAATTTAATTTGCCCTGGGGCTGATTAAAAATGCAATGTAGGCCTGACTAGAGTGTAGATTAACTTTGGAGAAAATGCTGGATATGAAGTGATATTCCTGTTACCTTCTAGTTCCTGTGAAATTGTGTTCAGCATGGTTGGTAACAGAATATGGTGCAATATACATTAGAACCCAAAAAGATGCGGTAATGTTACATGTTATATATATATAATATATACTGTTGAAATCAATTAATTTTATGTGGCTTAGCTAAGGATACCAAGTCTTGGCTAAGGGTGTACAAATGGATTAATGCTTCACTGAAACTACTTTTACCGATTAATTTGAAGCTCATCTACTGTGATTTCTCCATAATTGATAGTGCAAGATTGTCTTTTAGAAAAACTGGACAAACATGAAGCATCACCTGAATATATTCCCACGTATTCTTACCTGTAGCAGTAAAGCAAATATTTTCATTTCTCCGACAGTCAATGGTATGTGTGCAGTTGTTCTTTTCGCAGCTGAAACACTTCTTTCCATTCTGGGAAATGTCAGTAGGTACTGTAATAAGTTAAAGTATTGTAAAATGATTATAAAACATTTAAATCTAATGAAGCAAAGAGCACCAAAGAGGAGTGTGTCTGTGGTCTGCCCTCATCTCTTCCTCTTCCCCAGTGACTTTTCTGCTTTATACTTCTGACTGGTCTCTTCCTGTGTCACATGGTTCTGTCTGCTGTCCCCACCCTGGGAGCATGACCTGTGCTGTCCTATCAGGACACACCCTGAACGCCCTGACCTAGTGGTAGATGGTGGTTGTGGGAAGCGCAGTCCCTCATAATTACCACTGAGCGTTCCGTCATTGCAGAGGTCACTGTCACAGCACTCGGTGTGGTACAGAACCCTCTCAGAACCGAAGCTCACAGAACCAGAGGAACACTGTTCAGGTTCCACACAGCCCTTTGTGTGTGTAACTCTCTGAACTGTACCTCCCCCTGGAAAGAAGAGGATGTACAGAATGCATTTTGGTGCATATGAAGCCACTTCTTTCTATGTTGCCTTGATTGATTTGGGCTGTTAAGGTGCTGCCCTGTAAGCTGCGACACCAGAGGGACCCAGGGAAACGCCAGCTACATGCAGGTTCTGCCCTTCAGGTACCATTCAGGGCATGAAGCAGTTTTCAGTCTTGCAAGGCAACTATGGGTAACTAGAAATTTCAGTTCACATAGTAAAAACGCGGTAGGAAATATCAAGTGTTCTTAATATCTATTCCTGTAAACCATTTATATAATAATTAAAGCCATTTATTTAGTTTTCACTTGTCACATCACAGCTACTTCTGTACTGCAGCCTTACCTTTAGCAAAAACGGCACTTCCACAGCGAGATTCTGTAGACAAGCACATTTTATATCCTTGGCATAATGTTTGGTTGTCACTGACACAATCATAGCACCTAAGTGAACAAGCTGAAAGACAATAATAATGTCAGCAATACTCTAAATCATGAAATTATACGAAGCATTTAGTGAAATTCAAAGAAACTTTGTCTTGCTGCTAATCTTCATAGATCGAGACCCTCAACACTTACAATGAAGCAAGCTCTCATAGACCTTAAGATGCTGTTGATTTCCAAACCAATGCACAGCCCCCCCCCCACCAATAACAAAGATCTTTGGTTATAAGGCACAGTACCTTTGGAGAAGAGCAGACAGGCCAGAACCAGCTTAACGAGGCATTCCATCGCATACGGTCCACTTTGGGGACAGTAGAAAGCGGGTTCCCCAGTTTCTGAGGGTCTGCAGGGCTTAGGGGAGCTGGAGATGTTACACTCCTCCAACTTCAGTGAGTAATTGTTGCAGCCGGATTCATGCTGGTTTTTCTTTCACTTTTTACCTTCCTGTAAAAATCAGTGAAATGCTGCTTGTTTACACTCCCTTAAGCCGTGATGATGCCTCTGAAGGTCTTTGGGGATCCTGCAGTTTAGGACATGCTCTTGGAGGCTGGAATTTAAGCACTGCGGAGATGAGATTCCTCCTGCAGCAAAGCCATGCTGACGCAGGGGAAGCTTGTACCCAAAGCCTGTCTCGCAGAAGGCAACATGAGACGGGCGGCCAGCCTGTATGTGCTGGGATTGGCTTGCATCTCTATGGATTATACATATTTATACATATTTGCAAACTTCTCAGTGAATCACACTTCTTTTTTTGGTCGGAAACTGTAGCCTGACACCACATCAAGGGATTGGAGGACAGACGGATGGCAACAGCAGCGCTTAAGAGCAGGCATCCAGTTATTCCACTCCCTGTTCTGTGTAATTTCACTCGTGACTTTGGTGATTTATCATTTAAAAGCTTTAAATATTGTTCCCCTGTTTGATTCTTCGATCACTTGTTTTATTTGTCCCTGTTAAGGGCAAATAGCTGAAATAACATGTGCGAGGTTCCTTTTGCTGAGTGAACCCATTGGTCAGGCTATTCAACATGAATCGGGGGAGTGAGACAGTGAAGGACGACTATAGGAGGTGCAGCTGGTTGATATAGCAGGATCGTGATGGGGGGTGGGGGGGTTTGGGGGGCAGCTGGGTGTGTCTCACACAGCACTCAGAAATGGGACAGCTGAATATTATGGCCACTACCCCTCAACAGAGTTGGGTGGTTCAGGTCCAGAGTGTTGAAATCCAGACCAAGATTTTGTTTTGACCAACCACTTGAGTACAAAGAATCACAGGCACAGTGTACTTAACTGGTTGGTTGAAACAAAATCTTGGTCTGGACTTTTACTCTCCGGAACTGAATTACCCGCCTTTGACCCTCACTGTAAATTTAAAATTTAAAACAGAAATAAGAGTTTTCATTAAGTTTTGTTACATTAATAACAAATGACAATAGATGGCTGTTTTTTCCCCAGGCATGGTTTATTGGAAACACACCAAACTGATTCTCTACAAACCTTTTATTTCACCTTTTTATTTGACAAACGTGTCACTTGCACCAGGATATTAGTGGATTTAGGATATATTCTCAGTGTCGCGTCATCACCCTACGAGAGCATTTCAACAATGAACTTTTATGAAATCAATCCGGTTTCATATCCCGTTTTTATGGTTTATAATACAAGGTTTTACAAGGCAGAACCCCACGAGTGGTCTATATTACACCAAGAACAGCGTGCGTGTGTGTGTGGGAAGGGGGGTTGTTACAGAAAAAGGGAGAAAGCGGGGGGGCTGGGGGATGGGAGTGTGAATATGCGTGTGTGTGTGTGTGTGTGGGCACAGGGGAAGGTGTGAGTGTGAGTGAACAAGAGAAAAAAAAATCAGAAACATGGAAGAAAAGCTATTTCTCTTAAAAAACTGATGGTTACTGTTATAGTCTTACCATGGAAAATCTTAAGGCACATGATACTTCAAACATCTCACATTCAGCAGTGGTTGCTTCCCCTCGACCTTTTCATCGGTATCTGCGGGCAAATCGTTTGTGCCGACCCCCTGTGAGAGTGGTGATCTCGCTTAGTGTCATGTCGGGAATCCCCCCGGCGGTGCTGGGACCCCCCCCATGCTAATTTCCCTGCGTATGTTTACACAGGCACACAGACACAAAGCCAGGTCCTGAGGTCGTGTACTGCGGTAAGGGACACATCCCCTCTAAATGCACACAGGAGTGAAGACAGAGAACAGGACAGTTTTCTTTTAATTGTCCAAATTAGGATTTTTCTTCCAACACGTGTATTTATAAATACTGCAATGTTTTAGAAAGTGACACAATACAGAAATCACACTGTATAACAGGAGCATGCCAGTCACCTGTGGAGGAGGTCTGACGGATGGCAGGAACCTCGCTCCCATGGTTCCCTGCCTACCTTTCAGCTCATGAAAGGAGAATTAGTAGCTTTCAGACTGATACTAACTGATGCTAGTATTGCCTTGACGTTAGCAGTGAAAGTTTCCAAGTTCCCTCCCAGCCAGCTGTGAAGTTTACACCATGAAGGAAAAAAAAACTGGCACACGGAACATAAACATCCACAATTTTTTCATGCTTGTTTCGAAGGACAAGAAAAGATGTGTTACAAAAATGGACTGAACTGCATCAGTGCCTGTATGGGCTTCACGCAGCTGCGGTGAGTGAATGGGACCTGTGTCCATGTCAGTCTCCCGCACCCCACTGATTCTCCGTGCCCGTGTTTGGCGATCCGTCCCCCCCCCCCCAGCCATCCCTGATAGTGTTTGGCAACCAGCTCTGCAATAGAAAATGACTTTTTTTTTTTTTTTTTCGCTTCTACAAAGTGGCAGATAAGTCTTTTGCTCTTGACGATACAAAAACGTAACTTGGTAATCAGCATTACTACTGGCTTTCACACTGTTAGGTTAGCAGTTATTACTTTTTACAAAAAAAAAAAACCAAACCCCAAATGCAGAGTCTGGGCATTCCGGTCCTTTGCTTGGCTACATCGCTAACGATAGATAAAGGTCAGTATTTGCTTATTATTTTAACCCTAATATACATTTAGGAAACCAAGAAAAATATAAACTGCTTTGAAAGGAAAGAGCTCCCAGCAAAGTTCTGTTCCTCTCCACTTCTGTTACCCTAAATCGCCAATGGATTGCTCACCAGTTACCTTCCTGAAAACAGAGGGCAGTGAACCGGGTTGTCCGACCGCGCTCAGCGGATACGCCCGTCCCTAGCAGACCTAAAACATGAGGAAACCTTTCATTCCACATCTTCCTCAGTCTGAAGATGCAGGAACAACATTTACATTCAAACGCCTCACCACGTCAGAGATCTACATTTAGAATACCCATAAACACCACCAGATCCTCCACCCAGCCTTCGGGCAACCTTAAACAACACCATATCCACCATCCAAACTTTGGACAACCTTAAACATCAGATCCTCCATACATCCTTAGGACAACCTTAAGCACCACCAGATCCTCCATCCACATTTATGACGCCCTGAAGCACCACCAGATCCTCCATCCGACCTTTGGACACCCTTACACACCACCTGATCCTCCATCCACATTTATGACATCCTTAAGCACCACCAGAGACTCCATCCACATTTATGACATCCTTAAGCACCACCAGATCCTCCATCCACATTTATGACATCCTTAAGCACCACCAGATCCTCCATCCGAACCTTTGGACACCCTTAAACTTCATCAAATACTCCATACACCCACTGGACAACCATAAACACCACCAGATCCTTCATCCACCCTTTGGACACCCGAAATACCACCAGACCGATTTGCCAAGTGTATCAGACCCTTGATTTTTACACAAGAAAGAGACATGTTTCAGCAACTAATGAGTAATAAAGTGTGGGGCACGTTAATGAAGCCGTGCAGTGTGAGCTTTACTGCAGTGCCTCCCAGCAGCCCATCTGCTTTCCATCCATAGTCTCACTTAGACGTCTCTCACCTCACTCTGCAACCCTTCAGGTCTCTGAACAAGCAGAAAAAGCCTTGGGAAAGGATATTAATAAACCAAAAAGAAGGCCAGGGCCCTCCAAATAGGAAAAACGCTGAAATAAATGGACAGAGCAGCAGCAGTGTTCTTTCTTGGCGTTTCTGCTCCTCTCCCCATCTCCTTCGGTCACATGTCCGTTTCTCCCAGCATGCACCAAACCCCGGCCACGCTGAACCCCGTCGAGATCGCCCGGCGCTTCCAGAGGAATGCAGGTGCGAAGCGAAGGAGAGACTCTGTATTCCCGGCCTCCGTTTAAATAGCCACGTTATGCTGAGAAGTTGGAGACGTCGGCTGCAGGGTGGCTGAGTCTTCGTGTGTGTACGTGTATAAAATCTGCTTCTCCGTGTGTGATGGCAGTGATATATGACATCCTCTTCTCGCTGACATGTTGCGCTGTTTTGATTTTAAGCCTAAAACAAAGGGGGGATCAAGCCAATGCAATTTATTTATTGCATACATACAACATGTTTAGACATGTAAGCATGACACAGTTTAATTACTATTGTCGAAAATACCACGTCGTCTTTGTACATGCTGGCAAATTCCACTATTCTCACCAAGCACTGAAATATTGCAGAACCAGTGATAAATGAGCAGGAGGTGATTCAGCAGAGGGGGTGACAGGTGACTAGAGTACCCAAGATAGTCACTGTTTTGGCAGAACTTTCCTGGTACGATGGCACGATGATCAGATCATGAATCAAAATGGAATTCTGCTGATCTGTATTTTATCACATTTTATCACTCTTTTCCACCACACCAGGTACCGTACTTTTAGTACTTGGTACTTCGAGAAAGTACCAAAAGAACAGTACTAAAGGTATTGGTTTTCCACTGGTGTAAAAACTGGGACCGGCACTAAATGACATCACAATGAATGGCAGGGTATTTTGTACTGAATTACTGTTGTATCATAGGGCTGTACAATTTACAATATTAATACCAAAATCGCATGTTATGAACATCCAAAAGGGGGCAACACTGAGCAACACAAAGGTTGGTAAGAGTGGCAAAGGGGTGTGAGCCCTTTGCACAAGCAGACACCATTCCTCTGATGATTGTCTATCTTTCAAATGCACACATGTAACAGGGGGCAGCACTAAGCATGGTGCCACCCATTCCCCGGGGGAACAGTGAGGGGGTATGCAGACGGGCTGCTTGAAGGGGGGCACTATGGGAGTATACTAAGGAGTTCCTTGGAGGGGGTGCTCTGAGGAGGTAATTCTGAGGGGTTTCTTGGAGGGGGTGCTCTGAGGAGGTATATTGTGGGGCTCCTTGGAGGGGCTGTTTGGAGGGGTATGCTGAGGGGCTTCTTGGACGGGGGTGCTCTGAGGGGGTATGTTGAGGGCCTCCTGGAGGGGGTGCTCTGAGGGGGTATGCTGAGGGGCTTCTTAGATGGGGTGCTCTGAGGAGGTATACTGTGGGACTCCTTGGAGGGGCTGTTTGGAGGGCTATGCTGAGGGGCTTCTTGGATGGGGTGCTCTGAGGGGATATGCTGAGGCGCTCCTTGGACGGGGTGCTCTGAGGGGGTATGCTGAGGGTCTCCTGGAGGGGGTGCTCTGAGAGGGTATGCCGGAAGGGCTCCTGGAGGGGGTGCTCTGAGGGGGTATACTGCGGTGCTCCATGGAGGGGGTGCTCTGAGGGGTATACTGAGATGCTCTATGGAGGGGGTGCTCTTTCTGAACAAACAGAAAGACTACGGGAAAACCCTAAGGGTTTGTCCCAGCAGCGGGGTTGAGCAGGAAGGCTACAGATCCCTTGTAGTGCACGTCCCCCCTGTTTGGTTCGGACGGCCTGACTAAGGGTCACTGCTGCCTTCTCTGCAGAGACAGCTTGGGGTAGCTGCTCTGGGACAAGGACAGCAAAGACAGCAAAGTGAGGGATGGGGGAGGGTGCGGATGCAAGGTCTGGTTAAAAGGAACAATCTCTGGATAAAACAGAACTAAGAAAAGCAGAGGAGGGACCTACCATGCATGCATTTAGACCCAGGAGTCTACAGGCTGAGGTTTAACATCACAAGTGTCCACCAGATTCACCGCTGGTCTGTTAGTCCTGACAAACTGTTTCCTATTTGTGTCATTCTGCAGTGATGGGAGAAGGGTTAACAGCAAAACGAGAGTTAAAAAAAGTGACCCCATACGGAGGCGTGTGAGCCAGTGTTAGTCTTCACACTGACACGAGGAAAGCTTCCGGGCAGGATAGTAAAACAGAGCCAAGACATGCAGAACCAAGGCAATGGAACATTTCAGACAGCAGAGCGTGCTGGGGACAGCGCCTCCCCAAGGTGAGGCAAGGCATTGCACTGGCTGGTGACCCAGGGGAAACAAGGCATTGCTGGGTTAAATGATCTTCCTCTCCGTAAATTTGTGCTAATCTGGCCATTGACAAGCAAGCTGTTGATAAAACAATTCCAAGTCAACGCATCGCATGGAAACTTCTGGCAAGGCTTTGCTTTCTCGTCCAGCTTCAGTTCTTGATTTTCTTCTAAACAAAACTTCTATATTTCTGTCAGCATTAAAATAGCCTGAAGCTAGATAGCACAGAGTAGATCCAGCCATCTGCCAAGACGTGATCGTTTCATTTACAAGATAAATGTGGGCAACACCACCAGCAAAATGTGGGCAACACCACCAGCAAACGAAACACTTCCCCGCACAGCTGGGTTATTGCCATTCATCTGGAGAACCTGTTAAGAATGCTCTCAATTCATTCTCCACCCTTAATTAGCACATCTAGACGCAAATTCCAACACTGGCTCCATTAAGGACCATCCTTTCCCGCAACACTGATGGTAACGGTTGATCCGAACACACCAGATACTGCAGCTCAGTTCTGTCTTAGGGACAGAAGGTCATTTACACGAGCTGCTTGAGAAGATAGTCGAGCGAGTGGTTAACGACTTCTAAATCTCAGAGCTGGTACTGTGAATAAGCAGAGCACCGCATAAGTAGAGCGGAATTGGGCCGCATTAGTGACATGTCACCAGAATGTGAAGACGGCAGATATGGGCCGCTTACAAGAATTAATCAGGGCGCCCAGGTCTGTCCATCTTACAGCGACTCACTGTGGAGAGAACGTGAATAATGACTCAGAGCTATATCGCAGATACTGTAAGCCACCGTTAATCACCCTGTCCAGCACATTCTGGGCAACATCTCAGAGACTCCCGGAGGCTATAAGGTACCTTCAACGGCTCCCGTTCTGCCAGGTCACTTGACGTATCCCCGCTCCTGTACTTGCAGTCCTTGTCCTTCTGATCGATGGTGGAATATCCATCTGTGTAGACAAGATATGAGGGTTTTGGACTGCAGCTCTTCTTTTTGAAGAACTCAACCCAGATGTGTGCAATAAACTAGAAACTGAAAAGTCTTGTTGAAAAAACATCACCCCTAATCTCACCACCCGAGCTGCCTACAGTTACGGATGTCTCAATGTTATAATTGATCCTGTAGATTCTGATGGTGATTTGAGAGGTCCCTGGGGACCAGCGCTCTTCATGACCAAGTTTTAGTGCTCAAAATGGTAAAACGTGGCAGAGAAACAGACTTGCGATGAGCTAACCAGAAACTGGGGCCCCAACTGCAGATCACTCAGTGAGATCATTTTCACAAACCTGCATCACCCAGACCGATAAACACATTTCTAACACCAGTATCAGCCTTCACAACCTTCTCTGGCGCACGTTCGTTTGGAAGGTCTCTGGCGCTTCAAAACCCCAAGGACGTCTTTGGCAGGTCAGTACCATTCACTGGCAGATCTGCACCATACACTGGTCTGTTTCCTTCATTGGAAGGTCTGTTGGGGCTCCCTGCAGCTGAGACCCTACTGAACACTAGGCCTGCTCAGCGCACTATCCAGCCTCCAGCTGTCCTCACTGCCTCAGAGGAGGAGACCCCTGGGATTAAACCACAGCCTGCACCTTCAAAGCCTCCACTCCAGCTTCAGAACGTCCACCAAGCCGGCTTCTCCATAGAGTCACAGATGGACGTTACAATACAAAACATTATGCTATAGCCTACATATGGCACTCGCTGCTTGACAGCCACACCCGGACACACATCTCATTAGCAGAGGGCTCGTTTGGTCAGCCAGCAGGGGGCTCTATATGAGAGCGTATCCATGCACAGATCACTTCCTGTTTATTGTCCTGTTCCTGTTTATTCCCGTGAAACACTGAGAAAACCGCGGCCTTAAGCTCGCAGCAGAGCGGAAAATGACTTCAGACGAATGAGACACTCTGCCAGTCGCTCTTCGACCTCCTGGCTCGTGGAGCGGAATGAATGGAGGTCACGGTGAGTAAGGACGGCACGATCCGACTCCTTACCTGGATCGAGCTCGTCCATAGGGATCATGTCACCACTGAGTGATTTCTTGTTGCCTGTAAGGTATGTATACACACCATTTTCACATTATCACGACGGCTGCGCTGCTGAACACTGAGACGCAGTTCAGTACCCCATCCTTAGTTCTATGTGAATCACAGCATAGCAGGCGGAGGGAATGACGGGCATGGGGAAATGACGCGGCAGGCAGGCGTGGAAAACAGGAAGCGGAATGAGACGCATGGCGCTGGCGAGGGGCGGGACCTCTCTGTCAATGAGATGTGTTCGATCGTGGGCGGCTAGCTCTCACACAACCTAGTGATTCGGACATGAATGTGTGGAAACACCTGACACTCATTGTCTACAGCAGTGTTTCCCAGTCCGGTCCTCGGTCCATGTTTTAGCTCCCTCCCAGCTCCCTTGTGGGCTGTCTGAGTCCTCGGGGACCAGATTGGGAAACGCTGATCTATAGGCATCCAAGCTGCTGCCCACAGCCAGGGCAGAGGATTTGCTCAGACCAGGACACGACAGCTGACGGGAGACAGACCGCACGCACATGGCAGGCAGGCAATGGGGTGAAGCAGCAGGAAGCACACCAGGGTACCGCCATCTTTAGCCAACACAGACAATACATTCGAATACTTCCCAGGCTTCCCCATGTCAGGCTCCTCCCCTAAGCAGGGCAACCCCCAGCTGTGACACCACACACTGCGTCACACGCCGGACTCCTCAGAAGCTCAAAGCTGGCGACTGACCTTGATTCTTCTCCATCAAGGGGAGGGTGGTGTCATCATAGGCTGGCTTGTTACTCCTGGTCCCCTTGGCCTGGCTAGTGGCAGTGGGCTGCAGGACAAGGTAGGGGACACGCTATGACCATGGGGCGGGGCTAGACCGGGGAGGGCGGAGCTCTTTGGGGTGGCATACCTGGAAGTGCGTCTTGTTCCAGCCGTCCTTAGCAAGGCTGTTCCTCAGCTCTTTGTGGCTCCACACGGCCTGCAGGACATAGGATGCTGCCTTGGTTTCCCTCTGGGATTGGCTGTGGCGGGGGGGTGTTGGGGGGACAAAGAAGCAAACAGGCTGGAGGGAATCAGTGGAACAGAACAGATCCTCTCAGTGGAGTCCAGGGCTGGTGTCTTGATGGGACTCACCCTGCGACGTCCAAAACCCTTTCAAAAAATGTATTCCCTTCAAAGTGAACTTTTAGCGAAAGAAATCTGTAGAAAAACAGCTGAATCTAAATGGGAAAACCAGAAGTAAATAGGAGAGTAAACGAATGTCTAAAGTTTGTCATCAGCCTGGGATCCTTGATATAAGGACCATGACATGACAGCAGAAGAGAAGGTCTGGTACAGAGGGAGCCTCCTGGAGAGGCCTGCCTCACACACCTGGTCCGGTTGATGGCCACCAGCTTCTCAATGGCCTGAGCCTGGATGAGGGAGCGGGCGTTCTCCGAGCTGTCCGTCACGATCTCGTGGATGGTGTTGAGGACGGCCACCACTGTGTCCTCCTCCAGGTTCTTGGCTGGCCGCTGCTGCCCGCTGGGTAGGTTGCTGACCAGGTCTCTCATGGCGTAGCTGCCTGTGTGGGGGGGGGCGCATGTGTGACGGGTCCTGAGCTTCACTGCACACTGCACTCCATATTTCTGAAGCATCCCCTACATCTGAACCAGTCATCCACGCATCATCCAGCTGTTACCTATCAGGTCTTTGTTGCGGCGGTCCATGGACAGGTTCCTCAGAGCGATGGCCACCGCCCGCACCACCTTGTCTGAGTCCGAGCGAAGCAATTCCACCAGGATGGGCAAGCCCTTCTCCTTGCGCACTGTGGCCCGGATGTAGTTGGACCACTAGGGGGCACCAGAGGGACGGTTTTCAGTGAGGAGGGCTGGAACGGCGTGAGTGATTCACAGTGTGATATTGTATGCTGTCGGCTCACAGAAAAAAAAAAAACGTGTGTGTTAGCAAACAGTGCGTTTTCCCTTGTAATACGTACAAACCGAGCTGTCCAAGAATTACTTGGCTTTGGTTTGTTGTAAATAACAAGTTGTCTCAATTAAACAGAAACGGATTAATCGGAAACACTTGGCTTTGATATGAAAGAGCTCTCAGCAGCACATCAGCAAGCCTCCAGAGACACAATTAAACCCACGCAATGCCAGAAGCCTGCCACTGAGTGGCATGTCACTATTTCTGGCTCCTTTCATTAAATATGTAGCAACTTTTGAATGAGCCATTAACACCTGGCCACATCCCT
>JAODLC010000044.1:20833034-20863268 GCA_026781145.1 Hippopotamyrus pictus | reverse complement strand
CCCCCCCCCTCCCAGAGCTTTACCCCAAAGTGCCAGCACGGGTCTGTTATCGATCCAGCGGCCGCACTCATGTGCTGCCGCACGTGACCTCTGACACCAGGAAGTAGAATCCACACAGTGTGTTCCAAATGAGCTATTTTTCCTCCTCGAGTTCCACTTTGGGACAGGATAACTTTTAGGGGTCCGACAGACATGTCTGGAGTAACTCCCTTAGATACCAGTTTCAGTAAAAAAAGGGGTTTTCTAAGATGCTAACAACACAGACAGGTCAGACAGAAGGATTATAATGAGGAAGGTATGGCAGCAGATGATGCATTCTCCCTGAGAAGCTTCGCAGTCGCTAAGGACAGGTATGCTTTTGATTTATGCCATATTAAATTTAGATTTTCTCATCAACGCTTAATTACTGTTTAGATTGCTTCTTCTGACACATGAAAAAGCTAACTGGCTAATCAATCGTTTGAGTCCTAACAACACGAAAGAATCCTGCAAGAACAAAGCAAACAGCTATCAGTGACGGTGGTGGGGGGGATCTCACCCATCAAAACACACAAAAGGAGAGCGGAGAGTGGAGAGCGGAGAGCGGCTGTGAATATTTAAACCACCCCCGTCTCGGGTCCCCCCCCCCCACAAACTGCATCCCCTTCTCCAGGGAAAGTCATGAGAGCTTTTTCAAAACAATGACATATTTATTCAAAATAAGGGAGCGCTGAAGAGCCACACAAAGCCTACAAAGGACTCTACATCAGGTTTTATTCATAGATGGTGATTACACAAATAAATCATTAAATTTATTACTACTGATTATTAATCATTGCTTCTTCTCAATGAATCATAATCATAATTAAAGAAATGTATTTCCAAACAAGACGCTGAAGCATTTACCATCCACTGACTAGAATTATAAAACAAAGTGACACAAATAATTTCCTCCATGACGAAAGTGCTGTGGGTGCTGCACAATGCAATGCCTCTGTCAAGTCTGAAAAAGATCCATCAGGTACTTTTTTAGTTATCATTCAAGTGGGATCAGTGGTGGCCTAATAGTTAGGGACACATACTTGTAATTGAGAGATTGAAAGATTGCTGGTTCGAATCCCCGACCAGCAAAGTAATACTGAGGTACCCTGAGCAAGGTACCGCCCCCAAACACTGCTCCTCAGGTGCTGAATTAGCTGCCCCCTGCTATGTCACAATGTCACATATGGGTTAAATGCAGAGGACACATTTAATTGTTGCACACTGTGTGCTATGGTGTGTCAAGAATGACAACTAATCACTTTTCCCTTCCCTATACAATGCATCAAATATTTTTTGAGTTATTGTGCTAACAGAATGAAGTGTCTGTGGGACCCATCCCAAAACCATATGTTCTCCCTATCAGTGAATACATTTAAGCCAAATATTACTGTCAAGCAATCTGACCAGATGACAATCAAATTCTGCATTAGAAATTTTATACATACTGGGTTATAATTTTAGGTTTACATGGGCCCTCTCCTGCACTCCCTGGGCGTTTGGGCCCCTCTCCTGCACTCCCTGGGCGTTTGGGCCCCTCTCCTGCACTCCCTGGGCGTTTGGGTCCCTTTCCTGCACCCCTTGGGCATTTGGGCCCCTCTCCTGCACCCCCTGGACGTTTGGGCCCCTCTCCTGCACCCCCTGGGTGTTTGGGCCCCTCTCCTGCACTCCCTGTGCGTTTGGGTCCTTCTCCTACTTTCCGCATGTTTGATGGGAATGGCACAAATGCACATGACACTGAGATAACCTCCACAGTGTTAGCCTCCCTGTCCCGTCTAGCCCCCAACATATTAGCTGATGAATCTGTTAGCACTTCTCCTCTGAGTTCACCCCCAGCCTGGCGCCTTGAGCCGTGACCTCCTTCCTGGTGCCTCCCAGCCCCCAGCGTGTAGGCAGAATGCAGTAATGCTTGTCCACAGGGGCCAATGAAGAATGCGGCATTAGCTGCTCTAGGGCCAGCAAGGATGAGACTGCAACCTAATAAATATGATGGGGAATGCAGGTGTTGCTGTCACCCACACACCTCAGTGCACTAAAAATCACACCTTGGTAACCCCTGACCCAAGCATGGTCTCTATAGAGCTTCGCACAGCCCCTGTCTCAGCACAGACCTCTACTACACATCTGCTCCTTTACGAGCATCTGACAGGCTTCCACAAGGTAAACTGGAGGATTCTGGGAGAGGAGTCGTATTCAATCTGCTTTTATAGATCAGCTGAGCTGCTTTTAAGCCCTACATACTGTATCAGTGTTTTTCGGACTCTTCCTGCTGTTACCTGTCGACAGACTTGCCAAGAAAGCGTCCTTAAAGACTGCAGCATCTGAGGACTAACCGTCAGCAGGAGAGCAGGCTAATACCTGAAACTCAGCAGGCCATAGGGCCTGACATGGAGGCCCTGTTAGTGCAGGGCTGCCTGGACAGGGCTGCCCCTTCCAGTGGGGGGGCTCTGGAGCATCTCACACACTGATATGTAGCCTGTGTGTCAGTCTCCAGTGCTCAGACTTTCACATGCACAGGCTCCTGCACACACACGTGCAAATACACACGCTGCCGGCTGCTCTCGCACACACACAGAGGTCACGCTCAGTCTGATGCCACTCAGCCAGCGAGCCGGGCTGCCAATTTAAGACCCTAATCCAATCCCACGTGCTAACAGGCTAATCAACCCGACACGCTCGGCCAACACTGGTTCAGTGGCCAGTCACTGGTAACAAAGGGGTTGGGGTTATGTCCGGTCAGGGGAACATTAAACAAAAAAACTGTTTAGAAGGCAGATTTTTTTTTTAACTCTACAGCAGGAAAGCAGAACTCTGATGCAAATGGGCAAATAGCCTTTATTGTCCTTGAGAGGAGTCCAAGCAAGGTTACCGTAGAAACAGCTCCCGGTCCCACCTGTGCAGCCTCAGCCCTCGTCTCGGATCCGCATGATTTGCCGAGGTTTGCGAGGAGGATCGACATAATTCTACAAAGCTGAACTGAACAACATGCAAGAAGGTAAAGGGGTTTCATCATTAGTTAGTGGAACCCGTCATCCATCTTTTAAGTTACTGGGGGAAAAAAAAAAATCGGCTTTGGTTTTCCATGGCAGGAATGGTGCACAATCAGACTCTGAACACACTGTGTCACCTACATCCTCGGCGGAAAGAAAAAGCTGGACAGTGACAGAGTTTGACCAGGTCGGAATAACAAGAAGCTTCCAGATTCTGAAGAAACAACTGTGGAGCACGACAAGCACACTGACGTCCGTCTGTATGGATAGAAAAGCGTCACCTTCCAGCTATCGCTCTCAGCACTGCCAGCCACGCCCACTGCACCACCACCTCCTGGAGGATCCTTGGACCCCATGAAATCTCCTGTCTCCTAGTAAGATTACTTCAAGTCCTCATCTTTCCTTGGGAGCTTAGCCCCCAAATGCTGAGGGCCCCACTGGTTCTGGAGCAGGAATGACTCTCCGCTGCCCCCCCGCCCCCGGTCCAGAACAGCATTTGGATGACCTTCCCCACTGAGGTCCAGAGAGTTTACACACACACTGTGATGCATAGAGTCCATTAGCTAGGTGACCACATTATCATCTTAACTTAAAATTATAATCTGTTAGGAGCGAGTGCTGAGTAATCAAGATATTCAGCGCTTCCCACAGAAGGCCATTATGCTGACTCTCTGAGGTCACTGCTTTCAGTTTGCGACCGCTGCCCTCTATCACACTTCTAGAATATTCTCAAACCACTTACTACTGAGCGCCTAAAGCCTCGGTAAAATATTTCAAAGGAAGTGCAGCTGCCATTGGCTTTCCGGCAAAGGTACCAGCTGCAGAAGGAAAATAGCGGGAAATGGAGACAGGCCTCCGCGGGGGGGAGCAAAAGGACGCAGGGAAGCTGCGGGCTTCTGGAATGTGGTGGCTGACACCCTGGCCCCACCCAAGGCTGTGTCCCCTAACATTAACTGTGCACTGTGGAGAACAATAGTGTCCAAATCCCCGCACCCCCCCCCTTGCCTGCATTCCTTCTGAGCCCTAAAACCACTGTCGACAACCCTGGGCTGAATGTTTACGCGTTACTAGAACTTTCTGTACCCTGTAATCTGAGGCGAGCTCAAATTCCAAAAATACAAGAGCCAGGACAAGAGTCAAACAAACAACTAGACTTCAGCAGGAAGGGAAACTGACCCAATATTTGATAACGTCAACAAATTCAAAGAGGCCATACAACAGGCTAACAGAGAGCCAGGCAGTCAAATGTGGCAGAACCACCGACTGCCAAGTGTTTGGCAGTAACACTGAGACTGCTGTCATGTAACAGGTACACCTCAAACATCAGCCAGCAGGAGGAGTAGTCAAACCCGCAGGTATTTGGGCTGTCTGGCTGTCCATTCGAGATTGCACACAGCCAGCAGCATGACGGTTAAGGACATTGACTTGTAACCTCAAGGTCATCCTGAAGCGGGAGCTCTGGTAAAAATGAAATCAAATTCTATAAGTGGGTGAGAAACTAGAAGCTGTTTTTTTTGTCTGTTTTGGAGGAACAAGGAGACAAAAACAAACAACAGCAGCCAAGACCAAAAATGGATTTAATTTAAAGAGAAACCCCAACCATAGTATTTCTGTTCTACTCCATATTTGACTGCAGGCCTGTTGGAGGACCATCTCGTGAGACTGCCCCCTACTGGCGCTCAGTCATCACCACATGCCACATCTGCCAAGCATCTCCCAACACCTTCTCTACCACAAGCTACAATAAGTTCTAGTTTTTGCTCAAAAACAAGCCCCCCCAACAAAATTCCTTCCATGTTTAGGGGATTAAGGGTAGACATCACCAGAATTCCTTCCTTGTAGGGTGGCAATGTGCCAGACTCCTTTGGAGGAGAGAGGCAAAGCATGACTTCAGCTCTTTAAATACTTGAATGACAGGAGAGATAGGCACTGGCAGAGGAGGAATTTTAATGAAATCCTTCTGAGATGACTGAATCGTCACACTAGAACCGGAAGAGTTTCATGAAAGAGACCACTCCTATACCGAGCATTTGAATACAACATTTGCCGCAGCAGATGTAACTAACATGTGGGTGTGTGTTCCAGGTACAGCTAGGTGGAGCGCAGCAGATGTAACTAACATGTGGGTGTGTGTTCCAGGTACAGCTAGGTGGAGTGCAGCAGATGTAACTAACATGTGGGTGTGTGTTCCAGGTACAGCTAGGTGCTGCTTCCCAACATTCATTTCAACCTCCTGAAAAACACATGAGAAGCCCTACAGACTGTTATTTGCTAAAGCACATATTGAACCAGTCTTGGTCTTTACGAACCAAGAAGCTAAGAACTAGAGACAGTAAATTTCAGATCTTACATGCTGAAAGATGAGTTTGGTTAGACATTTTCATCCCGATCGAAGAACTCCTGTGTAACCTTTCATTCTAAGGCACCTCTTTCCGGGCTGCAGATCATAGCAGTCAAGAGCTTGAAGCTTTTGGAAACACTTTGAGGTTGATGAGTCTTGGGTGTTTTTGAGTCGAGTCTCCATCATGGCAATGGTGTGCTTAAAGATCATGAATGCCTTCATACCACTTGAGCTCACACATTTAATTTAAGAGGTGTTCAAACCTAATCCTGGTGTAAAAAAAACCTGCAGCTGAGTGTGTGCATCACAGCACATGGATGGCATGAAGGCGTCTGCAAAGATAACCTCCTTTGGAGGCGCGTCAATCAGCTAGCTACAGCACAGCAATGCTGTTTAAACCACTAAGCCCGGGTGATTCCTCTTCTGAAGCTCTAACGATGCTCTATGGATGTGAGTGACGCCCAGACCTCTGACACAACAAAGTGGAACTCGGCAGATATAACCAGAAAGCAAGTTTGCATGTTCATAAAATCTGTACAGCCAGGCCAAAGAAAAACCTGAATAACAGCGGTAACCTAAAAAAAAAAGGAGGAATTCCAAACCATGACAACAACAACAAACAACAACAAACAACAACAACAGAACTCACTCTGGTGACCCAGAAGATGAGGAAGCATCATATGGTGAGTCCGGCTGGTCACCACCCACGGCAAATGCACACTCCAGACAGCTTCGGGGAAGACTCTCAAGAATGGGGCTGAGACCTGACCCACTTTGCACCCAGACTTGCGGTAATGATGCTCCCACCCAAATCATACCCACCACCACATTAAAAACAGACTGTCTGCACACCAGCAGCCATCGCACGCCTCCCAACAAGGCTGCCGCCGTGAGAAGCTCCCTTCCGACAGTCACTGGTGAGCCAGTGCTCACTAGGATGTTTAGAGGGGACCTACCCTAGCAGACTGTAGGACCATCAACCAACATCCATATGGGATAAATGCAAACACAAAAGGACAAGTTTCTCACTCAACAGCGTTCTATTCCAGGTCTGGTTCCCCAGGCTAATGCCAAGAAATGTTTGACTGGGGGGAATCAAATAGTTTTTTTTGTCAGCCTAACGATCCCATTGTCGTCTAGGTCTCCATGGTAACACCCGTTCACTTGTACCCTGTCCGGAAAGTCCCCCACAGGAACCATGAGAGCATCCACATTCCTAAGAGAACTGATGGAGAATTAAAAAGTAAAACCTCTGTTGCTCTTCTGCTGTAAAGGCTGAAGTTTGCCGTAGGTATTAAGATAGCATTAATGCTCACTGAGGAAACACTGTTACTGGTAATAAAAAAAACAGACAGGACACAGTGCCAAGGACACCAAGCTATTGCAATTCACTGTTATTTATGACCATCCATTATTACTCTTATTTAAATTCACTTCCAAAGGATTTCATTTCAGCCGTCATGCTGGTCTAATAAAACATGCGAGACATTCCTCACAGAGGAACAGGGGTGGTCATGCTTCTTCAGGCACCCACAAGATAAATAAACCAAAAAATACATAAATAAATAACTCATAAGCAACATTTCTGAAGCTTTAGCAGTCTCCCCCCGCAGCGGGACATCAATATTCTTTCGCTAAAGCAGCCACATCTTTCTCAGCGGGTGAAGGAGTGGATATAATCGAGTGCGTTTCAGGGGCATGATGTGGCGATGACACGGTAAAATGCAACATGCTATTCGGAGTCCGGAAGGCAGGCGAAAAGAGGGACAGCAACAGCCCACCGCCTGCTCAGTCGTGTGAATTCTGATTTTTTTTCAGCATTAGATTGAAGACCACCTCCCTAGAAAATGCAGACACCCAGACCATGTCTTAGGTCTCAGATTACACCTAGTCTGTGGCACCTACTCGATAAATCCCTTCTTTGTTGGTACTCAGACTCCCTTTTCTGTCTGAAAGGTTTTGGAGGTGCAGCAAGACTCATTAGGACTAAAAGAGATGGCAGTGCGGGGGGCTAGGGACACATGCCACACTACCCCAGTGGAGGGGAGGGTCCAGTCTTGATTAGCTGTGAGAGGTTTTTCCAAGCCACCGCTCTTCACTAGTCTGAGGGGGGGTCCGCGAGCTGCTGGGTTAGGGAGGGAAGGACAGATGGAGGAATAGAGGGAGGATTTCTGGGAAAAGGGCGCGGGGGACTTAAGAAAACAGCTCTCCTGTGTTCACGTGAAGCCATGTGACCCCAAAAACACCAACTCTGATCCCGCAAGGCTCGAAAAAATACCATGTTTTGGACCCTCCTACTCTTTTAAAACAACAAACCCCAAAAATACCAGACAGACGACAAGAAGGAGGAGGGAGAGGATCTAACAAAGAGCAGCCTTATCCAATAAGAGGGGGCTCAGAAAGGGAAGAGCTTCTCCATCAGGAGATCTGAAGGAGTCTTCAGCAACAGAGCTCTATTTACATAACTGTGGGACCCCGACTCCCTCTCCTGTCATGTCCAGTGTAAATAAGGTGGCTACATTAGCTTCCCGATGAGCCGTATCTCTCTTTGACCTTCGGGGGGGGGGTCCACTCAGCCCCCTCCAAGATTTTTCTGTATGGTCCTTTCTCTTCCACAGCAGCATCGTATCCTGTTCTGACAGACGCTTGGCCAAAAATACACCAGACGGGGGCTGCCACCAGCACAGGCAGAGGGTGCGCCCCGCTGAGCTTGCCGTAGCGTAACAGCGAGGACACGGTCTTGGTGACAGGGCCCACAAACGCGGTCCAAGCGGAAACTTGTAATCACGGGAAAAGCAACATTAGGAGCCATTCAGACCTCCAGCTCATAACGTCATGGTCTGCTGGCGAAGAAATGTAGTGAGGAGCCATTTTCAGTCTATAGGCCCACAATTACCCAGCATGCATTAGCCAGTCCTTCCTGTAACAGGGATCCACAGAATGACTTTGGCTTTTCATGGCACTAGGCTCTGCTGTGGTGAAACCAGGCCAGGCAAGGACACTGTGATTCACTCCGGTGTGACCAAACGCTTGTTCTGTGGAGAGCATGGTAAAGGGTGCCTTCAAATGTTAGAAAACCAAAACTTCCCCTAAGGATTGTGCTTCTACTTTGTTGTGTACTGAACGAGATGCCCCAAATTCAAGATAAGAAATGGCAACATGCAATACACTGGTAAGGATGTCTGATGGCCACCTTGCGCTGCATAGGAATCTACCGTCTACAAACATTCAAGGTTGGCTACTCTTGGGTTTAATTCCCAATGGTGCCAATTAAAAAAAACACAGTAGCAGTGAGGATATGGGGGGGGGGGGGCACAGGCAGGTTTTTGGCGGTTTTCGTACTTGAGTGGCAGGCATGCCGTCCCTGATTACGGAGCTTGCGGTCCGCGTTCTGTGGACGACGGCCACAAACAACGAGATTTATTGTCTGCCATAGAGAGGGATTTCCTGACGGTGCTGAAACGGGGAGCCCAGAATATGACAGAGGGAACAAAGTGAGTATCAAAGTTTAAGCACACATAAGGATAAAGAACATGGGAAAACTATTCTGCACACCGCCTTCCCACCAGGGTCACCACACCAGGATACGCCCCGTAGAACCATCATGGAAATCGTTGACCCAAAATGACATTTAAGGCAGATGCCTTAATGTCCACCCTATCTCCGGGTCTGATGGCTATTAGCCTGAAGGGTAAGGAGTCATGTATAAAGTGGCAGTTGGTGCGGACTGAGGGGTCTCCCTGTGCTTTTGGGGCCTGACATGACCTTCCCCACTGGGCCTCTTTCCAAGACCCCAGCCGCTCACTTGCCCGGGGGGGTGGCGGGCAGGGAGCAAACATGGGTTACAGTTCTGTCGAGGGGTCATGATGGGCGAAGAGGCAAGAGAGGGGCTAGATGACGATGTGGGGGAGGCGGAATATGAATTTGCTCTTAGCCGATCTGCCCTGTCAAAGCCCGAAACTGTGCGACGAGTACAGAGGGGTGGAATAACGAGACCAGCATTGGTATGGCACCGGGATCAGCACCACACAGCCGGGATGAGCGTTACAAAGCATGTGGGATGAGCGTCACAAGGCCAGGATCAGCATTACATGGCTGGGATCGCTGACTGCACACTCATGTCGGTGCTTCCTACTGCTCAAAGCACTCCATGCTGCATTCTGTGTACGTCACTCTTCACAAAATAAATACTAAGTAAAAATAAATAAATTCAGGATCCCACAGCTCAATTCCAGTCCATCCCCTCTCTCCCCCCTCCCCCACTGTCCTCCTCAATCTCCGTCTCCCGTTTCACGGATCTGTCCCTGAAGCGAAAGACGTTCCCACTCCACTGGTGCGGCCCACTACGCTCCACCCCACTCCGGAAACAAAGCTTTCTCAGTCCCACTGACAATAGGAAGAACAAAATGCCCCACAGGGGGTCTCTGTGACGGGGCCCCATCGATCACAACGCTGGGGGTCGAGGGTCGCTCTGGGGAGGGGCAGTCCTGTCCGTGGGCCGTGCCACACTGTACGTTCCTACATGAGGAGGGATGAGCCCCAGCTAAAGCCCAGCCTTCACCAGCTCCCACGGGGGGGGGGGTCCATGGCCGTGCCCCCGATAGCCCCGCGACTCCCACAGGATGACAGGCATCAGCTCCAGATCATGTTGCCTTATCTTGGCGCCCTGTCACCCTCATATCCTCCCGCCTGGGTTGTAGAGCTCATCACGCTCTCCCTGCAGCTGGGGGCTATTTACATGGGGTGGGGGACGGATCCCTACACATTTGGTCCATCTACAGCGCTGTCTATGAACTTCCAGTGGAAAAGGCAACCAACCCCCCCCCCAACATAGCAAGCCTTGAGAGGAATGTTTGGGGTGGGGCTGCGGGGGCACTGGAAGGTGAAGTGGCAGCTTCTCACACAAATAAGGTCCGCCCCTGCTTGCACCCCCCCCTCATGCTAGACCACGTAAATAAGCAGCACGGGGCCACAAAGGCGCAGGCCGGCTTGGACACTCAGGGGTTCGATCTTATTCGCGGGTCTGGAGCCGCACAGAGACTCGGCTGGTAACTGCTTATGGAGCTCATTAGCATGTGAATTCAGGCTGTTCATCTGCAAATGTTCAGCCACAAAAAAAAAAAAGTATTTCAAAGAGACGTGTACACACACACACACACACACATAAATCTGACTCGTTTCAGACGATGATGGGGGGAGAAAACAAAGAATCAAAGGCTGCATTTGGCTTCCTGTGCATTTCCATGGAAATGAGCTACGTCTTCAGATGCATACATCAAGGTCTTTGAGGCTCTTGGTTGAGATTCTGCTCGGGTCGGCTCACGATCTCAGCATGCCAAACGGGGCACGACCAGCCGACTTACACCGTATTTCCTGGCCCGCTGTTGGCTGAGGACCGCATGGTATGTGCGTGGGTGGGGGGGGTGGGATCAGTGCCTGCTGACTTGGCTCACGTTTGGGAGGAGAGGGGGCTGGACCTCAGGGCACCCACGGAGGTGGCGGTCAGCTGCCCCGTAACCCCGACTCCAGTTTCAGGAGCCTTGGCAAACACGACACACACAACAGCGGCCGGGAAACAGGCAGAGGGGAGTCACGCACGAATGACTAACGCGGGGGCTGAGTGGGGACAGGTGGGACCCCAGGCCTCCCAGACCATCAATGCTCATCGGAGCTCTTCCGGTCAGTAGCCATGAGTATTCCATTTCGACAAAGTAACCTAATCTCCACCATGCTCTTCTGCTGCCTGCCTCTCCCAGCGGCTGTCTGTGAGGCGATGTGAGGCTCATCTCCCGCGACACAAAGGGATGTCACAACTACTGTGCACACAGACGCCTGGGGACAGCCAGACCCGGGATACACAGTCTCAAGGTTTCTTGGTGTGGAAAAACAATTTCAAAAAACACAAAGAATATCGAGCAGACCTTTAGGAAGCGGGAAGCCACTGTGTTTAGCTGGAGCATGAAAACCTAAACTGAGAGTATGTCCAAAAAACAAACTATTGCCAGGATTAATGCTTTTATGAAGAGTCTCCTGTTTTGAAGCCAACTCAACCCCATTCTTCTCTGTCACACAAAATCGTACAAATTTATGTTAAAGTGAGGCAGTCGCGAAAGGAGCCAACGCTAACATTTGCCATTATTTTCCATTTTCTTTTTCATATACGGCTGTGGCGTCTGGCAAAACACCAGCCCCTTCGGTCAGACCCTCTTTGGGTCCAGAGTCCAGCCCTTTGGGTTGCTGTTAAGTTTAAAAATAACGGTCTTCAAACTGAGACATGTTCTGGTGGACGACTCCACTGTAATTAAGGACCAGACCCCGTGGTGTGCCTCGGGTCGGGCCTGGCACGGGCAGGACGCCACGCTGTCCAAGGATTGCCGTTGGGTCGGAGCAGATGGGTGTTTCTGGAGCTCCATCCAGGGCCTTCAGGATGTATAGCACATGCTAATAGGATCGAGGGCTGCTAACAGGGATAATTAGGCCTCATCTCTCGGGGCCAGCAGGCAGCATCCACGTAGAAGCCCGTTAACCCAAACAAACAAGCAACATTTACAGATTACAGCTTGCTGCACTTATCTGACAGATCCTCCACTTTTGAGAAACCATTATTCAATGGAATAAGAAAGCAAACACCGTTCTGTAAAAGGCACAAATGGGTCAATGTTACAGGAGAGCGGAACAGGGGCTCCCCCAAGGTGAGAAGTCACGGTAAGGTCCAACATGTTTGGAGGCCATGCTGGGCATTCGAGGAATCTGTGGCAGCGGGCTGTGGGTGGGGCCCGTCACATGCCACATGTCATCCTCCAAGATAGTGGAACACACATCGAAGAGGAACTGTCATGTGTCAGCGGACATGCGTTTTAATTATTAAGCTTAGACTGTTCTATAGCAACTGATGTTATTATCGCTCCAAGTCAGGCATGAGTATGAGGTTTAACCGGGTAGGCAGCGGTTTCATAGACAGAGGCAAAATGACACAGGAAATTCAGAAAAACAACAGGAATGAAGGGAAGCCAGCAGGACGGCAGCCCCATTAACAGCCGGAGAATTTGGCAACCTCCGCCGGCAGCTTCCGAAGGGCCAGTAACGGCTCACGGGGTCACTGGGATGGCGTCCATCCTCCCCCCCTTTCCTCCCCACGTTTTGGACACGGCCCCGATGTGCCAGGAACAACTCCCAAAGAACGTCACCGCTGGCTCCGGGGATCCTCGCCACCAGCGTGCAAGTGCCCGAAGCCGCCTCAGATTGTGCCGCGTGCGGTGACCAGTCCACTCCCTGCTACCCGCTTCATACAAAGCTTACCTCTGTGGAGAGACCATCTCACTGCTTCAATTACCACCCCCCCCCCCCATGATCCATGATTTAGCCACAGCTGTGACTCTCATGAATTTATAATGTTTTATACCGTACCCACAAACAGTCATGACTTCATGCAAAAATCAATCTGCTGCCCATGCAGATGCTGGCCACTCACAAGGATGAGAGAGGACCCCCTTGTGGGGTATGAGAGATCCGCCTTCAAAGAGCAACGACCTAAAGCTCTCCGATCCGCTCTATGAAAACTTAATGGCAAGCTCCCGGGAATAGAGAGCCGATTCCAGAAACTGCCAAGCAGTGTCCAGTGGTCGGGAATCTCAGACACAAAGACACGTACGCCGTCAAGCCCCCAGAAGGTGGGACAGGAGAGAGACAAAGTTTAGGGTCGGAGCCTCACACGCACCTGGCTGAATGATGGACCTCCCCCATCCCCCAGGAGGTGCCGTACTAAGCGTCTCCACCCCGCCGCATGGCTCCGGACCCCACGGACAGAAGCGGCACAGAGATTCCTCTGCAGATATGCAGCACTGACCTGTCTGACTTCGGCAGGCATCGTCAGGGATCCCTTTGTTTGTCCTTCTCCAAGAAAATGAAAATAATTTTCCTTCTTCTCCAAAAGTTACCCCCGTTTTTCCTCCACCTTCCTGTCGAGTTCTCCGGCTGGATCGGAGGCGGCTCAGACGCGGGCAGCCATTCTGTCACCGTGCTTTCACGAACGCACACTTGCACACACGCACGCACGCACACACATACATGCGCGTGCAGCCGCTGGCTCTCACACACGTGTTCAGCTCTCCTCTTCCAAAAAACGGAGCCCCTTCTCTCCTGCTTTGGCTTAGACTCCGGCTGAGAATGGGAGGGAGTGGGGGGGGGGAGGCCCCGTGGGGAGGGCAGAGGAGGGGAAAAAAAAATCCCCCTGCCGGATCGCGAGTCTCCACAGCACACAAAGGCGAAGCGCACACACACAACGCAGCGCACTGAAGAGACCGCTACCCAGCGAGTGAAGAAAAGCCCAGCGCTGGAGAGGGGGGTGAGCAGGGGCGTGTGTGTGTGTGTGTGTGTGTCTCCGGCAGGCCAGCGGATGGGGCCAGGCTTACACCGCCACTGCTACTGCTTTCTCCTCCTCCTAATGTAGCATCTATGCAAACAAGCTCCCCCCAGAATGTGAATGTGGGGGGGGGGAGTCGGGGGCGGAACATGGAGACGGAGCTGGGGGGGGTGACCGACAGGCCCAGCTGGAGCACAAGGAGAGTCTGTCGTGGCCCCTCCCAGCCCAAGGGGTCGTGGCAGGGGGGTCCAAGGTGTCCTAAGTTCTTACTGATCGGGGGTGACTCGAATTTCTAGGATCCTGGTTCGTCACTTTTGGCCCCTGAGAACCTGTGGTTTCTAAATGCTGGAGCAAAAACACCAAGGCGACTCTAAACAGCGCAGTTCTCGGCTTTGCCCCACTGCAAGGAGGAATGTTAATCTAATAATGGGATGTGTGGAGTGCTGAACTGTTCACAAGGACACGGTGAAGAGCCTCCGTCACACGCTTGCTGTGTGTGTGTGTGTGCGTGTGGTGCAGAGCCCCTGCTCGCCGAAGGGGCCACGGGGAAGGCTTTAGAGATCCACAGGCGCCTGCTTCTGTAGCCATCTGCTGCCTCAGTCTAGGTGCTTTAAGAATGTTAATCTTTTTTTAACTTTGCAAACACTCAGATATAACAGAGTAGTTAATAATGTGATGTCCCTCTGTACTTGCGTTCATTCCCCGGTATTCCCCCATAAGAAGCAGAACAACATTTAAAAAGTATTCATGAATAATATTTTGCAGGTAATCTAGACCTACTTGTTCGTTTTTTCTGTCAGATGAGGCTGAGGAGCAGATGGTGGGAAGGTTAATGTATTACAACACGCTGCAATTTGGCAGCCGAGCGCCGTAAGTGAAGCTGCAATCTGTTAAAGCTGTCTTCGGCGCTCTGCGTCGACACGCAGGAGGAGCAGTCCAGATCCTGACACCACCACATCCTGTCCTTCCATGTTAACGTGCAAATTTGCACCAGACGAGCTAATTTAGGCTAGAAAATCACTTTTGCTCAAGAACACAGCATACGGCGCTCAGAGAAGAACTCATCTAGCTTGTTGTGAATCGTCTCCCTTCTGCTGGAAAAACACGCAGTCAGCATAACACCATTCGGTGCATAATGCGTTAGCATATGATCACTAAATGAAGATCTCAGTTGTAGGATGAAATCATCACTCATAGCGGCTTTGCTAAAATCACAAACGGATTCAGCCCGCTCTTTTGCCAGCTCCTTCTTCTTCAAACTTTTTAATGACCATACCAGACTTTTACGGAGAGGCAAATGCAATCCAAGGATAAATCGCTCGTGCTAAACATTGTACCACAGAAATGTCATCTGGGCTCTTGAGCAAAGCTGGAAGGTTCTGGAGAAAGTCAGAATGTTCCCAGCACTGGCATCCTAGGAGTTCATAATGCGTCTCCAGATAGAAATTGCATCATAAAGATTTTACACCCACCCCCACTTCTGTGAAGATGCAAACGCAGACATAATTTAGAGGAACCAGGAGGGTCGCTTGCGCTGAACCTGAGTTCAGTGTTACGGATGAAGTAGCTGCTGTCTTTTTGATGCTCTGTGATGGCATGGTTCAAAGCCTGCTCCAGAGCATCAGGACCGTCCTGAGACTCCCAGGGCAGTCAACGCTACCTCCCTGGTCTTGCCCATATATGGCAAAGTCCTGCTTCTTTGCGATGTCCACTAAGTGCAAGTCCCAAGTCCTCAAACCCCACCTCCTTCTCTTTCTATCAGAGCCAGGGCCCCTCTGGCCTCTCAGAAGGCTAAACAGCTGCCCTTTCTAACAGGAAAGGTCAGACACAAAGTCCCGACCTCATTGTTCTCCCTCTGAGCCAGGGGTGGGCAATCTTATCTGCAAAGGGCCGGTGTGTATGCAGGTTTTTGGGATAACCTGTAGGTCAGCTGATCAAACCCAGGTGTGAGGACTCTTCAGCCAATCAGTCCTCTAATTAGTGATCTAAGTAGGGAGTTGCAGTGAAAACGCGCATACACACCGGCCATTTGCGGATATGATTGCCCACCCCTGCTCTGAGGAGAGCAGGAAATTCTGTGACTCAGCATTTCAGACGTCAAGCTCAAACCAACACCCACGGCACAACAAACATTTGTAGTTATACACAAAGGAGAAGCAGCAGCAAAGAGTGAATGGCCTTGATTCATTTCTCTTCAGATCTAGCAACCTTTCAATATGGCACCTACAGCAGCACTAGAGATCCATCCTTGCAAAACCAAGCCAAGCCAAATCACCACACAGCAAGTTTTGTCTCCCATTATTAATGTAAGTTCACCACTACAGAAAAATCTCAGGATCTGGCAGCCAAAGTTCTCTGTAAAACGGCCTAAACTGACACACAGATATGGTTCAGTGATTGTTTATACTATAAAGGTAACAATTTCGCTATTGTGACCCTAACTAACGAAGGGCCATGTTATCACAATGATTTAAATGTTACAGCCCATCGATAAAAATAAGAGCTACGTGAAGGGCTTCAAAGGTTTAGTGCATTGTGGCCAATATGCGAGATGTAATTACAGCACAGACAAGCACAAAAAACACTGGGGAAAGGAGACCTGAATGGAGAAGTGTAGACTGGCCTCCACACAATGGCTTCCTGTGATGAACGCTGACGGGAAAAAATGACCCCAGTGTTCCAGTGAGCTATCAGTCCATTAACTACAACTCAGAGTCGCTGGACACACCCCTCGTCTGCCAGTACGGGGTATGACTTTCTTACCCGGATGAGTTTGGGGAATAGCTGTCGATATGTGTGACTTTTCCATTTACAAACTATTTTGCTCCAGTGCATGCCAGCGATTAACACGGCAGTGATGCCAGAAAGCGGTTTTCCTTTCAGAAAAAGAAAAAAAAAAAAACATTTTTTAACGCTCTGGTGGATCCTGCTACTTTGCCTCAGCAATAAAAAATGTAAATGTATGTTAAACACATAAAAAATAGATGTCGCAAACTCATTCGATGGTTGTCATGGAGACACAGGAGAGCGAGAGGCACACATATGCTATTATGGATGTGAATGTAAGTGTGAGGGCAAGGGTGTGTGTGTGTGTGTGTGTGTGTGTGTGTGTGTGTGTGTGTGTGTGTGTGTGTGAGACTGGGGGATAAAGTGAGAGAATAAACAAAATCTGGCAATTTCACACCAAAGTAACTACACACATTTATGGGGGGGGGGGTTCTTAACAGAGAGAAGGGACAGAGCAGGGAGTTGGGAGTCATTGTTGAGCAGGAGATTTATGAGGTCATGGGAAGTTTACGGGGCCCCGCTGTCACACTAAGACAGCCAGGGTGGTGACACAGTCAGTCCCACATCACAGCTCCACTTTCTGCTGTGCCAGGGCAAGGTGTATGAACATTGGCTCCATCGTTGGCCCAGCCTGAACCACCTCAGCTATGCAAAACACACACATTTCCTCCCTGTTTGTTCCCTCTAACTAAGGCATCTGTTTGAGTGCAGAGTCTGGTCAAGCTGAGCCTGAGGAACGTGGCTAGATGTGGGAGGAGAAGTAGGTCAACTGCAGCTTTAGAGTGGGAAGCAGAGGAGTCGTGTGCCATGAGAGCCCCCATCCCCCAGTGCCGTGGAGAGCTGAGCAGGCAAAATCAATTTGGACCTCTGGTAACAGGAATCGACAGAAAATAAAGAAATACAATAGTTTGACTGAACTGTCTGACTGAGCCATTAGCGACCTCAGCAGAAGGGATCATCACCAAATCTGACTGTACCATTAGCAACCTGGACAAAAGGGATCATCACCAAGTCTGACTGTAACGTTAGCGGCCTGGACAGCAGGGATCATCACCAAATCTGACTGTAACGTTAGTGACCTAGACAGAAGGGATCATCACCAAGTCTGACTGTTCCATTAGCAACCTGAGCAGAAGGGATCATCACCAAGCCTGACTGTACTGTTAGCAACCTGAGCATAAGGGATCATCACCAAGCCTGACTGTACTGTTAGCAACCTGAGCAGAAGGGATCATCACCAAGTCTGACTGTACCGCTAGCAACCTTGGAAGAATCCCCCATTTTCTGGGTGAAAAAAAATCTCCAGTAGTCAAAGAACATTTAAATTAACATCATCAAAAAGTTATTTTTGCATTCAGAATAACTGTTGAAGAATCAATATATACAACAACTTTGCAGAATTCAGATTAAGATAAGGGCCCATCTGAATGTCTGTAGATGCAAGGTTATATTTATTCTGCACGATGCATGTGGAGTTTTTATGTTCTCCAAGTGCTTTGCATGGTGAACTGGCATCTCAAATTTGTATAAACTTTATGAGCAAGTAGCAGATAGACGGATGCAATAGAATATAGTCTAAGTATCTTTCCTGTAGAAGGGACAGGTGCTGAGGAAGGTTAGAAATGCAAAGCAAACATCTTGAGGTAATTCGAGGAAAACACAAAAGAATTTTCACAAACACATCATAATGTGATGAAATAGTGAATCAATCGCATAAGGACTAGATCCATATTCTTAAATTCTCACGCGCAGGTGGGTATTCTATTGGTCGAAATCATAAAATATCACTATTTGGTCAATGACGAAGAATTCAAAATCAAATGACAATACTGACAAGACTGGTATACCAAACACATCTAGAGGAATGACTGGTCTCAGGTTCAGTACCTGTTCCCAGAAACCACCGTGAACCCCTGTGAGGTAAGCTTAACCAGGCCTTCGGCTGGCAACAAATGCACAGAAAAATGGCATGAGGGACTCAGGCACACAAACAGCTGAGGAAAATCTAGTTAACTTGTGACAAAACCCATGTTTCTGTTGAAATGCCCTGTGAGGTTGCCGAGTAGGTCAACCTAGCTAAAGGATTGCTCTGCTGATTGCTGCTATAACTTCTATAACTATCTCTTCTCCTCCCAACATTCCTGAAGTCCTGACCTCCCACATATCACTCCAACGGCTGGAGCGGAGGAGAGGATGCTGGCCGGAATTTCATCTACAAGACTGAGCCGAACTCATCTTTGATGATCACAGACACTTGAACGGCCAAGCCGGAGCCAGGAGGGCAGGGGCAGCTGTGAAGCAGAAGACCGTCACTTTCGGGTGAGCCGAGCACGATGGAGCAGGAATGGACCACTAGGGGCAGCGGTGAGGGCTGGGGGGTGCTCGGCTGGCTCCGTTACCTGCATCACCATCTGCTGCCAGGCCAGGCTCTGGGTGCCACTGGCCGTGGGGGGTAGGGCGCCACGCTCCAGCTGCAGGGAGACAGTGCGCCGCTCTTCCTCCAGTGCGCGGGTCAGCCGCTCAAAGCGGGCCTCCTGCTCCTTAACCGACGCCAGGATGCTGGCGGCGGCGCGCACGTCACACTCCTCCATGGCCCAGCGCCCAAACGCTCTGGTCTTGGGCGGGGAGGGGGAAGAAAGGCGGCACAGGGTCATGGGGCTACTTCTTACGCACCACACCCTCGGAGGTGCGTAGCTAGAAATTCAGATTCAGAACTTTATGCATGCAAGGGTCCCTGTGACGTGCTGAGCCCCCTGAATTTGCCAGGGTATCCATGCCCCTACTGCACCCCTGTTAAGAGGCATGATGAAGATCTGATATCATACTTGACTTTCTCTGCAACTAAAATGGCTGGACCCATGACCCTGGCGAAGATCACTGTTTATGTATATATTTATAAAACTGGTAAGATGGATATATGGATGGATATATGGATGGAATATCTCCCCCCCAAATGACCTCACACCCATTCTTCACCATGACACATTGACATCGAAGCCCTCCAACTTTTCAATGTAATAAAATTCAAGGGCACGCCTATACATACATGCAGGCACAAACTTATCAGAAGATGAAGCACATATGGACACAGGGAGCTCACGTGAGGAAGGGTGGCATCTCACACACAGAGCACACGGACACAGTTAGACTGGAGCACAGACAGTGAGCGCTAACTCTTAGCATGTGGTAGCACAGTAGCTAGCAGAGCAATGACACTGTGCGCTAACTCTTAGCATGCGGTAGACAAACTGTTAACAGGCACCTGCACCCTGCTGACAGCACTGCCTGTTCTGTGATTGATGGCGGAGGGACAGTGTGTGTGTGTGTGTGTGTGTGTTTTTGTGTGTGTGTGGGGGGGGGGGGCATCACTATCATCCATTGAGACAGACATTCAAATAGAAAAATAAGGGCTGATACACACCGGTTGGATTAGTAGTTTGAGAGGTTAGAGCAGAGACATCCCTCACTATGGATAGAGAAGCAGGATCAAGGGACAGGAGGACCAGAGTGCTGAAAAAGAGATGGAGGGAGAGAGAGAGAGAGAGAGAGAGGGAGGGAGGGAGGAGAGAGACAAGGGTTAATTTGAAGGTTAACAGAGAAACGAAAGCCATGGTCCCCTCCTCTGAGAGCCCGATTCCAAAACGATGATCATCACCTCCACAAACACGAAGGGAGGGGTAGTGGTGTGACCACAGAGGCTGGAGGAGCTGAGCCCAGTGGATGTACAGAGTCACAAGGGAGACGCACACTCTTGGGAGGGCGTGTTGGCCCCGGGTTTGAGTCACACTCCCAGGAGGCTGTGTCAGTCCCAGATTCGAGTCACAACTGCCCACGGATCAGAGAGACCTGCGGGCTGTATGTAAGCTCCCGTACGGTGGGGTTCTGACATGGTGACACACAATAATAACAGAGCCTTCCGTCACGCAAACTGGCGATTTCAACAGGACACCAAATGACAAGACGGCTTTTGCCCCTTTAAACAAGGGTTATTTCCGTTAGGGCTCTTTTAGCCAAAGTGAATTCCAGCCCCAATACCCAGCTGGACTCTTCACTGGGGCGACCAGTTCTACACTTCAGGGTACAACAGCATGTCCCATCATCAGGTCCAGCCAGTCTTCAGAAACCACATATTCCCTGCCCTTTAAAAACACTGCAGTCCCAGGGTGTAAAACTTTTAAAGCATGTAAAGACACTAAGGACTGTAAACATCCAGAGACCAGCTGCTCCGCCAGGCCGAGGTTACTGGGCTTTTAAGACTCCGTGCCTCGGTGGACGCTACAGCGACTGTAAATCAGCTGTGGGGCGTCAAAGGCATGTCAGCGGTGCCCAGAATGCGGGCCGTCAACGCGGCGGTTTTGGGAACAGATCAAAGCATGCTGGGAAGGAATCTGAGGAACCTCTCCCCAAGAAACGGGAGCTCACTGGCCGAGGCACGGCAGCGCCGGGGCTGATGGGAAGCGGCCAGCCGTTCAGCCTGGGCTTCGCTCAGCAGCGCGGGGCCCGCATACCAGGGCTTTGGATCACACAGACAAGGAGACGTTGTATTTACGGAACAGGGCAAATGAGGCAAAACGCACACCGTGTCCCTCCAGGCTGCCCGGGAATCTGTGATTCCCTCAAACCCAAAATGCTGTTAATGGATGAGAGGAACAATGCGTACAGTCCCCCTCCTCTACGGCTGAAAATGAAATGCAGAGATCTCACAGGAGTGCGCTGCGCTGGGCTTTCCCCACAAGAATAAATGCCTTTCAGCGCACACCTCTACCTAAAAATAGACAGCTTAAAATTTACTCACAGGCAGGTGTACCTTAAGCACGGTTCGGAGACGAGACCGCGTTCTTCCAGATCTCACGGAAGGAAAAAAAAAACAACAAGGGTAGGATCCCTGGGTCTCTTCGATACCGCATTGCTACAGTGGGATGCAGAGCCCCCACCCCCCTGCCCCCCATTTAAATGAAGGAGCGTCCTGGAGCTCGACACCAGCATCACCGAGAAGCAACGTGGCGAGAGAGCTGGCGGCTGCGGCCCCGTGTCCAGACGCCACTGCCCGGGGTCCCCAGGACCTGGGAGCTATCAAAACAGAGACCAGCTCAGCTCCATCATCACAGTCACTGCGCTCTCACCAAGCGATCAGTCGCCTCCCTTGGCTGTTATTATAATTTAAATTAGCTCCTTGTCCAAACACACCTGGGGCCTGGTTGAAAATGGCAGTCTCGTGGGGGGGGGATTATTTAAAAACATCTGCTCCCCCCATAGAAGTCCTGGGTCTGTTTCCCACCTGAGGTCTCAGATGCTGAGCTTGCTAGGACCACACTGCACCAGTCTGTGATTAAGACCCTTCTTGCCAGGGGTCTAGGAACCAGGGAATGGGGGAATCACCCCCCCCAGTATTTAATTTGGCTTCATTCATCCACCCCGGCACACAGACAAATGTATTTAAATTACTGAGCCCCCCTACGCTCTCCTACACCATTGCTCCGCACCTCACACCAATGGATTCGGATGTGGGGTAACAGTCATTGTCGGACCCCACAGGTCTGGGTCCATCATTACAGTGGACAAACAGTGAGCTAGGATGGAGACAATGGAAACTCAAACCAGAGAGGGGACTGAAATACCTGATTCTACACATCATGAATCATCCACCTGAACAAAGGCGATCACCCCCATTGGAGCCTGAGTGTTGGTGTCAACTAAAGATCAGTCTAGCGTGAGAAGGACATCCACACACACACAAACCCACACACAAACCCACACACACACACACAAACCCACACCCACACACACACACCCACACACACACACACACACGCACACACACACACACACACCCACACACACACACACCCACCCACACACACACACACATACACACACACACTTACTTCTGCCTGAGCACTTAAACATGACCAGTGGCTGAGATTCGCTTTCATCAACGACCCAAAGCAGAACAGAAACACTCAAAGATTACTAACATTTATGTATAACAAATAACCATTTTAATCAGCATATCGATGCTGCATTGCTCTCTGAAAGAAACTGAAACCCAAAACCAGATTATTAACATGTCTCATTTCAACTGAAATTATTTGCTAATCCTAAGGCCACAATAAAAAAAAAATGCATCAGATAGTAATGAAGGCAATGATTTTAAAACGTTGTTTATCTGTAGGGGTGAGAAGCTAGGTGTAACTCAATGGGAGGAAGGCGTACCCTTCAAAGGCCAAACTTTCAGCCATGCGGCGGCCGAAAATGTCTGAAGAATGTGCAGCGGAGCGGATGTTTCCGTTCACATTTTTGTATGGCAGTTTTTCAGGAAGAAACAGGGGGGGGATGTCCTCAGCCATTAGTCTGACCCCCAGCCACCCTCTGGGGCTTCAAAAAAAAACTCTAAGCCCCTAGAACATAAACAACTGTACAGATATGAATCACGTGCGGATAAATGCTCCCACAAAGTGTCCCTCACAATGAAAAGCAAATAAATGGAGGGGGGAAAAAAACATGAAAATCCCCAGAGAGGCTGCGGCTGCAGGAATGATGAAAGGCCGGCCGTACCTTTGATGTGACTCGGACCCGGCCGCAGCGTTTCGGCTACAGCTGCCGGGCGTCAGCCTGGCCTGCTGCGACGGCTGTGTGGGAGAGACGGCCAAATTCGGCCGTCACCGACACGTCACCTGCACGAACAATAATGCCACCGCCAGGGTATATTTGCACCGGCCCTTTAAGTGAAAGACGTGAAAAGGAACGGGGGTGTCATTTTCCTACACGCTGGGGTGACAGCTTCTTAAAGACATCACGCGCCATTCGTTCAAGTTGGACTGGCGTTCCGGCTCGCACATGGCAGCGGGGGCAGAAGGTGCACCCTGAGACAAGTCCTGTCATCAGGAGTAATGCAGCAAAAGGTCATTCGGTCCACCCACATCACCCAAAACCATGGTCTTTCCCACAGGTCAATTTCAGAAACCCCATTCTAATGACTTTCTATTTAATTCTGTGGCCGCGATTAAAATCTCCCTCCGTTGTCTCTCTGTGTCTCTCCAGATTCCAGGACAGACTAGCTCTGCACACCACAGCTTTTTTGGAAAATACCAAAATGCAAGCTGATCTATCCAGTCATCTCTCAGCTATATTGCTCCCAAAAAGGCGGCAGGTTAACTCAGGGGCGTGAGGTCATTGTCCTCGTGGGGTGTGTCAGGCGGGGCTTGTCTTGGGTGACTTCTGAGAGCAACAATGACAATGATGTGTGTGTATGGAAGAGGCCTGTGGGAGAAGGACAGGGGTGTCGAATTCGGCACAGGTATACAGACACAGACCTACAGACACAGACCTACAGACAGATAAGCAAAGACATACAGACAGATACGCACTGCCAATCAGGAAGTCTCGTTTGTTTGGATATTTATAATCTCAGCACTGGATTCATTTCGTCTAGAGCTGAATTTAATAAACGCAGGACCCGCTCCCCCCCAATACTGAGGACCTTACTCCAAACCCCTACTGGCCCTTATGCAAAGAGATGTTTTCAGAACTCTGAAATAAACAAATTTCCATTAGTGTCTGTGGGTTTATGAAACAGTACCAGCAGTCACCCGCCCCCCCTTTAAGAACAGGGAATCCCCCCCCAGGGCTCCTTGCTGTATAGTAGCCATACCCCCTCTGAAGCAGCCTAATCTGTGTTCCGGGGGGGGGTCTTAGTTGCGCGATGTGCAGCCTCAGCACATGGTTAATCACCGTCTCCCGCAATTATCCCCCCAAAGCTGCCTGGAAGCCTCTGAATGACACTGGAAGGTTACAAACCTGTCTCTCTGATTTCCTGCACAAACCAACTTTTTCAAGGGATCCACAGCCCTCCGAGCGCAGCCCAGACGGCGGAAATGCAGTGATACCGCAACCATGAGCTGAGTTACACAGTGTTTCCCTATGCAAACTCAGGAGGGAGTGAGATCAAACTGAAACTCAAATAATTCAATCTCCAATTCGGGAAAGTCGAGAGCTGCTCACACTAAACCAACTTTGTTCAGCTGTTACTGTGTTTTCATGTCTCAGCTCAGAAATATTCACAATTCAAACATTCTTAGTGAAAGAAAGATGAACAATGGAACCTTCTAGAGTGACTGCAGAGTATGGCACAAATTGTGGAGAAAAGCCATACTTCTCATTTTCAAAACACCAGATACTTACTGTAGGCCAGAGAGTATTAAACTCATCATTACCCTTCCCATCATGCACTGGGTGTCAGGCCTAATCGCACATGGATCACATGATCATAAAGATATCCGGAAAGAGTTATACAAAATCAAGGGTGAAACAACAGATAGCAAAGTCTACATCGACGCAACAGTTCACCCTCAGGAGTAGGACTTATAGTTCAGTCGTGGGGATTAGGGGTGCAGGCCTCCCACGATCTTGAAAAACTGTGCAAAATGTTAGGGTCCCCCTTAGTCCCATTAACGAGCAGCACAAAAACAAAATGACGAACGTACAATACAAAAAAAAAAATCACTGTGAGAAGCCAACGTAAACACGTTTAGCATCCTCCAAACCAGCACTGCACATATATTCTCATGCAGTTATAAGTTAGTAAGCTTTTTGTGTCATTTGCTGGGCTCCATGTGCTGTATAGAGTCCCAAAAAAATTTCCCATTTAATTTCTTATACCAACCCCATAATACAGGGCTATTCAAATCATGGTCCTCAAGGTCTGAGCCCTGCTGATTTTCCAGCCTTCCTTTACCTGTGAGCTGGTTATGAAGCCTCTGTGGCCAATCAGGATCAGTAATTATTAAACCAACTATCTGGGAGCACTGAAAACAAGGCCCAGATTTGGATTCGAGGTCCAGATTTGAAGGTCCCTGCCATAATTTATCAAAACTGCGATGGGGAAACTGCAAGGGTCAACTGTATAGTGATACTTTATTGATCCCTCTGGGCAAATTCTCTTTTCCTCTACCCCATTTTGCTCTCCATGAGACAGATAGGAAGGTGCAAGCAAGCCTGGGGGTCATAGTGTTGGGTCAGCCAGCACGTAGTGCCCCAGGAGCTGGGGCCAAGGGCCTTGCTGAAGGGCCCAGGATCATGTGACTACTCTGCCGAGGCAAGGGCTTGAACTGGCAACCTTCTGACCACAAAAACAGAGGTTTAGTTCACTAAGTCCCAAACATACCAGCTGTGGAAAGTGTCCTACTCCAAACCATACATCATCTCCAGAAGCAAGCACCTGGCTGAATGGTCCAACAGCTTCACCATAACACAAAAAGACACGGAACTCTGAAGGGGTACTAACCCTAACCCCAAACGGACCTGACGAGAGCTCAGTCCACTATCAGCCCCCAGAAGGCCCCGTCATTTAGAAAATCCTTGCGGTTGCAGTTACAGTTCAATAATAAGACAATGACATAAAGCTGTGGTGATCTTAAGGCCGTCAAGGTTTCAGGAAAAAGAAACTCACAAAGAACATCAAAGGACAGCAGAGCCTAGTGACAGGCCTGACTTCAGAAGAAATCCGTCATCCCATTAAAAGAATTTTAAAAGTTAGAAGGTTTACCACCCACTCAAAACTGGTTTATATGGAATCAGAAACAGCAATATAACCAGTTTTGTTCGTCTAACTGATTGCTGGTGAAGTAAATCCTGGTGAGAGTCAGTGTTGAAGCTCTGCGAACACTTTGCTGCTTTTTAACCGTTAAAACCCTAAGTCATCCAAAATCAACTCAATTATTTAAATGACATTTTGAGTCACTGTTTAACTTTGAGACAGAACTGGGACAACCCTCTGCAGTGGGCTAATTAACAGTTACTGGCAGCTACTTTATAAGTTTAATTAAAATATACAGTGATTCCAGATGACATAAGTAACGCTTTGGGTCTAATGAAAAAAACGTGGTAAACAGAGTAATGAGTGGTGCAGAATGATGTACTCATCGGCAGGTAAGGCGGGCACTGAGGAGTTTGATGTTCTTAGCAACTGTTCAAAATTCAAAACATTTTGACGTTTGCCTCAGGTTCGAACCAGCAGGCATGAGGATAAAACTCTAATGCTGTATCAGCATATAGCAAAAATATCAAGGCCGCCAAGACGTTAGGCGATGTTAATACGACTTTAACAAGTAGAACTATTGGAATATGATCAGCTTAAGCTGTTAGGAGAGTCTGCTGGAGATAGTTACATGTGATTATAGGTAACCAAATAAAACAGTTATCGTCATAGACGGGTGTATTAAAAAACATGTTCTAGCTGATATCGGTGGATGCTGAAGGCTGATATGGCCACGAAATAATTTTCACATTGGTTTTTTGGGCAGCTGGTCCTGCAAAGTCCCGCTTTAAACATCTGGTCTGTGGGTAAGAAACTGAATCATCTATTGTTAACTCAATTCCAACCAATTCCAACCCCCATGAAACCTGTAAGGAACCAGCTAATGATGTCTACCAGTTTTAACTGGACCATCCCCTAGAGATTCTGTAACTTAACGTCCTGGACAGGCCAATGACTCTTGACTAAGGATTTTCATCATTACACCTTTCATGGAAAAAACAATTATCAAATTATTCAATTATCGTTTAATTCCCAGGTAAATCAAAATCCTTTGAGTCTAATGACTGTCCACATACACAGGATCACCCCGGAAGCAGAAGCACCATGTCTTTCTCCACATCTGCAGGATGCCGTGGGGATCATGCTCGGCCTTTTCATGCAGCGATTCCAAAGCCTCCTGACATTTTAAGTCACGCTGACAAAGAGGGGAGGCCAACAATATGCTATTGGCTGGCATTGTGAGTTCATCAAGTGGAATAAAACACTGTCTGACAAGGACAAGGCCGCCCTTACAGGCTATTAAAGTCAATTTAATCCCGGTTTAAATCAACCGATTGGGGTAACACATGGATCGCAGCTCCGGCTGTTATGTGTCTGATTACCAGCATCCTATTTAACTGAGGTGGAGATTTCAGGTCCAGATAGTCCAAATCCAGACCAAGATTTTGGTTCAACCAAGCAGTTGAGCATAAAGAGTCACAGTCACAGAGTACTCAACTGGTTGGTTGAAACAAAATCTTGGTCTGGATTTGGACTATCTGGACCTGAAATCTCCACCTCTGCTATTTACTCACCTTTCATCCCCTTCCACCCTTCATAAGGTCATACTGAAACATGGGCAAGCCGTAGGCATCATGTGAAGGAGGCTACGCCCAGCGGTCAGCTTTCGTGACTTAGATCGTTTAATCAACAATTTACCTAAATTGAATCTTTTCTCTGCCATCTTCTTCAATCAGCAGAACTTCCCAAAGATCTTTTCACCGCATGTGTGATGCGATTCACCATGACTTTTTGAAGGACATAAAAGAGATGCGATGGATCGACGAAGATGCTTAATCAAAGCAATGGAAAGAGAGGCTTTCACTCATTCTAAAGTGCCTGCTTGTTAACGTTTCAATCATCTATTTCTATTCAACAGTCTGCATCTATGTTTAAACTCAAGCCTACAAGAGCTCCTCTTTAAACTCAGAATTAACATTCGACTAGAAACCAGTAGAGAATGTCAGGGTCAATGACCTGTCAACCGATTTCCAATGAAAACAAACATCTCTGGGAGCGAGAGAGACGACCAAAGTGTTGCAGAGCAGGGGGGTTGGGGGGATGCTGAACTGGCCTGGTGTTTGGCTGTAGCCAGCTCTCATTAAAAGGGTGGAAAAGACTGCAGTGCTTTATCCACCGAGGGAGCCACTGGCGAATTCCGGCATACTGCAGTGGCAGGTCTCTCAGCATGTGGATGATCCGTCTTGTGCTGGAAGATCGAAATTTCGCTGAGAAAAGTTTGCTCCAGCTGTCAGCTCGAGTCAAAGATGGGGAGGTTTGGAGATGACAGATGGGTGGAGACATATAGATCTTCAATTATGTAACACCTAGTAGAGAAGATACTCAGCTCCTCTGAATGCAGATTTAAAACAACAAAGATGAAGGTTCCTTTCATGTGAGAATAGAAAAAAAAAACGTGGCTCTGATATCACCTCGGGGAGATTTACAGTCTGAGGCTCAGTTTCAGTGCGTTCCCCTGTGTGTGCGCTCCAGTGCTGCACAATACTGCCATATCAAGAGTATTAATAATACTCTTTTTTGATAAATGCATTGGAGTATAACTGAATGACTAGATCGGTCTGAAATTAATAATTCTTTATTATTATTATTATTATTATTATTATTATTATTATTATTATTATGTTACGTGATCAGTTTTGCTAAGAACTCGTGTTATCATTATTCACAACCGCCAATCATTGTGTCTGTACCATGTGAGGCAAGTGACCATTGTTACTGAAGGGAATAGGTGGCCACAGTGTGGAAGCTTCCTTCAGTGTCTGTGTGGATATGGATATGGCAATGTCTCTGTACATCTTGATATCCCCCCCCAGCCACCCCACCCAAACATTCAAATTATGATTCCTGGTTTACATTTGCTCCAAAAATGTTTAAGACTTATAAAAAAAAAAAAAAAAAAAAAACAGAAACTCTGGTCATCGATACAGTCAAAGTGCGTCATCTTTTTCCCCAGAAGAAAATGTCCAGAAAGAATGCAGTATTGATATCGCCAGTGTCAGCTTTCAGATTTTTAAACATTTAGTTATGAAAAGCCTGGTGGAGCGGTAAAGAGAAAGACACAAAGTTCTTGAGGGGAGCGACAGACACACATCACCTCCTCCCTGAGCAGGAGCTGAGACATTAACTCCTCACTCCCACCTCCACCGCAGGCTCTGCAGACATAAGACTGAACCAAAGGTGAGAAGATTCCGCATCTCCATCTTTCTGCCCACCCAACTCACAAAATGTTTACATTATCGCAATAAAACGTTTTACGTCGCCAAACTGCGATGGTGCTGTCAAGCCTCCTGCAGTAGCTCCACCGCAGCTCCTAACCACATAAACGAGGAGTGAATCCCCAAATTAGATGAGCTCCGGATCCACAGGACAGACTGCCACATTTGCCACGGGGATTCCAAAGGAGGTGCATCACAGTTCAAGATTATTCAGGCAAAATACCCAATATTCATTGGCTTTCGCAGGTCGGGTCATTTATTCCAGAGAGGAGAAAGAACTTTGTCTCATTCCAAATCGATGACAGCCTCCCCCAACCCCACCAGCAGTCTGAACGCAGGAAACCCCCCTAGACCTCCTGGCCAGAGGAGTGGGGACCGGACGTTTGGTCCGTTGAGGAAGTAGCTTGTTAATTTTTCATCAGTATCCTGCCAGGGGTCCTCTTTCAAGGCTGGATGCCTGTTACAGATATGTCATTTGGGGACCCATCAGTCAGAGCCCAGCCGGCCTACGTCACCACCCCCTTCCTGAATGGGTGCAGTGGGGGTGGCAACTTGGAAAGGGGGGCCAGCTCCGTCGATCCTCCCCACCCCCAACAGAAACGATTTACGGTGCGTGTCAGGTCTGGGTAAATTAGCGGGCTGTGGCTACAATGGAAATCTTGTTTTCCCACAGAACTGTCTACTGTTTGCCAGGTTCCTGCATCAATCTTGCAGGGGAGATGCACATGGGGGAGAGATGCAGCAGCTATTCTTAGAGTGCAGGTGATGAATATGCATCAGGATATCAGTGTCTGACCCAGCCCCTTCTCTTAGTCTGGTCTGTGGCCTGGCGGGTGCGTTTACAGCATAACGGTGTGTGTGTGTGTGTGTGTGTGTGTGTGTGTGTGTGTGTGTGTGTGTGTGTGTGTGTGTGTGTGTGTGTGTGT
>JAODLC010000044.1:20819014-20832654 GCA_026781145.1 Hippopotamyrus pictus | reverse complement strand
CCACCCCACCAACAGCCAGAACCACAGTCCCCCAACACCTGCATTGCTGTAATAATTTGAGGGGATTTGTACACCAAACATTATGGAATGAGCCACTCTACCTTGTAAAGGCTCACCAACCCAGGTCTGTTTAAAGCTGTACAGTTAGACACAGCAGTATCGTCATCAGAAAAAATGTAAGAGATAACATTTATTAGTACATGGAACGGAGACGAGTCCAGTCCACGATGCAGGAGCACGGAGCTACCCAGTGTGGGTCACAGGAGGCAAAGATTCAACAGCGAGTGCACTGTGATCCCCAAAACACCCACTCCCTCCTGGAGATGAGCCCGCGAATCCGTGTCAAAATGCCCCCCGGCTGGCTGGCCACACAGAGCCTGCCCATGGCAGCGGGGGGGCAGAGATACCCCCCTCCAAGGGAACACCCCAGCGCTGTCATCCCATGGGACCTGGTTCCACTCAAGTGGGCCGTGGTGCTTCGCAGACCTTGATCCATGCTAAGAGGTCCGCTAAACAGCAGCCAAAGGTTCTGCACACAAAGTGGGCTGCCGACTCTCGTCTGCTGTGACTCTCATGCGTCTGCTGTGACTCTCGCATCTGGTGTGACTCTCACGCATCTGGTGTGACACGCATCTGCTGTGACTGTCACGCATCTGGTGTGACACGCATCTGCTGTGACTCTTACGCATCTGGTGTGACACGCATCTGCTGTGACTCTTACGCATCTGATGTGACACGCATCTGCTGTGACTCTCACGCATCTGGTGTGACTCTCACGCATTCAGACTCTCACGCTCACACAAGAAATCTTACAAAACTAAATGATTCCATTATAAATCAAATAAATAATAAAATTATTATTAAATGATAATAATAAATAAAATTAGCTACATCAAAAGCATTTGGGTAGTTTGCAAACCCTACAGACTATTTAAAAGGTAGTGAAACTGTTACATACATGTAAATTGCGTGTGCATGTGTGTGCAGACGTGTCTCGATTTGAAAATCTCACTCCAGCCAGCTGACGAAAGTTGGCAAGCCTGTCGTTTGGCTCAGATTACAGAGCAGAATTTTTATATACATGGCCCTTGTAATAAGTCTTGGCATAAAAAACTCTCCACATGAATGCACCCACACACATAAAACGACTATGATTGAGCGACAACACTATTTAAGAAAAACGTGAGCAGTACATGGCGTGAGGCTGGACGTTTCCGTTATGTTTGGGCTCCGCTTCAGTGCCTCATGATAAACTCCTGAATTCACAGGCGCTTAGGGGTTTCCAATCCATGACCTGAAGGGCACCCTTCAGACACAAACCCAGAGAATACTTCATTCAGATGTGGGATCCCCGAATACTCCACTGCTTCCACTTGGACTCTGATCGAGCCAAACGATTCTTGGCACAGAGGTGAACTGAATATTCATTAAGGGCATTTGTGAAAATGTCATGGCATTTACACCAATTTAATACCACTCCATCCAGGGACAATTACCCCAAATAAATAAATAAATACATTTTAAATCCCAAAAAGTGTCTGCTTGGGGCTGGCCCACTGCCAAATCTTGCTGAGAATTTGATTTTTTTAAAGTAAAAATACTGCAGGAAATGCTTTGAGAGAATCTCCAAGGGGGGGGGGGGTGCAGTAAGCCTCTTCTTATATTAAAATAAATTATGACAACCATTGAGAGGCCAAGTCTCCCTGACTGGTTTGGTGGGAGTCCTTCACTAAGGGGAGGGGGGTTCACTGCCAGATGAACATCGCACACCCTCCAGGCACAAAGCTCCAGAACCCTGTCGAGTTCCCAGTGTTACTGCTTTGGATCGGGACCGATGGAGACCGCCTTACCAGAGCTCGATAAGCGCGTGCTGTTTGCACCATTCACTGTCACCCCTCAGGCTGAACGGGGGTCTTAAAATGGCCGCCGCTTGATCTAAAAACGGAGCGCTGGCTGAATATTAGGAAAGCAGACGGTATTGAGAAAAGGATTGCGTTTGTGTAAAGGGTTAGAGGGGAAATCCAACAGGAACAGGCAGGAATTCAGACCAGTTCCTACAGATCCAAAGGAAATACTATTATCCCCATTAAGGCGCCTTTTTTTGAAGACGACAGCTTACAGCAGAGACATGGATTCCAAGTTCAGAGACGGACGAGTGTCTTCCGACTACCAGAAAGTGACCTTCTGAAACCGCATTCCTGCATCACATTCCCCCCCTCCCAGTCCCACCCAGTTTCTCAAAGGGCAGGATGAAGGATGGAAAAACAGGAAAGGGGGTCCACCAACACACAGCTGTGGATCACACCCTTGCTCTTCCCCAGCATATAAACAGCTACGCAAATATTTTAATGACATGAATTAACAACAACAGTCATATAAGGTACAGTATAAAGAAATATTTTAATCCTCACGGATTTTTTTTCCACGTCTGCTGTAAAAGTCTGGCACAAACATGCCCCCCCCCAAGACTGCTGGGGCAACGCTGTCAGAAAGGCCCAGTAGATCCGTGATGCAGCCACATGCCGCTATCTGCAGGTCCACTAGACCTGCAGATAGCGGAATGTTCCTTTGTTCCTGCAGCAAAAGAAAGGGTCTTCAGCACAGTTGGAAATATCGTCTCCTGCCATCGTGCATCACTGAAGCCAGATAATGTAAACAGACTAGTTTTTCTTGCTAAAAATCTTTAAGTTGCACTTTTTATATCAGTGGACTAAACATTTGACTGTAATACATATAGTTGGGGTAAAGAAAAAAAAATGAAGCTTAGTGTTTTTGATCTACATAAAACATTTCATCTCAGTATAATTTGTTTGTTCATTTAAAAATATATATTTGTACAAGTTCAGTGTATGTTAGCTTATTAAAATTTTATTTTGGTTTCAATTTAATTTCAGTGTAAGTGTATAAGTTTCATTATTATGATTCAATAAATGCAATGTTTCTGCAGTCAAGAGTAATTGTGGTAAATAAGCAAGGTAAATAATCATGATCTCGATATTGGTAAAAAATAATCGTGATTATGATTTTTGCCATAATCGAGCACTTCTGGCAGGCAGCTTAGTGAAAAGCTATTCATTTACTCTGTGTCCCACAATGTGTCCAGAGGGGCCAGGGGGATTGTTTTTTTTTTTGGGGGGAGGCGGGGGGCAGTATGGTGGGGATGATGAATGCTGTCACCTCCATTTTTGTTGGGGGGGGGGGGGGGGCTAACTGAGGGCCAAAGGGAGATCACAGAAGGATCAGTCAGTGTAGAAGACCCCCCCAGGCATCACACTGACCCCAACAGGAGGAATAAAATCAATTTCATTTGTCTTTAGTGGTCTTCCGGATTTTATGAAATATCCTCGGTAGGCCCTCTGCACAGCACCCCCTGGAAACGCAACATCCCAGAACAGGGCCCTAAGTCTGGAGGAGAGGGGCCACATGGGAGCGGGCCGTCGGCCCAGGCCCATCCGAGAGTAAGGCGACAAGCCTGACTGGGTAGGAAAGCTGAAAGACGGAGCGGCACGGACACGGTCCGACGGGGTGGTCGCGCCCCCTGGGACGGGGCTGCTTCGGCTCAGCGGACAGAGAAATTGCCTCCCATTCAGTTCGGGAAGAAAGCAGAGCTCAGTGCTGAGCCCGTTAGCATTCTATGCTAATTCCAAAGCAGCCACCCGGGCCACAGAATGATGTTTTACCACGCTTCTCATCACCACATCTGGGCAGGTGTGTTTCTCTGCGGCTCCATGTCACGGGGAGGACCCCCCCCCCCACACACACACACACACACACACACACACACACAGCTATAAAGCTGCAGCCAGATGTTTGATCTCTCATCATGGGATTAAGACACCACAGTAAAGCAGTCTGTACGTGTTCAGGGATGCTGACCCTCATATGGGCTCCAAATGAGCCACGTGCCAGGTGCCCCCAGGACCGGCGAGGGCCCCCGATCACTCTGAAATCCACACCGCTCCTGACTCAGGCCTCAGGAAGGCGACTGCACAGGCGGTGGGGGGCAGGATAAGCCCAGAAAACGGGACTGACCCAGCAGGAGTGTGATGCGTCAGTAAAAAGTATGTCTGACCGTTGCTGGAAGTATTAAAAACCATCCGGGGGAGCGAGTTCACACATTGAGTTATATGACAGATTACGATTTCATTTTCCTTACCCAGGTTTTAGGACGTGTGTATATGTATGGATGTTTCACCAAGTAATCTGTCTGTCTGGGATAATTACCAGGCACTGTGCCGTTAAGAGAAATTATTACTGGCAGGATTCCTCTCTGGAAACATGAGGCCCTAAGGTGTCACTAAAGGCAGAGAGAGAGCAGAGAGATCCACTACAATACTCACACTCACACTCACACACACACACACACACAAGGTATCTATATCTTTTTGGGGACCGTCAATTAATTGCTATAGGCATAACCCTAATCCTAGCTACAACAACCTTAATCCCTACCCAGCCCTAACCTTAACCATAAGTAGCCAAACAAAATAGGAGACTTTTGGCATTTTTTGTTTTTTGATTGCAGTCACAGATTTTTATAAAATTGAGTTTCCCCTTTTGGGGACCGAGAAAATGTCCAGACAATATCATATATACATGACCACACACACACACGCTTAGGCATCTAGTTTAAATATATTGGAGGGATTTTTATATCATTATAATCTACATTACTGAAAAACCAACAGTGAAACACAACAAATGTAAAGAAGGTAGCTGGTCTTCTTCCAAGCATGCTGATCTTTAAAAGGGCTGTACTACAGATAATTAAAATGAGAAAACAGACAAACCAGCCCAAATCCCAGTTCCGATGACCTGCACCGTCCTCACGTATGATCTACACTCATGTGAGCATTTTTCTGAAGAGGCTCTAATTAGTCCTCTTCCTGGACCTCCCCATCCTCAAATAAACAAACATGTTTTGTTTTTTAAACCATCAGACAGAGTCCTTATCTATGAAAGAGCATGGTCATCCTTAACCACCCTGCGATTTCCATCAGCCACTGAGACATGCCCACAAAGACACACTTACATATGGATAAACCCACTCGCAGACACGCCCACACAGAGACACACCCACTCGCAGACACGCCCACACAGAGACACACCCACTCACAGACACGCCCACACAGAGACACGCCCACACAGACACACCCACTTGTGGACACGCCCACATCAACACACCCACTTGTGGACACGCCCACACAGACATACTCACTCATGCTAACGTGTGAGGAGGGGATCTGCTGTTGAGTCTGGGCTGCTGTCTGTGACTGACTCCCTGAATGTATATTCATAACACAGCTACCTGTAAACTGTTGCATATTTAATAATATTTAAATGGATTTTAGTATAAGAGGAGTTAGCTAGGCCAGTGGAATGTTAAACTACATGAATAATAACATCAAAGTACCAAACAATATTGGGCTTCTTTGACGCACTGTATCTTGCAAGTCCTTCATGTTGTGACAGCATAATTACACGCAAATATAAATCACCCAGTATACAGTTTACCGTTACCCTGCAAAACACCACAACACCGGTAATTACAGAAACATGGTATCTTAGCACAGAAACTCGATCCCAGTTCTGAAGTGAATATGCGGGATTGAGCCAGCTTCAGCGCCGTTTATGAGGAATACATTTCGCCACGCTTTGGTGGTGGTAAAAGGGCCGTCTGAACAGCATCATAAAAGTTTTATTCATGCGACGAGTGTAAAACCTTCAGAGAGACGTTCGCGTAGAGAGTGAACAAGCAGAATGAATCCTGAGGCTCATTCTGTGGTAATGAGCCTCATTAGCAACGAGGACAGTCCAGGCACTGAAATGACTTCACACATACAAGGTTGTGTGCTGTGCGTGTAAAGCACACCGCTGGCTGAAGATGGAGCTTTGACGGATGCTTTCTAACACTGCAGGGTGTTTACGTCCTCCCCCTTTACAGCAGGCACAGCATGCCAGGGCCCCAGCCTCACCAGGCAGCCTGAAGAACATCCAGACAGAGAGGACTCGCATCAGAGAGCCTGGGATTAGTCCTGGCCGCCAGGCCTCCGGCCGCCCCCGATTCCTCGGCCTTGCTCCGCATTCCAGTCTAACCCCCAGAAAGCCAGTCGCTCCTTCATGGACATGATGCACCCAGAACCCCCCAGAAACCCTAAAATCTGCAGAGATGGGGCTCTCACCGGCAGGCCTCAGCAAATGACTGAAGCTTCACAGAGAGGCAGAATCCCACCAGCAGTCAGTAAAACCGGAATTCCAGGTTGTCTTGGCAACCCTGTCGGAGGAAGCCTTTGAATATGCCTTGGATCCATGAGCAGGAACCCGCAAAACTTCACAGTCCAAGCCCCGTGATCAGAAAACCCCGTCCACCGGACCAAGGTCTAATGTGTTTCCCAAAACCGTTACCTGTCACTGGCCTGAAGGACAGAACAGAGACACACCAGGAGGGAAAAAAGAGCTTCCCCAAAATGCAGACAGTGTCCCCGCCCCCCGAAATGGAGAGGATGGGCTAGAGAGAGGAATAGATAGGATGAGGTGGAATAAAACGGTAAGAACAGGCCGTCCAGTTCACAACACACAAAAAAACAAAATGATCCCCAGTGTCACATGCCTAAGAACTCAGACCAGCAACCCAGTGTTTCCATGGCATGCCAGTTTTTAAAGGAGCTGTGCCTCAGCCCCACGAGAAGGAAACTTTAAGGCACTCTCTAAAAAGGAGAGAGCGCCCCCATGTGGAGGGAGGGAAATAACAGCCACCATGGGTAGGCCAGTCCCCATTACGCCCCCAGCTGCCAGCCCACACCGAGGACATTTGGCTAATAATGGCTCCCCCCCCAACACATTTTTTCGCACCTCCAAACTGACTATTAAATGAGCTTTTCATAAATTAACTCCAGAGATTTAATTAAAACCGACTTCGCCTTAACTGACTGAGGTTTAGCGATGACCTTGTTTTTTAATCACCGTGAGAGGACAAGCGAGCAGTGCAGCTGCCGTTTATGGGACCCGTCTTAATGTTATCACGGCTTTTTTAATCATCTAAATATATTTACCAGAGGAAAAGACACACTGACCCCCCTTTTATCCCAGAGAGAGTCTGCCTACCCACAGCCATTAAGAAAAACACTAACGAGGTTTCCCTTTCCAGTCTTCCCAGTCCGCTAGAAGGTCTGAGAGGTAGTAGCACACCAAACCAGGGAACAGCAGGAAGGTACCAATGAAGATATCCATTAAATGCAAAGGTGGCGCAGTTTGCACCCCTAGCCCCCTGTCTGAAAGCCCCGCCCCCTAGCTGTTGGCTCTGGGTATCCCTGAGTGAGGTGTTCACCTTACCCTGCTCCAGTTTGATGTAGAAGTGGGTCATAAACGGTCAGCCGCTTTGGATGGAGGTGTCAACTGTAACAAGTCAGAAGTAATTAAAATCCCTAGTCACGTAACTCATTTGTTGCGTGTCAGATTGCGCGAAATCACGATAGGAAGACTCGCAGGCAGGAAAAGACGGCGTCTCACATATACACCTAAGACCAAGCCAGCCGGGGGCTCCCTCACGTAGGCACAGGAGCCACGCGTCACAGCCGTGATAGACGGCCGGCAATCTAGCGGTTTGATGTTCAAGTTTCTTGATAATCATTACAAACAGCTTGGGGCCAGTCACACCTAAAACGACCGTGCGGCTGGGGAAACCCTCAGTGTAGACAAACACAGCACAGTGTGCACAAACACCGCAGTGTAGACAAACACAGCACAGTGTGCACAAACACACCGCAGTGTGCACAAACACACCGCAGTGTGCACAAACACACCACAGTGTCATTATTGCACCTAGACATGAGATAATGCCAAATCGCACCCCCTCCCTAAAAAAAAACACACTGCTTTCATCTGGAAGAAGTTTTCCTTCAGTTTGGACAAATAAAACAAACTAGCACCAAAACCAACACTGAGCTGCCCATCACTGCAGAGCTGACTGTGGTCACGGAGGAAAATTATAAGGCTCTCTATAGAATAATCGCCTGTCCATTTTTTTTGCAAACAGACAAACGTCAGACAGGTCTAAGTCCCACAGAGGTCTCAGATGGACCCATCTCAAGGTGCTGAAATATTCATGAGGGTGCTAACAGCCTTTTAAAAGAGCCCAGGGTCACAGATATTAGCGGATTTCCAGCAGCTTCGTGACTGCACGAGAAAATGCTTGTTTCTGAACACAAGTCTCAGGTTTTCTCAGAAAAAAAGACTCCAGAGAGTTTCCACAAATTAATGTGTCAACAGGGGCAGCAACAGAGGTGGACATTTCAGGTCCAGAAAGTAAAAATCCAAACCAGGATTTTGTTTCAACCAACCAGTTGAGCATAAAGAGTCACAGTCACAGAGTAGTGAATTATTCGGTTGAAACAAAATCCTGGTTTGGATTTTTACTTTCTGGACCTGAAATGTCCACCTCTGGGCAGCAAAAATTTGACCCAAAATATTACTGAAGGGAAATCCGGTCCCCCAAAGGTGGGTGCCAGGGGCCAAATTTAAGCAGAATAAAAACGATCAAACTTTTAAAAAAACCAACCAATCAAGCAGTATCTTAAACCCCCCCCCCCCCCACTCAGGTAAGCTGAGAGATCAGCTGCAGTCAATCAGATAATGGAAAGCTGACAGTGCTGATGGCTGTAAAAGATTGTTCAAAGTGCATTTGTTTTGAAAATGGATCGATTTTCCGTACACGATGCCTGACAGGCCCATACGTCTTTGGATTCCTCCCGCTTCAGCAAATCTAATTTAGATAATCACGCGGGACGTTGGCCCCTCACTCTGTCGCAACGTTTTTAACCCGCGTCCATCCATCTGGACCACTCAATTCCACAGAATAATTAAGCACATCCTAAAACGAGGGGAAGACGGATGGCCACTCAGGGGGCACGCTGGGGGCGGGGTCACACTGCAGCCCCCTCCGCCTGTCTGCTGATTAACAGGGCTTTGGTTAGACGTATCGCCACACTGTTCCAAATAATGGAGCAAAGACCTGAGAACATGTAATCTGGAAAGTAGCATGGTCAGGCGCTGACCCTACACAGGCTAAGAATAGGGGACACCCCCTCCCAGACCCTCTAGCTCCCCCATCAAGATTATTGTTCAGGGGACACCAGATCAGGGGAGATTACCGTATCGCTTTGAAAAAATGACCCTGTTCAAATACTGCCCCAATCTCCGTATGTAATTCATATTGCACTTGTATTCTTAGCAAAATAACAAATAGCACATTATTATGGCTCCTGATAGCGCTGCATGGAAATACTCTCCTGTCACTGGATGATACTCCTGTCTGTAACATGTGCTAACCAGAAGGTCATCTTTGACTGTCCAATGGGGATCTTTCAGGGGCGGGCATTTTAAAGACAGCCCAGCCGCCATCTCAGTACACCAGCCTATCAGCTCCGCCCCCCAACAGCTCACCATCGTACTCATGCCCCTCCCCTGGTCGGCTTCCACTCACCTTATGCAGATGAGAAACACCCATAAAAGTGACAGTGGGGGTTTTGGCTTCCACTAGACCGGAGCCACGTCAACAGCTGCACCGTTAAACCTGAAAGACCAGATCGCACACACTTCAATATTACACACGTTTCATCTTTAAAGTACGAAAAAGACTGTACTTCTTCAACTCAAACTTGGTTTCATTTAGGTCAGAAGACTGGACTGACTGAATAAAACCTTCAGATGTTCAACGTCTTGACATTTGCAGAGATCATTTAACTTCAGACACCCAAGCAGGTCAACAAACGGACACAAACTGACGTTCTATCGCACCAGTAGAAGGTTTAAAGTCATGTATGCGTCGCTGTAGACTGCAGAGCATTCATCCGCTCTGACAGTGAAATCAGCATTACGGCCCAGCAACCCACCTGCTGCGTGCTGCAGGCTTGTTAAAATTTCGCCCTTTCATCCTCTAGGGGAAGCCTTTTCCCTAGAGAACCTGGATTTTATGGTGAACAGGAGACCTGATCAGGGAGATGTGCTAACCTTGGGCCTGAGAGAGAGGAGACTGAAACCTTTTAAATCAGAGGAGTTTCTGCACAGGCGAATACCAGGTCATCTACCTGGTGACCATGGTGACAGCGGAACACTCGTGACTGTAGGTCTCCCAGGCTGAAGAATCAGCCAATGGGAGGCCTTACTTAAGGGAGTGGTGTTACACTTCACACAAAAAACATAAAATGGTGGACAGGAGCAGGCAGGTGTCTAAGAAAACAGCACGGTATACAGGAGGAGTTACTGCAAAGTACTTTAATTAATTAGAGGCTTATGTAAATCAGGACAGAGTTGGACAGCTGTAGGACGTATACATGACCCACAATGTTGAATCCGGCCTTCAAAAAAAAAAAAAAAAAAAAATTGTAGTTCCCCACTGAGGTTCACAGAGGAAAAACATTAAACATTAAAATTAGGTTTTAAATCCAGCATTTTAATCCCTCAAACAATGTAACAAAGGGGGCCGACGAGGGAAGAGAATGCTGATGGGAATCTGTGCTCGGAATGTTCTGGAAACACGGATCCAGCCGCTGCCTTTCCAGGATACAAAGCCGTGCTCTTAGCTCGTGTCACAAAACATGTCAGCTCTTGCCTTTCAGTGCCCTCGTAAAAATTCATATATAGATATATTTATAAATAACGATTCCATATCGATTTCAGATTTCAGGATGTCTGGAGGAGGCTTTTGTAATGTTTGTGCACCTGTGAGACCAGAGAACACAGGAACATGGAGCCCCGAAAAAAAAAATAGCTTTGCTAAATAGAGGGTAGGGTTAGGCAGGAGGTTGGTTGTGGTGGTGGGGGTCAATATAGATTCTGTAATATTTATAAATTAGAGAGGTAATGAAGGGAGGCACACATGGATTCCGCCAAATTGAGCTTCATCGCAAGAAGTCTCGGGAATGGACCGGTGTGCTTTAGATTGGCGGCCTTTTGCCAAGTGGACCAGAACCTGGAACGTTAAGCCTGACATCAAGACTCCTCTGCCACACTATAGGCACCTCAGAGACCCAAACAACATGGGGAGGATGTATAAACTCCACAAACACAGACAGAGCAACAGAATGTATTTTTTCCCTTTCCCCCACCCACCCCCATAGATGGAGTGTAGCACAGTCCCGAGGACAGCCTAAGGTAATCTATGAATGGACGGAGGGTCACTGTCGCCCCCTGGGGGGAGGGGTGTGCCACTACAGTGTACACCAATACTTGACAGCGGTTGTGTGGAGAACAGACACGGCAGGAAACAGCAGCGCCGTGCTCTAAGCGGACTCGCCGTGCGAGGTCTGGCTGGGCTACTGATGAGCACAGCACACGCCACGACCCCCCACCTCTCCACCCCCGGCAGCTCAGCTATGAAAGTGGTGTCACAGCGTGAACCCGGAGTACAATGACTCTTTCAGGGTAAAACTACATGATGTGCCAAATTCCACCCACCCCCCCCCAGAAAAAGCAGGGCGACGTGAATACAAACACTGTGTCCTCGAATGAAGTGTCGGGAGTTTTTCAACTCAGACACTGCACCCCCTCCCCCCTACCCGATATCCACTTAAACCATAACCCACAGCCTGCTGGGCTGGCCAATTTCCAGTGTGGGGGGGGGGAAATAAAGTGTAGATCCCAAACACAGCAATAACACATGGGAAAATGAATTCTGGTATGCAGAATTACTGTGTAATAAAATAGCACAGTGTGATACTGTTACGGTCCACATAAATGCAACGCACAATCTGAGGTTTACAAAGTTGCAATGCGAGAGGGATGGACTCCTGGGGGGGGCGGGCCTCAGAGGGACTCAAGGAGAACAGAATCACAGCCGGTAAGGTGACAAAGGGCACATCACGCTCGCAATGGGCGACCAACATGCTAATGAACTGGTGCTAAACAGTATTTAAGTAATGCATCAGTAATTCTCTGTGCTGACGCGGCACTGTCACGGCAGTGAGAACAAAAATCACAGGGAAATAAGAAAGGATAAAAAGGAACACGGTTAATTAAAAGACACACGTGGCACAGACGCCCTTTGAGGTGGTGAATTCTCATTCGCCGCTGATCCCTTTCTAGCCTACGTGGCGGTACACAGGGACAGCCACAGACAAACGTGCAGTCGGTCAGGAGGACCTGGTAAAGGGCCTCGTACTTCATTCAGATTCATTTTTCTAAAACAGACGCAGGAGTTCAAGAACTGATCTACTCAGCAGCCTTTGAAGGCCCCCCTGCACCATTACAGGAGCTTAATGGGACACCTCCAGTGCAGCCCCTCCACTGGGGACGGGGACTCCATCGTCACACATCAAAGGCCTACTCTGGACCTGATCTGGAGGCTTCTCTACTAACTTAGCTGTGTGTTCGTGAGCCACAATGGCTATGGACTCTACGGGACTCTACCCACAATGGCTATGGACTCTACGGGACTCTACCCACAATGGCTATGGACTCTACGGAACTCTACCCACAATGGCTATGGACTCTACGGGACCCTACCCACAATGGCTATGGACTCTACGGGACTCTACCCACAATGGCTATGGACTCTACGGGACTCCACCCACAATGGCTATGGACTCTACGGGACTCTACCCACAATGGCTATGGACTCTACGGGACTCTACCCACAATGGCAATGGACTCTACGGGACTCTACCCGGAACTTGGTTCTAGGGTCATTTTAGGAAAACAGACCCGTGACGGCAGGTTGGCGTTTGAAGCTCCGGGGACTTTTTCAGAAGTAATAAAAACCTCATAAAGGAACTGGAGGCAAGCGGGAAGACAACAGCGAGCAGGGACAGAGCCCCCCCTGTGCTTCAAAGAGTAAAGAGCAGCAGTGCACCTCCTCCCCCAGGAAGAGAGATAACAGAGTCTTTCAGGGCCCACGGGGAGCTGAGCAAAAGCAGCACAGAGGGGAGGCCAGGATGAGCATCCTACACACCGACATTCAACCAAAGCCTGGGACAACGTAGACAGAAAGGAGAACAGGGGGCGCGTGGGGGCGCTAGTGAGTAATGTGCAAGGGCAGCGTGTCTGAGCCGCATGACGACGACCAACAACTCTGCATGGGGCTGACTGAACACAGCTGAAAACAACTCGATAACATCTGAACAAGAACACCTGCAGATCTCACGGCACACAGTGGGCAGCATCCGTGTGCGTATGGTGAAATTACTGCGTTCGTCACAATCCTGTCTGCCTGGTAAAGCCCAGCCCAGCCAAGTAGGTAATGTTTAATCTAATTCTTGTGACAAATTACCAGCATTTACACCTGTTTTAGGGTAATGATTGACGGCAGTTAATCACACAAACGTGCCAGATGTTTATCCTGAAGCATGACGCATTCTGTGGCTGTCAGACTTTCTCTGATGTCCAGGTATGTATCCAACCACCCCATACAGACACAGACACAGACACAGACATGCACAAACACTCCCCTACTCACCCGCCCAGAGCAGGACGGCCAAGTCCCATGGCCATGGTACGTTCATCAAAACAAATCAGCCAGGAGGACTAAAGGGGTGAGACCCTACAGTACGTCCTACTGCAAATAGTTACTCTCAGAGGTGGAAATTTCAGGTCCAGAAAGTACAAATCCAGACCGTGATTTAGTTTCAACCAACCAGTTGAGCATA
>JAODLC010000044.1:20798512-20809120 GCA_026781145.1 Hippopotamyrus pictus | reverse complement strand
CCTTCCCAATTCTTCCCCACGCAGTTAGGAATGGTGCATCATGGGATTCATCATCATCCCTGGGCCGACTTCACTGCGCTGCATTCTCCTTCATCCCTTCGGTGGTGTGCAGTACAAGGTACAAGGGATGCCGCTTTGGGCCGAGCATGGAGGTGGGGAGGCGCCCCTGGCAGTGCCCCCCAGCCAGAACCACAGAAATGTGCCCCGATAAAGCACCAATCGGCCGCCCTTTAAATTATCTCGGTGTCACAGGAGCTCTGGAGAGTATCTAAATATGGCGGGAAATGAGCAGCCCTTACCGCGGCTATAAACGGGCCGGTGGGGGGGGGTGCGGCCGCAGGAGCAGCTATTTAAAGGCAAACTAGAAAGAGGACAGCCATGACCCGGCGAGCTTAACCCACTCCAGCGGCTGAGGGAGGGGGGTCTCACCCCCCCGGACCTACACGTCTGCTCGGCTGTCATGCCAGCTAGCCGGAATCACCGCAGCCTTCTGGAACTGGAGCGCACTGTGCAAATGTGCTTCTGTTCAGTGGATTGGATTAGAGATCCTGCTTTCCTACAGTCTACTTTTATTAAATGACCCTAGTCCAATTCAGAAATCACAAATATCTATAAAGACAAGGCACCGCCCCCACAAACCCGAGGCTAACGAATGAAGAATATTTACATTTTACACATTTAGCAGACGTTTTTGTCCAGAGCGACATACAAGTGAGGCAAATAGCACATTGCAAACGTACATGCTGTCAAGAAGTTGACTAGGCATATATGCAGCTAGGCTGAGCTTCCAGTGAGTGCCCAGGTGCAGCTGTAAGCGGTACTGGGACAGGAGCTACACAATATGCTCCTACAAAGCAAGTACCGGAGAAGATTACTGAATTACCAGAAGTACAAAATAAGGAAACATAAAAAGGCATCAGGCCAGTAGAGACGAAGACACACAAGCTCATTATGGTTAAGTCACCTTCCCTTCAGTACACACAGAGCTGGTGGAGGAGTTTAGCCAGGAAGGAGACTCTGGGAACTTTGCCTTTCCACTGGCCATTTTCACAACAGCAACAGGTAATGGATAAAAAACAAAATATTAATCCAGGGTTGGTTGGATGGGAGTTAGTAGCTTGTGAGAGTACTAATGGGTTAAAGGATTCCTCTCACATCAGAACAACGGGCCAGTGATAAAGCACATCGCTCTCTATTTAAAACGGCCGACAGAGGCCACAGGAAGCACGATATGGGTGGGACAGCAGGCTGGCAGGAGCTCAGAGCTCAACCTAAATATAGGCCACATGCTTTAGGCTTCAACTGCGAGCTGATCTCATAGGATGTGAAGCTGACCCGGGGGGGGGGGGGGCTCACGGGTGTGCGGGAATGCGTCCATTATGCACAACTGCATTTCAAAACCCAGCAGGGTTGGGGAGAGGCCCGAACTGGGGCATGGCAGTGTGCTGGGTGGCTTTGAGGAAGACGGCCAAACACGGGCTGCTTGGTATCTATAGGACAGACAGGTTTCTAGAACATTCTGAAACGCTGCTGACAAAGACCTTCTGGCACACTCCTATGGCACCTTCCCAGTCGAAATGCATCTTCCCAACCACTTAGACATTCCCAAGCTGACTCCGCCAGCTCCAGATATGGGGGCCAGCATGTATGAGGCATGGAAACCATTCCTAGGTAGAAATCCACACACAGGAAACACACTGCAGACAACCCCCCCCCCTCCCCAATGACGGATGCCGTTCAATCCGCGTGGATTAGCAGGCTCCCAGCCTTGGGAGAAGTCATTGGGTGAAGATTTCCAAATGGATAAGAAAAGGAAATAATTACTTCGACAGAATTCCTCTTTCATGATCTCAGGCAGAGAAGATCAATTTAAAACTAGCTGAAGCATGACCTGCAGCTATTTAAAAACGACTCACTGATCTTCCAAAAAGAACGCCAGTTAACGACCAAGATGACACCAGGCGAAGCGCAGCCACAGTTTGGCAAGAGCCAGTAAGAGGACGCGTTTGAAGAAGATCAGGGACAGTCAGGACGCACGATCTCTCCCAGAAATGGCAGACTGTCTGTTAATTGTGTCCACAGCTGTTCGGAGACAGTCGGGCCTGTTAGGGACTTGCACTGAAATCGCAGCAAAGTCAGCAGTGAGCCTGACAGGAAATTTAAAAGTGATTTTCTGCCCTTTCGGGGCAATAAGTTCCAGCTGTCAAAAAACTAAACTTCAATCAATCGAAAAACCTGCCCATTTCAGGATAGCGCAGAGGTAACGGTCTATACCGGTGAGGGCACAGCGTGCTCCGCTGGGAACAGGACTGACACCATAGCGGTACGGAGGCGCCAGCCTCCGCGCGGAGCACTACGATCGATGCGCGAGAACCTGTTCGCTTCTCTGCATGAGATCAGGAGCGCAGGGAAAATTGGGAGGCGGGGTCCGAGCGGAACGCCCGCAGCACGTATTTCGGCCTAGCTGCAACTTTAAAGAGCACCACAGACAAGTCCAGAGAGGCAGCGGACACACATTCTGTTTCAAAACAGCAAGCGGACCCATCCCGCCCTACACGGATCCCCGGCGGGTATGACAGGCCCACTGTGTGGATCACTTTGCAAACAGAACCTGATGTTCACCTGCAGACCCAAACCAGCTCATGGTTCAACCCGGATTAATTAGGTAATATTAGGTACTGAGATGCAGAGAAAAATTACCATCTCTTAATACCTGAAAGAAGAGACTGACTGTTGCTTTTAGTTTAAGTTCATGCCACACTGGCATCCCATCCTGGGTGTACCTCAGCCCAGTGCTCTATGCTGCCGGTCTAGGCCCCTAGCAACCAACAGGTTAGAAGGATGGATGGATGGATGGATGGATGTGAGTATTTTAAAAACTGATCAAACATCCCAAGAATTTGTCCCCAGCCTTTGACCCTTCTTTCTGCATAAAACACCAACATTTTAGCTGCACCCCGTTCCGCATCCGTCGCCAATGCCAACCTAGGACTTCGCTTCCACGGCGCACAGGCGTACCCGCTTAGCCCGGCGCCTTCAGCCTGGGACTCCTGTCATTTTCCTGTGCGCGGTGTCACCGAGGCCGGGCGGCAGGTAATTGGGGTCACGTTGCTTGCGGTCGTGTGTCATTATTTTCAGGCGCGTATTAAAGAGCAAAGTCGGCAGAACATCTGGGAAACATGCGTCTGGGGCGAGATGAACGGCAGAGGGGCAGGGGCTGCGCATTATCGCAGCGACGCAGCAAAGCTACCAGATTAAGGCTGTCCCCCAGGTGTCAGCAGCCCCAACCCAGGCAGCAATTTTCACTCTGCAGGGACCGGGCGTACCTAGGGCTTCAGGCAGCCCGCAGGAGGAGGAGGAATTATTCAAACGAGGGGGTAATTCATTTCAGCTCAAGTTCTTCGTGGTAATGAATAAAAAAATAAATAAAGCCTGAGAGGAAAAAGAAAAGGAAAATTCTTGCTGCTTTAAAAGTGGAAAATGTCATTTTGGTTCATAAGTGTAATTCAGGCGTTTAAATTTGATGGTGTTATTACCCATCCTTTTTTGGTTCAATGAAAATGGATGGATGGATGGATGGATGGATGGATGGATGGATGGATGGATGGATGGATGGATGGATGGATGGATGGATGAAACAATTTTGGAACAATAAGATAACAGCCAAATAACAGAGTTGGAAACACACACACATAGACACACAAACGCACATACAAACACATGGCTCCCCTGTAACAGGAACCAAACCCTCTCAACATGAAAGACACTCTCTGAAACACGTGCATCTTTTTCGGGTTTCTGCTGACGCGTCTGGAATTCAGTGCGTGATCTTCTGGCACCTAAACCTTTAGAATAAAGGAGGCGGGGGGAGCAGTTTTCCGAAAGTGTCAAAACAATATTGCCTCATCTCTGGCAAATGAATAAAAACCTCCGTGCCCCTTCTGCTGGCGCTTTTGGGGGAAGGGGGACCCAGCAGAGCACTCCTCAGCTGGCTTGGGGGGGGGGGGTTAAGTGTGTGCTGGAGAGGGGGGCCTTAGGAATGTAGATTTGTGCCAAGGCACCTCTAGCTCACTGTTGGCACTTAGCAGGTCCATCACATTGGGAGGTGAAGGGTCAAAGGTCGAAGGCCAAAACAACAGCCCTTGGGGTAACGGCACTGAGCAGGTCACAGGTTCTAAAAAGGTCCAATTCTGCAGTAACTGGGAGTCTTTATTCGCCTTCTCCACAGGAAACGGGCCATTCACACATATAAAAAGGCACAGCAGTCAGGGGGGGGGGCAGTCCAGAGTAAATGCATTTATATTTATAGGGAAAACAAATATAAACACCCCCAGGCACAAACAGTGACTCCTGCGTTTTTGCCATCAGATTCACGAGGGGACATAGAGCGATAGCTTCCCCTCCCCTACAGCAACAGCCCCCTATCTCCCCCCTCCACCAGCCCTCCTCCGGCAGGTGCAGGTTCACACAGAGTGCTTTACTGGCACGGCACATGAACACCAGCGAAATCACAAAGACGTGGACTGAGGAGCTGCACTCGGGCATCTGACAGACGCAGATCATACTGGACACCAACAGTAGCTGTGGCAGAGGATAGCAACCCCTCCCCTCCCCCGGATTTGGTCAAGACCGATCCAGCGAGACCAATCCAGCGAGACCAATACAGCAAGACCAATCCAGCGAGACCAAACCAGCGAGACCTCCTCACTCAGAGCAGACAGCATGGTGATGAATGAACACAGACGTGCCTTATGGGCCACGTTTCAGCCAATGAGGCTCCAGTCTGCAAACAGCATTTCGAACCCCACGGCAGGCCTGTCCGCGGCTCCCTCCGCCTCAGGCACATTTTCTCCGCTATACTCCTGCTTCCCACATGCTATTCAGAGACATTTTTAACCGAACAAGATAAGGCCGGTATGGTACCCAGTCCCCGTGCTGATAACGTTAATTGCATGTTTGGCATCACCTTTCTGTGAGAGTCCCTGTCTAATGATGCTGGTGGGTTATGGCGTGATGGTGGTGGGGGGGGGGGGGGCTTTCACTAAAGAAAGAAGCCAAAAGTGACATCGTCCAGCCAGAGGTCCTCACAAGCACACGCGCTGCTTCTGAAGCTCAGCGTAACGCTGTGAAGGCAAGTGCAGTCTCTGACCCCAATCCTTCAGAACCGGCGACTGAGCGGACGAGATCCGTAACAGCCAGTCTGTGGCGATGAATCAAAGATGTTCCAGTTTGTCAGAGGGAAACTGCAGTACCAGAAGGCTCCAGAATGACAGTCAAACGGCAGTAGTAGAAGGATTCACGCAAATTTGAGAAAGTCTAAAGTTTAGGGAAGTGCACTTGTGATTGAAAGGCTACTGGTCCGAATCCCCGACCAGCACTGCTACCTAGGTGCTGCATAATAGCTGCCCATTGTCACATATGGGTTAAATGCAGGGGACACATTTTGTTGTTGTGCTCTGTGTGCTGTGGTGTGTCAACAATGTCAATTAATCACTTCCATTTCACTTTCAGACTAACAGTCAAACTGCAGTGCTGTAAGGTTCCAAAATTAAGCTCACACTGCAGTACCACAACATTCCAGATGCACCTTTGCTGTCTGTGGTACAGAACAATTCCAAGTACTGGCTGAAGGGAGCCACAATGCTACACAGCAGCCCTGTGATGTGTTCACCACTACGCCCCCTGCTGGAGCCACTGAGGCTGGGGCAGAGATAGCATATGCTCCGCGGGGAGAGTTTATTTCCGGGGTCAGCTGGTCCTTGGAGCAACTCCGGGTAAAGGCCCCCATCCAGGTAGGGAAACTGAAATCATTCTGTCGACCCTGGGATCTGAACCAATGACCTTCCAACCAGAGGCACAGCATCCTAACCTGTTGAGCTGCACACTGCCCCCCACAGGCTGCCACTGAGCCAGAGGATACAGCGGCCGTTACATCAGAGGAAGTGGGACGAGGAAGGGGAGGGGGAGGACGCCACCATTTCCCATTCACGGCACACACCTCAGGTGCTCCGACCATCTCTGTCCTCCTGGCCATCAGTGGCGCGCAGAGAAGCGGATGTGGGGCCCTGAGGCGGGGGGCCGGGGGGGGCTCCGCTCGTGCTTGGGCCCTGAGCCCGGAGCGGCCGGGCCCTGCGCATGAAGCGGCGCATTGATAAAGCGTGCCGACGGGACAGGCCCACCTTGGGCAGCGCTCCGGCACCGACAGCGCACCTTTTATCCGCCGCCAGCCCCGGGAAAGTGCCAGTGGACCTGCGGCGGATTATCTGACAGCGTCTTTATAAACGATCCTGCCTGGCCACTCAGCGTCCAGATAAGGGGCACCGCCGGGCGACGTGCCCAGAGACAAGGGGGCGGCATTCGCAGCTTCCCTTTCGGATGATGTCGTCCGAGGGGGGCGTTTCCAGACTGGCGTGTTCCCCCACCTTCACCTACAGGCCAAACAGCAGCACCATGGTATCCAAGGCGACCTGAGTCGTCCGTCATCGATAAACACAAATAAAGGATCTGGAACATATACTGAAACCCAATCTTGCAGTTTGTTCTCCCCGGGGGATGCCCCCCGGGTCAGACTACACCCTCCCTGGGGTGAAGCAAGCAACAAAATAAGAGTAAACACACAGCAGTTAAACATTCAACACTCGCACAATAAATCATAGCTAGAAGACTCACACCACAGAGCAGGCGGTGCAGCAGTTAAGGATGGGCTGTTGGGACCTGAGGGTTGTGGGTTTGCATCCCACAAGTCCAGCTAAGGTAATTATCATTGTTAACTTAACATGTAAGATTGCTTCCAGGTGGGATGGCCAGCAAAGTCATGTGACCCAAGAGCAGGACTTTGAGCATAAAAATCTGAACCTTCTTCCTGAACACTTTTCATGGGACTAGGAATCACGTCTCCCTCCTGCTGCTCAGACTTGCATATGATCACAGCTGAGCTCTCCTTACCCGGGCAGCCGCATTTGGTTACAGCACCTACGTTAGAGCCCCAGGACAAGAGCATCAGGTACACGGATTAACACCAACACGCTGTGGGTACTCCTCCAGCTGTACTGTGACGGCCTCTAGCCCGCGCTCCACAACTCCTCGCACGCTAACCACTAATAACCCCTTAGCAGCTGCAGACACTCATCGGGTAATGGCCTTTTACCCCCAGATAGTGGCTTCTGTCCACTGCACATGCTCAGTGAGGTGCCACAGAAAGTCTTATGAGCTGCAGAATACGCTGTTAATCCTGGTGCAGCAGCATGCAGGAAAAAACAGCACATTTAACTATGATAAAGGGATTCCGGCTTTTATAAGTGACCTCTTCGAACCGACTTGCTATCCTGATCACTGCGTGCAACCCAAGTTAGTCATCCTCCAAAATTTGGAGTAATTAAGTGTCTTCCACGGAAACGGAAGACGATCAGTGGTAGAGCCTAAACAGGCCCACCCGGTCCCGGGGCTGAGCAAGCACACAGCTGACTAAGCAGGTATCTCTCTGGCCTACTGCCTCGCCCACAGCCCCGGAGTTTGATTAGTTGTACTTAACGCTGTTCCTCTTGTAATTGCACATGTCGTTTTGTTAACGAGCAGAGATTAGACTCCCGCCCCGTGGGGACACCAGCCAGGCTTTCAGGACACACATTTCCTGCAGCGACGATGACATCATTCTGTTTATCGGGAATAAACCAGACAGCAGTATATAGGCACGCTAACACACAATAAGGAGGCGCTCTTGGGGGGACCAACCCACTGCCTCCCATTTCAGGCACTCACACCCAGATCCTAAACTCAGCCTACATGACGAAACTGAGCTTGAACGGGAAACTAATCTGCAAGGTGATCTCAGGACCAAAGATGCTCCACGATTTTTGAAACTGCCAGGTGTCAAAACACAGAAGGGCAAAGGGTAATAAACATACTATACGATCATAACGAAACCCACATGCTAGAACATCCAACGAGCAATACTGAGGAACTTGATTTCAGGATTCAGTCTGTAATGGGACAGAAGAATTTGATTTAGGTTCTGAGAAGACCATATTTGAACAGGGAACAGAGAAACAAGGACAGAGAAACTTCACAGAATGGAGACAAAGTATAAATGTTTAGCAGAAAAACAGGGGTGTTTAATTACCTCCAGATTCATGCTGTATTTGGAATGGCATCGACAAACAACAGGCCGTCAGGTAGGAGATAAGCCTGTCAATGGAACCCATGTCCGTGAAATTAAATTCACCCCCCTTCTGAGAATTTTCGCCAGGATGTTTTCGACGGCTGTGGCTGCAGCTTAAGCACTCTATGGGCCCTGCTGCCCCATGATAAGAGGATGTCCTGGGGGCATCAAACAGTAAGGCTGACAACTGCCTCCTCAACCGAGTCCCTCCAAGAATTAAAGACGAAATATCTGCCCCTCAAGGAGTTAACAAGCTTTCGGCAGGAAGACAAGTACGTCAACACTCTAATCGGATGGAGGCCAAAGTAAGGCTCGTGGCCAAATACACTCAGCGGCCACTTTATTGGGTACACCTGGTGATTATTGCAAACAGCCAATTATGTAGCTGCAGCCAAATGCAAACAGAATCAGACAAACAAGAGGGCTGTATCACGCGGGCGGATTTCTTGATTAGCCGGATAACTTGTCGGATTTAAGGTAGTCTGGCTAAATGTAAGTGAACAAAGACGAAGTCCATTTAAACTGGGGTACCTTAAATCCAACAAGTTATCTGTCTACAGGCCCAGGATGTAGAACTTCAGTCACTGTGCAGTTAAGCATTATAACAGCGCAGTGATCCATGTGATTTAAAATGTGGGATCACTGGAGGTGCTAGACGGGGTGGTTCCAGTGTCTCAGAAACAGCCCCCTTCCAGAGACGCACACAGGGTTTACAGAGGATGGTGTGACGAAGCAACGAGATGCAGTCAGCAGCAATTCCGTGGGTGAAAATGCCCTGTTAATGAGAGGCCAGAGGAAAGTGGCCACACTCATTACAGCCAACAGGAAGTCCATGAGTGCAAAAAGTGTGTGCGCACAGAAAGGCATCCCCAGACACGTCGACTCTACAAGTCGTTTGGGAGACCAAAGGTTCCTACCTGGAAATACTTAGACTAATGAAGTATAGTTAACCCATAATCAAGAGAGACCAAGTCAGCCTGCTTGGTACACGGTCTTCAGACCCCAATTCCATGGTCAGAAGGGATTTGGAAACCAATGGTCAAATAGTAATGAGCACTGCGATCTAGTCAAAACTGATGTCTTGTGGTCTTAGTGCATCACAGGGGGAGCAGAAGATCAAAGAGGAGCCCCAGAATGTGCACCTGCTTGTTTATATGTGCAGAGGTGGAAGGTAGCGGGGGGGGGGGGCAGGCACGTGCTGTATTCCAGGCCATGTGAGGACACAGGGCTCAGCCTGCCTGAAAATATTATCTCCCAAAGTGGAGATAAGCTATTTTGTTTTTTTTACAGCCAGCCAGAATCAGCGACCAGAATCTTTTGGCTTCATTTAAATTTCGAAACGGTTATATTATTTTGTGGCCAGTCTTCTCCTTAACAAAGAGCATGGCAGACATTTTGAAGCCTGAGGAAACGTGTAAACAATGATATGGACACTCAGGAAAGGTATGATTACCGACGACGGCTTTCTGCTTAACAATGAGACGCTCTGGGATCCAAACCGCCCTGACTTGCAAATCCGAGGAGAGCACTGCAGAACACTTAATCCCCCAGTACAAAGGAACACAGACGTGTGTGTGTGTGTGTGTGTGTGTGTGTGTGTGTGTGTGTGTTTGTGTGTGTGTGCGCACATGCACGCCATTGCAGGAAATTCTCTGTCAGACTAATTACATTTTTCTTTTCCCCACAGGAAGCGGCTTCTTAAGGGGCAAAATCCAGCACTGGACGTCGTCTATATTTAACCGCAGACTGAAGAACCTCCGTTCTCTGCTTCCACACCCAGACAAAGGCGAGTTAGTTCCTTTGCAGGAGGGATGGGTCAGAACCGGAGCCGGGTCGCTGTGCCAGTGGGGGTGAGATGGGTCCGGCAGCATACCAAGTGCCTCTGAGTAAATAAAGTGAGGCTTCCCAGCAGGTGTTGGCCTACAAAGGGCGATTGACCAAACCTTGCAGAGGCCGCCTCTGTGCCTTGGCAGTGGCCTCCGCGCACCGCACCAGCTAGGCGCCATTACGGAAATTCGACATGCCTAATGTGAGCTAAATATGAATAGAAATCATCGTAAAACATACAATTAAAGTGTTGAAAAGTGACCAGGGACTAAAAGTGAACTGAACCTATGTACACAATCAGACAATCCTCTTATTATTCTGCAGACTTATAGAGATAAATGTCAACCTGCTGTTTAACACACATAGATTAGTACAAATTTTTTTTCTGGGTTTTGTTTCAGCAGGATAAACTGGGAAACAGCCTCTATTAAGAGAGAAAACTCTGGATGCAAGCTGATAGAAACAAGTCAAGTGTCAAGTGGCGAGAGTGCAACGTAATCAGAGGCGCTCATTAGCATGTGAAAGGCGCTCGCAGCCAGCGCAGCTGAAGGGAGCGCATTCCTGCGCCATTGTCCGGCGGAAAGCATGGCTGAATGGCAGCACTGTTGGATGGCAGGGCTCGG